>OU342742.1:140110092-140433775 GCA_910589775.1 Avena eriantha | reverse complement strand
GAAGATGTAGACGCTTTTCAAGTTATTAACTCCGGAAAAATTTATCAAAGACCAAATTCAGAGACCTATAGAGTCTGTTTTCAATAGGTAATAGTTCTGGTAAGAAAAGTTCCGTGAAAGATCTGTCCAGTTATATTTTTGCAGTTTTTAGCCAATAAGGAAAGCTACGAAGCGAAAGAGGGACAGAAACGGAGCCAGGGTGGCTCACACCCCATGTGGCGCGGGCCCACCCCTGACCGCGCCACCAGGTTGTGTGGCCACCTCGGCCTCCGTCTTTGACCCATTTTCTCCCAGTACCTTCCTTTTGTTGTGAACTTCGTAATATATAATCCCCGAATCCCCCGAGGTTCGTATATCGTGTTCTCGTCGTGTTTTCGATTCGATCTGTTTCTGCTAGGAACTATTTTAAAAGTTTAGAAGCACAATGGTGTCTGCCAAGGATAGGGAAGGAGCCTATGGAGGAAGATCTCCAAGACCCCGGCAGGGAAGGAGATCAAGAGTGGAGATGAAGAGGAGCAAAGCACACTGGCACTACCATTGCAAGAATTGGAGGTGGTGGCAAAACCTGCCAAGACTATCTCAATTGGAGGGAAGCCTCCTCGTTAACTGTTCAGATCCATGCCATGCAGGAAAGAAGACTTCAAGGAGGTAGAGTGGGGAAAGAATCGCAAGAGCCGGGATTCTCAACCCGACATGATCATGAGCCGCATTGAGCAAAACTCACAGCTGATTCGCCATCTGACCTTTGAGATCGAGGACTTGGGGAAACTGATCAGAGAGCTCCTCGAGAGAATACCACCACCAAAGGAGTAATTCCGTCATCAGTTTGGCATCCCCTTGGTTGTTCCAAGCTTGGGGGAGTGCCGCGTATCACAGTCACTATCTTCTATCTTTTTAACCTTTTTAGTAGAGTCATATCATGAATGAGAAGTTATCATGTAGGATGGTTTGAATTATGGAAGTGTCACCTCTCTCGTTAGATATGTATCCCTTTGTGTGAGTTGCTGTTAAAATATTAATGAGAAGTTCTATCATTTACTCTTTTGCATATCTTATATTAGTTTTCAATTCATGGTTATATGATTGATCTTGTTGTTAGTATTGATATCACTTTGGGATCATTGAGTTAATTAGTTGGTTTTTGGCAAACCTGGTTCGGTCAGTAGCAACACTATCTTTGAGAGTTGAATGAAAAAGATAAAAGTACTTCTAAAGAAATATAATTTCAAATCATCTTTTCTTTCATGATTTGCTCATAAGTTTAGTATTCTCTGATTAAGATCTTGATACATTGCAAATGTATCTATAATTTTGATGTTCCATGCTTGGTTTTATCCACTTTCTTGTGTTTTGTTGCAACTTTGGAGTACTTTTCATATGATTTCTTGGACTAACCTATTAACAAGAGCCACAGTGCCAGCTCCCTGTTTTCTGCTGTTTTTGGTTCCAGGAAAGTCAGAAAATGAATATTCTCGGAATTGGGACGGGACAAAAGCCAAAGTGCCTATTTTTCCGGAAGTGATCAAGTGCCAGAATACGAGACGGAGAAGGTCAGGGAGCCACCACACCACCTGGCCAGGCCTGGCCCACGCCAGGGGGTGGTGTGGCTGCTCCCGGCACCCCCCTCGGCCTCTCCTTCCGCCTATATATTCCCTCGGGACGAAAACCCTAAGTACCCGATCAAAAATCCACGAAAGAGTCTGTAGCCGCTGTCATCTCCATCCCTAGATCGGGACGGATATGAAGCTCTTCCCGGCACCCTACCGGAGAGGGGAATTCACTCTAGAGGCACTTCTTCATCACCATGCAAGCCTCCGGTGTGATGCGTGAGTAGTTCATCCTTAGACTACGGATCCATGTAGTAGCTAGATGGCTGGTACTCCTCCTTTGTGCTTTCATGTTTAGATCTTGTGAGCCCGTTCATGATCAATATCATCTATTTGTAATTCTGCATGTTGTGTTTGCGGCATCCGATGGATATTGTGATGCTATTTCAGATTGATTATTGATTCTATCATGTCTTTGTATTTGTGATCTTGCATGCTTTTCGTTGTTAGTAGCTATCTTGGCCAAGTAGATGCTAGCAACTCCAAGAGTTAGTATTTATGCTCGATAGTGGGTTCATGCCTCTGGTAATCTAGGGAAGTGACATAAATCTCTAAGGTACTAGATGTGTTGTTGCTACTAGGGAGAAAACAACAATCCTTGTTCATAGAACAATCGTATTGTTTACTTTACACACAGTTCGTAAGCAATAATCTGTTGCTTGCAACTTAATACTGGAGGGGTTCGGATGATAACCTGAAGGTGGATTATTAGTCATAGATGTAGTTGGATGGCGGTCTATGTATTATGTTGTAATGCCCAATCAAGTCTCAAAGGAGTCAAGATGATTAGTATATGCATGTATTGCTTTCTTCGGTGTTTGTCAATTGCCCCGCTATAATTTGTTCACCCAGCATGTTATCTATCTTAAGGAGATCCACCTCTAGTGAACTATGGATACCGGTCCTTTGTCTTTACATACAATCTACAAGTCCCCTTATTACTGCTTTGTGTTTACTTTCTGCAAACTTTTACTTGCTTTCCATTCGATACGTTAATCCTTGTTTTCCGCAAACACGATGAGATTGACAACCTCATCGCAAGTTGGGGACAAGTTCCGTGGTTATGTTGTGCAGGTCTCCACGTTGCAACTATCACGGTAGTGCGCCCTGCCAAAGCTCAGATAGATACACCTTTGAGGTGTTTCCTTGCTCCTACTGGTTCGATTAAACCTTGGTTTCATAACTGAGGGAAACTTGCTGCTGTGCTCATCATACCTTTCCCTTGGGGTTCCCAACGAGCTCTACATCAACACTGCCATCAAGCTTTTCTGGGCGCCGTTGCATTGAGCCATCAAGCATTTTTCTGGCGCCGTTGCCAGGGAGTCAAGGAATCTTCACAAGGGGTCCCTCATAACAATCTCTTTACTTTGTTTTTTTGTTTTGCTTAGTTTCTTTTGCTTTGTTTGCTTGTTTTGTTCTTCAAAAAACACAAAAAAAATAGTTTCACTTGTTTTGCTTTCTTATTTGAAAACACACAAAAAATTAAGTCTCCTTTAGTTTTCACCTCTCCCTTAGCTCACCATGTTGATCCCTACATTCACCATGAAAGACCTTCCAATTGGTAGTGGTTCTATAATTGGGAAAGACAATATTGAAGAATTCTTTAATCATGTTGGCAAACATGAATATACTGAGGATAGATCCCTTGTAGAACTTGCTCCAAACTATGAGATTGCTGCAGCTTCTTTAATTCACATGTTAGAAGCTAGGTTTGTTAACCTCAACCCCTTAATGCAAGTAATGTTTCTTAAGCTTAAAGAAATTGAGGATCCTGAAAAGAGGGATTTATTCTAGGAACTTTGTTTAAGGAGTTCTATGATGTTGCCAAGGAAGCTAGAAAAGTTTTTGAACGTTTCAATATGCTAGGCTCATGTGTAGATGTGTTTGGTACACGAGAAAAGATGAACAAAACCGAACCTAATGGGGAGGAACCTAAGATACCAATACCCTTTAAACTAGTAGCAATACATGATGCCGTAGAAAAGAATCTTGATTGGATTGTTCCTACAAACCCTTTTGAAGAGAATAGTGAACCCAAGAGCATTGAGAGAGGATCCTCTCGAACTTATTTGGATGATATACCTTGCCTTGATGAAAAATATTTTTGGTATTGATCTTAATGCTTCTTCATTTGAGAACACTTGATTCTTTCTTTGGTTCTTATGCCTAACTTAAATGCGTTAAAGAAAAGTACTTGTTGGGAGATAACCCAAGAGTTTTATTTGATTCTTTCGAAGTTATTACCCTCTGTATAACCTCTCCTTATCCTTTTTATTTGCTTTTTGTGCCAAGAGTAACCTCTAATGAGAGTGAAGTAATGATTGGGAAAGTTTGCTGTCCCGAAACAGATTTCTGTGCTTCACCGTAAATATTCCTGAGAGAGCTATGTACTTCGGATTGTGCTGTAATTGGTTGTGCTTCTACCCCAGGTTGTTATCTAACTTTAGTTAGTTCAACACGTTTTGATTTGAGCAACAGAAGGTCTTCGAAAAAATTCATCTTTACCTGCTGGTCTGTTTTGACAGATTTCTGCCATTTTTTCTGCATTTGCTTCTTGTTAGTTCCTTCTTGAGTTCGTTGGGGAATTGAGCTTTTTGAGGGATGTGCTACAGTATCTAGTGTTTTAATGGAAGGTTTATTTGGTGTTAGAACTGAACCTTGAGACTTTATCTTAAGTGCACTAATGTTGCTAATGAGATTGTGTGAAGTTTTGTATGAAGGAAAACTTTCAGGTGTATGGAAGGAATGAGTAATGAGATGAAGGATGGACTAAAGCTAAAGCTTGGGGATGCCACGCGTGTCACCCCAAGAAATATCCAATAAGTACAAAGCGTCAAAGCTTAGGGATGCCCAAGGCATCCCTTCTTCATCAATAAAAATTCCAGTTCCTTCCAAACGCTTCATTTTTATTGTTTCGTGCACAGTTGTGTTTCTCTTGGAGCGTCTCTTTTTTGTTTTTGTTTTGTTTTTTAGTTTTCTTGGTTTGCTTAGTTTTTCCTGAATAAGTTGGTTGGACCCCCTCTTTCACACTTGGTTTACAAATAGTTTGGTTTGGTTTGGAAAAGAGTAGGAAAGTTTATGCTTATGTGGTAAAAAGAGCTCGTTTTTGACTGTGGCCTATGCTTTGTCATGCCATGCTCGATATTGTTTTGGCTTTATGCTTAGTATTCTTTGCTGTAGCATGACTTGTTATAAACAATTGAGATTGCTTAATGTGCCTTGGATGAATCATGCGTTGTTTTAGCATATTAAAGCATAGTATAGTGGTATTCTCCTTTGATGCTTTATTTGGGTTGACTTGGCCCATGCTCACACCATGTTATGACTATCTCAAGTCACCATAGCCTTTATGATCCTTTAGTTTTCAACTTTAGTATCACTTTATGCTTTGATCAATGATGTTTTGTCGCTCTGCATGATTATGGCCATTATTGCTCTCTTAGTTTGTCGCTCCCCAGTCTTTTGCTAGCCTCCACAACAAAGTATGAGTTCCACTCGTGCATCCAACTCCCTAAACCAAGTTATTCCAAAGAGTCCACCATACCTACCTACTAGCTTATGCTATTCCAAGTATATTCATGCTTTTGTTTACCTTTTACTTGTTATGAGAAAACTAGTGATTAAAGCTCTCACGAACTTGATGGCACACTTTACTTTTTTGCCCCTAATAAACTTGAACCACTGGGTCCTTCTTTGTTACGTATATGCTTGCGCTTTATAATTTGAAATTAGCAGAACCATGTACCATGGGGAACGCTTTCAACATTACACTTGTACTTTGTACCCCGTTGATATTATGTTCTTTGCTTACGGATCCCGGCGATGTGAAATAAAAGTGGAACTTTAAGATCATGGAGTTTGTATATGTATTAGAGAAACGCCTGGGCCGCTAGCCTAAGCCATGCCTAATCATGGTGGAAACTTGCAACATCACCATAGTGTGTACTCTATGAAGCATCCTCAATAAAAACCTATGCAAATAGCAAATAAAAAGATCGCTGAGATGCTCATTGTCTACTTGCCTTGTCATTTTGATTATGGGAAAGCTCCCGTATCATGTGCAAGGGGTACCCCGTTGGCGGTTCTTAATGATACACATATACTTACAATGACAAGAGCTTACTCGTGACTGAAGTTGAGTAGCATGAGGATCGGTCTTCGTAAGTAAGGGGCATGAGATTTCGGTTTATAACTTGTCAAGCATATCCTCTTAGTTGTGTCACTTTAACCTTAATCACCTTCAAGATGCTTATGATAGGGGCAATGAGAGTTGAAAACTATAAGTACCATAATTTTTGGAAGCTCTTTATGAGACTTGAATCCCTACTTCCTTTTACAAAGGCTTTTCTTCCACCATTATATTGAGTCTCCACCTTCTATCTTTATGCACTACTTTGAGAGCATAGTGGCCATTCTTAGTTCTATGTGTATTGTCCCAAGACTAGTTGATTGATGCATAACTTGTTATTGCTTGTTTTAAACTATTGTATCTAGTCACTGTTATGAACTTTGAAGGTGTCCTATGCATTTATATTTGCTACTCTATTGAGGGACAAGCTGAATACTTTTATGCTATGTTTTCTTTATGTGAAACAAACAAACGTCTTGCAAAGCATGTTATTCATGAATCTTTTGTTTGTGCCTTTTCATGCTGCATCTTAGTCTCTTTGCTTATTGCTAGAACTTTTTCTTTCATGTTATGATTGAAGTACTATGATCCCAGCTTTGAGTTTTGCAAATACTTTGATCAAGTTTTGATGGTGCATGTCACCTCAAAAATTATTTCTTTTTATCACTTACCTACTCAAGGACGAGCAAGAGTTAAGCTTGGGGATGTTGATACATTGCAAATGTATCTATAATTTTTGATGTTCCATGCTTAGTTTTATCCACTTTCTTGTGTTTTGTTCCAACTCTGGAGTACTTTTATTATGATTTCTTGCACTAACCTATTAACAAGAGCCATAGTGCCAACTGCCTGTTTTCTGTTGTTTTTGATTCCAAAAAAGTCAGAAAATGAATATTCTCGGAATTGGACGGGACAAAAGTCAAAGTGCCTATTTTTCCGGAAGGGATCAAGTGCTAGAATACGAGACGGCGAAGGGCTGGGGGCCGGCCACACCACCTGGCCGAAGGGCTAGGCCTGGCCCGCGTCAGGGGGTGGTCTGGCCGCCCCTAGCACCCCCTCAGCCTCTCCTTCCGCCTATAAGTTGCCCTCAGGATGAAAACCCTAAGTACCCGATCAAAAATCCACAAAAGAGTCTGTAGCCGCCGTCGTCTCTGTCCCTAGATCGGGAGGGATCTGAAGCTCTTCCTGGCACCCTGCCGGAGAGGGGAATTCACCCTGGAGGCCTTCTTCATCACCATGCAAGCCTCCGGTGTGATGCGTGAGTAGTTCATCCTTGGACTACGGATCCATGTAGTAGCTAGATGGCTGGTTTCTCCTCCTTTGTGCTTTCATGTTTAGATCTTGTGAGCTCCGTTCATGATCAAGATCATCTATTTGTAATTCATACATGTTGTGTTTGCGGGGATCCGATGGATATTGAGATGCTATTTCAGATTGATTATTGATTCTATCATGTCTTTGTTATTTGAGATCTTGCATGATTTCCGTTGTTAGTAGCTATCTTGGCCAAGTAGATGCTACCAACTCCAGGAGTTAGTATTTATGCTTGATAGTGCGTTCATGCCTCTGGTAATCTGGGGAAGTGACAGAAATCTCTAAGGTACTAGATGTGTTGTTGCTACTAGGGAGAAAACAACGATCCTTTGTTCATAGAACAATTGTATTGTTTACTTTACACGCAGTTCGTAAAGCAATAATCTGTTGCTTGCAACTTAATACTAGAGGGGGTTCGGATAATAACCTGAAGGTGGATTATTATTCATAGATGTAGTTGGATGGCGGTCTATGTATTATGTTGTAATGCCCAATCAAGTCTTAGAGGAGTCAAGATGATTAGTATATGCATGTATTGCTTTCTCGGTGTTTGTCAATTGCCCCGCTGTAATTTGTTCACCCAGCATGTTATCTATCTAAGGAGAGCTACCTCTAGTGAACTATGGATCCCGGTCCTTTACTTTACATACAATCTATAAACTGTTTTTGCTTTGTGTTTTCTTTCTGCAAACTTTTACTTCTTTCCATTCGATACGTTTAATCCTTTGTTTTCCGCAAAACACGGTGAGATTGACAACCTCATCGCAAGTTGGGGACAAAGTTCTCTGGTTGTGTTGTGCAGGTCTCCACGTTGCTACTAGCACCAGTAGTGCGCCCTGCCAAAGCTCAGCTAGTAACACCTTTGAGGTTTTTCCTTGCTCCTACTGGTTCGATTAAACCTTGGTTTCACAACTCAGGGAAACTTGCTGATGTGCTCATCATACCTTCCTCTTGGGGTTCCCAACGAGCTCTACATCAACACCGACATCAAGCATTTTTCTGGGCACCGTGCATTGAGCCATCACTACTCTTTTCATGAACCACATCTAGAGTCATTGCATGTGTGTTCTTCTCACAAACCACATATCACCGGTGTCATTGCATGTGTGTTCTTCCCATGAACCACACATGGATCCACCAGTGTCATTGCATGTGTGTTCTTCCCACAGAACACACATGGATCCACCAGTGTCATTGCATGTGTGTTCTTCCCATGAACCACACATGGATCCACCAGTGTCATTGTATGTCTGCTCTTCCCATGAACCATAGCTAGAGTCATCGCATGCGTGCTCTTTTCATGAACTACAGCTAGAGTCATTGCATGTGTGTTCTTCTTACAAACCATATCATGAACCACACACAGTGTCATTGCATGTGTGTTCTTCCCACAGACCACACATCGATCCACCAGAGTCATTGCATGTGTGTTCTTCCCATGAACCACACATGGATCCACTAGTGTCATTGCATGCATGCTCTTTTCATGAACCACAGCTAGAGTCATTTCATGTGTGTTGTTCTCACAGACCACATATCACCGGTGTCATTGCATGTGTGTTCTTCCCATTAACCACACATGGATCCACCAGTGTCATTACATGTGTGTTCTTCCCATGAACCACACATGGATCCACCAGTGTCATTGTATGTCTGCTCTTCCCATGAACCACAGCTAGAGACATCACATGCGTGCTCTTTTCATGATCGACAGCTAGAGTCATTGCATGTGTGTTCTTCTTACAAACCATATCATGAACCACATCCAGTGTCATTGCATGTGTGTTCTTCTCATTAACTACACATGGATTTACCGGTGTCATTGCATGTGTGTTCTTCCCACAGACCACACATGGATCCACCAGTGTCATTGCATGTGTGTTCTTCTCACAAACCATATCATGAACCACACCCAGTGTCATTGCATGTGTGTTTTTCTCATTAACCCCACATGGATCCACTGGTGTCATTGCATGTCTGCTCTTTTCATTAACCACAGCTAGAATCATTGCATGTCTGTTATTTTCACAAACCACATATCACCAGAGTCATTGCATGTGTGTTCTTCCCATAGAGCACACATGGATCCACCAGTGTCATTGCATGTTTGCTCTTTTCATGAACCACAGCTAGAGTCATTGCATGCGTGTTCTTCTCACAAACCATATCATGAACCACACCCAGTGTCATTGCATGTGTGTTCTTCTCATTAACCCCACATGGATCCACCGGTGTCATTGCATGTCTGCTCTTCTCATTAACCACAGCTAGAGTCATTGCATGTCTGCTCTTTTCACAAACCACATATCACCAGAGTCATTGCATGTGTGTTCTTACCACAGACCACACATGGATCTACCAGAGTCATTGCATGTGTGTTCTTCCCATGAACCACACATGGATCCACCAGTGTCATTGCATGTCTACTCTTTTCATGAACCACAACTAGAGTCACTGCATGTGTGTTCTTCTCACAAACCACATATCACCAGTGTCATTGCATGTGTCTTCTTCCCACAGACCACACATGGATCCACTAGTGTCATTGCATGTGTGTTCTTCTCACAAACCATATCATGAACCACACCCAGTGTCATTGCATGTGTGTTCTTCTCATTAACCCCACATGGATCCACCGGTGTCATTGCATGTGTGCTCTTTTCATTAACCACAGCTAGAGTCATTGCATCTCTGCTCTTCTCACAAACCACATATCACTAGAGTCATTGCATGTGTGTTCTTCCCACGAACCACACATGGATCCACCAGTGTCATTGCATGTGTGTTCTTCCCATGAACCACACATGGATCCACCTTTTTCATGAACCACAGTTAGAGTCATCGCATGTCTGCTCTTTTCATGAACCACAGCTAGAGTCATTGCATGTGTGTTCTTCTTACAAACTATATCATTAACCACAGCCATAGTCATTGCATGTGTGTTCTTCTTGTTAACCACACATGGATCCACCAGTGTCATTGCATGTGTGCTCTTCTCATTAACCACAGCTAGAGTCATTGCATGTCTGTTCTTCCCACAAACCACATATCACTAGAGTCATTGCATGTGTGTTCTTCCCACAAACCACATATCACCGGTGTCATTGCATGTCTGCTCTTCTCATTAACCACAGCTAGATCCACCCGTGTCATTGGATGCATGTTCTTTTCATAAACCGCATATGGATACTAATTAACCTTAGGAGAGCCCTAACCTTAGCGTTAGACCGAGTCTTCTAGAAGGCACGCCCTAACACAGTTGTTCTGCTTGTTGATTGTTACATACCATTCAATCGGGACACTTGGACGATTGGGATGGTTTTTGTGAGATCGATCCGCGAGTAGTCTGTTCTGCGGCATGATTGGCCCCGCTTGCTTTGGACAAACTGGCAACACCGGGGGCTCCCCTGTTGCGAGTGTCACGACTCACGAGTTGAGAGGGCCATATCCCAGTGTCACGTCCCCATTACTTCTCTTCCTCCCTGTACTTCTCTTCCTTCCCCTGAAAGCCACACTCCCCACTTCACTCCCATCCTGCCGTAGCCGCAAGCCGATGGCGCCGCCATCACAATCCCCTCTCCGACAGCCACCCCCCTCCCCTCTCTCCATGGGTTCAAGGGGAGACGACAAGGAAACGCGTCGTGACGACAGGGACGGTGATTTCGATGTGTGTTGTCTCATCTCTATCTCTATCATCCGTGGCCAGTTATCTATTTTTTGAGCCGGATCTACTCCGTTTACTCATGCGCGTATGATGTGTTAGGCCAACCAGACGATGTATGACGCCGACTATCACGGTTTGGCGGATGAAGACAGTCATCTGCTATGTAAACATGGATATGTGCCCGCTAAATTTGTAGCGTTCGAAGGACGAAACGCAGGCAAGAGGTTTCTACGGTGCCAAGGACATCGTGCAATGATGCGAGGCGGAAGTTGCGGTGTTGTCAAATGGGTAGATCTAGAGTGGCCCAAATCGATGCAGAAAACGCTGGACAAACTATGGGAAATGACTATTGAGTTGAAAGAATCCGCATTCAGCTCACTTCTTGACAGTGTTGAGATGAAGCTATGGGAACCAGTTGACACGACCAAGCATAAGCGAGATCTCATGGGGGTGGAAGACAAGGTTGGCAAAGTCGAGAAGGAGAGGGACGCGGCGTTGGCCCTAAAGGCTAAAGCAGAGCAAGAACTGACTCAAGCAAGGAAGGATCTTCACCAGGCCAAAGTCCTGTAGTTCACAACTACGAGTATTGACAAGTGCATGAGGAAAGATGCAGATAAACAATTGAAGCTGTGCAAGGAAGATGCTAAAAGGAAGGAGCAGACGATTCGATCCTTGCTCTCGCAGGAAGATGCGCATAGGGCTAAGATTAGGAAGATCAAGGAGATGTGTGTTAACTAGTTCTATTTAGCTTAAGCCTCGTGCCTTTTTAAATTGTAATAGTTGTACTTGTTGACCTAGCAGTCTGAACTATTGGCCCTGGAGTCCTGGGAGTAAAAAAATTGGTCGCTCGTTAATCTGTCTTAACTCCGCATTACTTCCTTTTGTCTGACCAATGCCCCTTGGATATTCCGCCCGTCGCTTCGTCGTCCTCGTGTACAAATAGGAGGCGCCATAGCTCATCGCTTCGTCGCCCATCCCCTCGCCCTCTCCAATCTCCACCGCGTCGTCCACCCCCTCGCTCCCTCTCCAATCTCCACCGCGCCACCATGGAGATGCCCTCGCTGAACTTCTACGAAGCGGTGATGTTTGCGCACTTCGACATCCTCGCGCCGCCGGCCGCGACGGTGCCCCACGGATGGCGCATCAGCTATGCAGGGGTGTCGGTGGCTCCGCTCCTCGTCCCCGGCGGAGCCATGATGGAGAGCGAAATCACGACGCGCCGTCGCCAGATGCCCGCATGGAAGAGGGCGCTGCCCTGGTACGCAGCGGCCAGCCCGTACTGGCCGGCACTGTTCAAGAAGGAGCGGAAGGCCAAGATTGGCAACTGCATCGTTTACGGGGGCGTGGTGCACCGGGATCTCCGCAACCGAGAAGGGCGGGAGAGCTTCTGGTCCGTCCCTAGACGGACCAAGTTCACCGACATCGCCGCCGCTCACCGCGAAGAGGTTCTCCGTCTCGCGTATAATGCGGAAATCGTGGAGGTTCCGTCCGACGAAGACGAGGAAGCTGGTGGCTCGGAGGACAGCGGCAGCGGAAGTGAAATTATTGACTAGTGGTTGAATTAATGTAGGATGTGAAACCGCACCTTTGTTTAGAAGAATTTGTGGTTGAATTAATGAAATTCCTCGATTTAGATCTCTGTCTCGATTAATTTGTGGAAGAATTTGTGATTTAGATCAATTTCTGCCTCGATTTAGATCTCTGTCCCGGATTGGGAACATGTCCGTAGACCAAAGACCCCTTTTATACTAGTGTATTCTGACATTGGTGGTTTGTTTAAACGTAATCAACGTGGATTTGGCCGCATACAAATGGCACAGCCACAATTTATAAAGTGGAAGCACGTACACCCGATTACTAGAGATCCAGGAGCTTCACCAGATGCAGGGGATGCAGGAGCAGAGAGGCGGTGAGATAGACGGGCTTAAGATTAGGCCAGAAAGTGGTACCTATTTCCTCCTCATCTGGGCATTATCGGTGAGAACATTGCTGTTTATGTTGCCACGTCGTTGTGCAGCATCTGAAATAAGTTGCTGCTTCGTGGAGTGTGGCAGCTTAAATAATTTATTTATGTGCCACTTACATTCCGTCGTATTTAGAGACCTCCTGTCCCTCAGCAATCGTGGAACCGGTGGATCCTTGTTTTCAGATAGCAGTGGCACAATCACAATTTCGGATTCAACTACTGACTCGAGCGTTTCCAAACCCTAAGTCGCGCTACATTTTACTCAGAGAATGTGGGTAGATTGTTTCGCCCAGCAACGTCCTACACACAGAGCTCTAGAATTTAACATAATTACATATATAGGTTCAAGTTCAACACACTACTATGCATCTTCATTGCCAGCAGCCTTCTTCCGTAGCCTGGGTGCCAAGCCTTCACGTCCAATGGCTTCTTCATTTCATGCCTTCTTCCTCTTCCTCGGTGCCATTTTTCTTAGCTTCACGTACTCTGCATCGCCGGGACAATGGGCACCAGAATCGTGTCCAGCATCATCTTTCCACTTGTTTTTAATTTCTTCGGGCAGCAAAATGACTGACCCAGCAGTCATGTTTCTAACCTTGCGGCGCTTCCTATCAAAGAAACAAGACTATTGCATAACTGCCCAATATCTACAGAGTAAATAAAACAAAAATTATAATTCAGCACAAACATGCGAACCCCAAGCGACCTTTGCTTACCAGGAGCTAATTGCGTTCGAGCAACCACCCTGTCCAAGAATAGAAGGGCGACTCCCAGTTGCAGCAGCTTCCAATCCAGTACATCACAATTCAGCTCAAACATGCAATCTGAAGCATACCTTTTCATCAACCCAATTAGCTGACTGTCACATGATATAGGAACCATGATGCCACGTTCATCCATGAAGCTGAACTTTGCAGTCTGCTTTGGCCATACTTCAACATGATTACACAGAGCAGCAACCATACCAGATATAGTGCAGATCTGCGCAGGAGCTTCTTCCATCATGAAACAATGGCTTTCATACCACTTTCCCTCGGAGTCGTACCTGTAGAGGACTACCGTAACTAGGTAAGGGGGGTCCGCGCAGATCCCACTTGACAGAAAACTGTGGACAAAATATGTTTGTCAGTGTTGGGCTAACGAACAATTTGAGGTTCAGTAGCCAGCTAGCAGTTGTAATTAGTACGAATAGCAAAGAGAAGGGTAGCTCACCCGCTTGTAGGCAGAACTTCTTCTTCCTTGATAGTAGGATCTGCCATCCTCCGAACTGCTTGGCTCGTCGGCGGCGGAGGCGGGCTAGAGCCTCGCAACAGTGGCTACGACATGCGCAATTGGAGCTCGGTATCAAGGACTGGGCGCAGCAACTTGGCCCCGGAAGTCAAATGTCCGAAGGGATCGTCCTGCCTGGAGGGTGGATTCCGACGCCGCCGGTGCTAGGGGAAAGCTGGGAATGGATTTGTGAAATTGGTCAACGCAACCAATCCACTTAGCTGCTCGATTTTCCTAAGAGGTTGCCACGTTGGCGCCCGCGTCACGGATAGATAACTGACATGTGGGTCCCAACCATCTACTTCACGGGGCGGTTTAACGGAATGTTTGTATTTGGCAGGGGTGAGATGAGTTTGCCTCGAAATGGCCCCTCTCAGTAGTTGGCGGCCCAACTTTTTGAAACGCGGTAATTTCAGCCAACTTAGGTACCCCCATGCGCTGGCCTGCCAACTTTGGTACTGCAGACGAACAAGCCCGGTACTAAGACCACCACGCCACAATAGGCCTCACCCTGTTCTCCGATGGATCTCGCCACCAAAGGCCTGATCCACCTTTCCACTATAGGAACCCTTCGTGGCGGGAACTGGCGCCTTTACACAACTAGCGGGGCACAACTACACAACCGAATTGGAGGCTCCCGTATTGACAACAAGCTGCCATAAGAACAATAGTTATCAATAACAAAACACAAGATCTAGATATCAACGAGAATACTAGATCGGGGATTCTCCAAGTGAATGGAGAGGAGTTGAAGCGATTGATTCGTGATGATGATGAATGATGTCTCCTTCTTCAATTCCCCCAAATATCGAAGTCTTCGGGTGGTTTAAGTGGGAGATCTCGAAGGGGAGCTTTTTGCAACAAGTATGTTCTTTTTCGAATGAACCAAGTAATCTGACGGGAGGGGTGGATGAGGCTTTTATACCCCTGTCTAGATGAAGCCGTTGGAGCCATTTGGGGCCGGATTATCCGGCCCAAGTGAGGTATGGATTATCTGGCCTGGGGAATACTCCGCCCCAGACTCGGATTATCTGTGGGAAAAACCGCCCCTGAATAGAAGCTCACGCTAGGCTGGCCTTGGAACCTTCTCCTGGGGACCGGATTATCTGGCCCAAGAGGAGGGTCGAATTATCCGTCTGGGGGAAATATCCACCGCAGCAACGGATTGTCCGAGGGAAAATCCGCCCCCAGACAGAGACCCGCGCTGATGCTCCCTTGGCCAATTCTCTGGGGGCCGTATTATCTGGCCCTAGAGAATGGCCGGATTATCCGGCTGGGGCAAAATCCGCCCCCAGCTCCGGATTGTCCGAGGGGAAATCCGCCCCTAGACATAAGCTCACACGCAACCAGCCTTGGCCAAGATGGTATGGCCGGATTATCCGGCCCTTGATGGGGGAGGATAATCCGGCCTCCAAACACCAAAAACTCTTTCCTGCAACACTTAGCGCACATGAGAAACTCCACGATATTATTATCTAACACACAAAATACAGGGAACCATGAAATGTTCTTTCAGGATCCTCCAAGATGATGGAGGCCTCTGGCTGCATCTCATTAAATCCAAGTGGGGTCCGCCCCTGCTGGCATGCGAACGGCAGGAGGGGTCCCAGTTCTGGCGGGCCATCTAGGACATTAAGCACTTCATTCGTCAAGACGCTCTCTTTGTGGTGGGTAATGGTCGGGAAGTCCTATTTTGGCTCGACCCCTGGAGACAGGGTCCCCCCTTTATAAGGAATTCCCGGCCCTATTCACCATCTGCGCAACTCCCATGATGTTAGTGCCTGAGGCGATGCAAGGAGGTCTCTGGAACATCCCGTTCCGTAGAACCTTCAATGACGTTGAGGCCGTAGACTTCCTGAGGCTGCGGGGCTCCTTGCCCCTATCCCTCTCAGAGGAGAGGGATATAGTCTGAGGCTGCGGGGCTCCTTGCCCCTATCCCTCTCAGAGGAGAGGGATAAGGTGACATGGGGCCAGTCTCCCTCGGGAGCTTTCTCATTTAGTTCGGCCTAGAGGACCCTATTCCAGGGCCCTGAGTTACCCTGGACGACACACCTGTGGAAGGCACCTCTTCCCTTGATCTTACGTATTTTTGTGTGGCAACTGCTACAGGATCGTCTCCCCTTCGGGGGTAGAGGTCTAGAAACGTAATGACCCGGGCAATGGGCTATGTCCGCTATGTGGGACACCGGAGACGTGTGCCCACATTATGTTCACATGCCTTGCCGTGCATTTTCTATGGAACTTTGTCCGAGAAGCGTTGGGGCCTTCCTGCCAGGCATAAGACCTCGGCGAGTTTCTAGAGACGGAGGCAAACCGTACCGGGAGGAGGCGCCACCTCTTCTGGTTGGTGTTTGCAGCCATTACGTGGACCCTCTGGAATATTTGTAATAAGATGGTGATTGAGCGAATTTTGCCTTGTCGTGCTTCTGATTCTGTGTTTTCTTTACTTGCCTACCTTCAGTAGTGATACCTGTTGTCTAGGTAGAGGGACCGGGAGAGCGTGGACAGCATTATGCAGGCTCTCAGGGCGTCGGCGCAACGCTTCATGACTCATGACTTCTGCTAGTGTCTATGTGGCTCCCTAGTGCGAGCTCCTCACCAGCTCTGCTTTTCTCTTTTTTTTTTGATCCCTTGGGCATGATGTGTTGTTTCCCCAGCAAACTTTTCTTTTCTTTTCGTTTTGGACATCTGGGCGTCGATAACTTGTTGTACTGTGTATGAATTTGACTTTATTTATAAAGCGGTGCGCTGTTTCGAGGAGGAGGAGGCATCTTTGGTTGACCTGTTCAAGCATACGAACAGGATCGACTTAGAATATCATTTGGCTATGTGTCCGAGTCCAGAGTCCAGGAGGCAACGTACAGAGGAGACGACTTTGCGCAGTTGACTTGAAGTCTACAAGTCTACATCTCGGGAGTGCGCACGGTAGAACAGCGTACCCAGTGCCACTCCCATTAAGTCAAATTATTTCTTCAGTAGCTGGGCATCATGAAGCCGTCCTCTTCTCCGTCGAACTCGCTCGTACTCGCCATGGCCATCCTGGCTATTCTATGCTGCTCCCTGCCATGCACAGCCCTTAAAGGTAACCAGCGCGTGCTAGTGTCTACAGTACATTTTATTGAAGTTGGTGTTCTATTCATCCATGCTAGCTAGCTAGCGCCTGTTTGATCATTTTCGGTGGCATGCAGCCGGTGAGGAGAGTCTAGGACGGAAGCCTCCGTCGCCGGGGCTTGGGCAGGGGTTACGCCCGGAATACGGCCATGGAGAGCCGCCGTCGGCGTCTGGTTCCATGACACCAGACGAGCCGCACCCCAAGTGCATGCATGTCCGTCAGGAGAGTCATTCGGCGCAAGGAGGCCGTCAAGGACGGAGGAAGCCTCCGTCGCCGCGGCCTGGGCCGGGGGTCCGCTCGAGCTCTCCGGACGGCGGCCATTGAGACGCTCTGACGCCCTCGCCGGCGGCTGCTGCCATGGGAAGCAGGAACTGACCGCCGTCCCAATTAAGCTGATGCATTAAATTTGAACTATAGATTCGCTCAGCCGAGGCAGTGACCTCTCCTGTTCTTGATGTACGATGGGCTGTTTGCCTGTTTCTGTGGCTGGTTCCGATTTACCGACGGAAAATGGTCAGCGTCAACTGTATTACTCAGGCTGTTTGGTTTACACATCGACTTTGCCAAGCTCAATTTTAGTTGGCACGTGTTTAGTTTTTGTCACAATTTAACTTGCTACAATTTATTGCCCGTATCACTCATTCGTTATAGAATCAACTTTTTTGTCAACTTTTGCTGAAGTTTGCTTCAAACTTTTTATCTGTACTTCGGGTTGGCAAAATGTGGCTGTGAACCAAACATACTATTACTGTTGTTGCTGTTGGGCGCGTGCCAGGCTGAGTACTGGCAATTTCATTGTTTCGCCTGCCCTAGCTGATTGAATTGAGCAAAAAAAATAACGTGGTGCTAAAAAAACAAAAACAAAAAAAGCCTAGCTGATTTTGTTTTTGAAACGATGACAAAATATTTGCCTTATCCTTCAATTAAGAAAAATGTGTCCAGTTTATTCGTAAAAAACAGGCAAAAATCATACAAGAACAATAACCATGGGGCCGTGACCACACTCGCCACGAACAAGGAAGCTCAAACTCGAAAACACGACACCACCAAGACCAGGCGACCAATCACCAACATGGCAGGGAAGACGACGTGGCTGCTATGGGAGGAGCAAACACGGGGCGTTCAAACGAATATGAAGAAGCCAACCCTCTAACAAGGAACCCTCGACACTAGGAGTCGCCGCCCTGACATCTAGCTATTCCGCCACGCCGAGCGGACGCCCAACACCACCTTCCGCGATAGCCATCCCAACAGACCACAGTTCGCACTTGAGCCATGACGCTGCACGAATCAGCTACCCGCAACCCAAGTTGCACAGGGTAAACCTCTCGCAGACCACGGCCGAGACACCAACATCCAGACATAGTTTTAAAAACCGGACCGGTTCGGTGGTTCGACCACAAAAAACCTGAACCGACGGCCTCAGCTGTTTTTTAAGAGGCAACGGTCCAAACAGCAAAAAACCATTAAAAAAATATTGCCACATGAACCGAACTTACAACCTTCTGCTAGAAAGAAATAATACTAGCTAAGGCCCAATATCACTTGGGCTCACGATATTTTGTGATTACACATTGAAGTATACCCTACGTATATCTTTTATGGTCATTTCATTTCTAAATTTGATTAAATTTTAATTAAAAATATCAGTTTTTGTCGCCATCAAACCGGATGAACCAGTGGTCCCACCAGTTAACCAGTCGTCTCACCGTTTCGCTCATCGGTCCGGTTTTTAAAAATATGCAGACGATGCAATCCTATTTAAGGAATAGTTTCACATCTTGTTGATGGTGGATTATCTATTTTTCAAAATGCAGACGATGCAATCCTATTTATGTAACATGATTTGGAGAAAACGAAGAATCTAAAATTGATACTATCATTATTCGAGCAATTGTCCGGATAAAAAATAAATTTTCATAAAATTGATTTGTACTGTTTTAGCGAGGCTAAAAACGAGGCCCACCTATATGCTGAGCTATTTGGCTGTGGGCAGGGACTTTTTTCAATCAACTATTTGGAAATTCCGATACACTACTGGCATCTCACACTTGCTGAATGGAAGCTCGTTGAGGAAAGACTACGAAAATGTCTTAATAGCTGGAAAGTAAAACTAACATCTCTTGAGGGAAGACTTGTCCTCATAAACTCAGTACTCACTACTATGGTACTGTATATGATCTCGTTTTTCCACTTACCGAAAGGTATCTTAAACAAAGTGGATTATTTCCACTCAAGATTCTTTTAGCGGGAAGATAGTGAAAAAAAAGAAGTATCGACTAGCCAGATGGAATTTGATTTGCCGTCCAAAAGAATACAATGGACTTGGCATACATGGTTTGCAAGTTAAAAATACTGCTCTTCTAGGTAACTAGCTTTTAAGCTACTTATGGAAGATGGTGTTTGGCAAACCATTCTATGGAGGAAATATATTGGCTCGAAGGCTCTATCTCAAGTGGTTTGGAGACCCGGTGATTCACACTTTTGGGCCGGACTTATGGCGTCCAAAAAACATTTCTTCTGATTTGGTGATTTAATATCAAAGATAGATCACAAATTAATTTCTAGGAAGATTGGTGGCTTGGCCATACTACTCTTCGAAACAATATCCAACTTTATATTCAATTATGAGGCATAAAGGAGATACACTCTCCAAAGTAATGGAAACTAATCCCCCCAGTGTGTCTTTCAAAAGATACCGCATCGGCCCTCGATTGGTATCTTGGAATAATCTTTTATTATGATTATCATCGATCCAGTTGTTGGATGGTGTAGATAAGTTAAATAAAAACTACTAGAGAGTGGTAAATTTTCTGTTGACTCAATGTATAGAGCTTTGATACAACCTGATATTCTGGTCGATAATAATAGTAACATTTGGAAAATGAAGGTTTCTCTAAAGACAAAATTATTCGCTTGGTATTTTCATGAAGGTGTTATTCTTATAAAAGATAATCTTGTAAAGTGCAATTGGCATGGAAGTACACAATGCATTTTTTGTCACCATGAGGAGAAAATTCGGCATTTGTTCTTCTAGTGTAAATTGGCTCGATCTATATGGTCAATCATCCAAATAGTCTCTAGTTTATCTCCTCCTCATTTGGTGGCCAATGTATTTGGTAACTGGTTACACGGGATTGATAATATATGCATGACTTTATTTAGGGTGAGAGCGCTTGCTATTATTTGGTCGCTATGGCTATGTAGAAATGAAAAGATTTTTAATAACAAATTATCTTCTAACTTGCAGGTTATTTATCGTGTCACAGCTACTCTTTGCCTATGGACTACTCTACAGCGTGTGGAGTCCTAGAACTTGTTTGCGGAGAGGTGTATGCGATTGGAGGATACAGAGAGAGATATTGTCTCCCGACATGAATGACCGCGTGATCTTAGGATTGATCCCCCATAGCTCTAGGTCTTTTCTTAGTATAACAATGCTTGTTGTAATGTTGGCCTATCTTCTTTGTTAGTTACTTTTATGGTTGTTCGGATGTGTGCATCCCAATTATAGGATGTCGGGTGTAATGGTTACTCATAAGTAATAAAGTGCCCATTTGTAAAAAAAAAACTTCTCTGTAAGTGCTCGAAGCACACCCCAGAATTAAAGCAGCCTGTGAAACTAAACGGATAATACATTCACAGATAAATCAAGAGAGCAGCCGGAAACAACTGAAGCTAAAATGACATGCAAAAGAGGCCTCGCGCTAACAGTATTTCCATTGGTATGTGCTGGGCCAGGAGTCATGTTAGATTTGCGACAAGTAAATAACGAAGAACGAAAACAAAATCACAGCAAGAGGACACAGATTTAATGTGGAAAACCCTCTCCAACAAAGAGAGGGGAAAAACCACGGGCGCCAGCCAGCGAAACTTCACTATAACGCAGAGTGTTTACACAACGCCGGGGATTTCACAGATGCAACTTATCCCAGCCGGCGGCTTACAAGAAGTATATATAGCGGTGGTAACCTAGGTCATCAACGATCCGCATCGGCCCAAGCCTCCGGCGACGGGTCTCGCTCCGCTCCGTCAGAAGTTGGCCTCTACTTTGTAGAATTTGGATCAACATATAACAAGTCACGTCGCTACCCAAGTGCACATAGCAATCAGATGAAGAGGCTTGCATCGGTGTCCCCCCCCCCCCCCCCAAACTTTGAAAGGGTAAGGTGGTCTTTTACTATTAATTACTGATTTCTAGTTGTTAAACCAGATTAGATTATATTGGCCCACTGAAGCCCATACATAGTATTTACATGTAGTAGCAACTAAAATTGTCCAACTGACAAATACTCCTCACCGTTTCGACGGGTTAACACAGATCAAATGGCGACGAGCGGTCGCATGACCTTATTTTTTACATATAGGTATTACTCCCTCCGTTCCAAAATATAAGATGTTTTAGGTTTGTGAAGAAAATGTATCTGGACTTTTTTAGTGTGTAGATTCACTCCAAACCTGAGTGAACCTACGTACTAAAAGAAGTCTAAATACATTTGCTTCACAAAGCTAAAACATCTTATATTTTGAAACGGAGGGAGTAGCTTCTAGTGATTTGCTCGTTCACCAAAAAATCCATACTCGTAGACACAATTTGGGATTGGTAGAGGTGCTTATCAAATTCCATCCAAAGTAATTAGCTTGCCTGTCTAGTATACTATATACGTTGTGCATCTTGCCAGAGATAGACAACCTTGTAATGCCGTACTCGTGTGAAAGCGCTTGACGAGTTGCATCATTTAGATCATACCAAGTACTTACAACCGTCTCGGCTCGTGCATACAGCCGCTCCCGCCGAGCCAATCAGACAAATAACTACAGGAGGGAGTGGACACGGCCATGGCTACTGGCCCTGCAGTTCGGCGGCGACGTGCACTATGATGGCGGCACGTGTGGTTCGCGATGAGGACGTATGCTTGCCTGTTCACGCGCTAAGTAAAACGTTTACTGAATCAGGCCGCGCGACGGCTCATCGCCGCTGTGTTGGTTAACCCGTCAAAATGGCGAGAAATATTTCTTGGGTGGAAGGTTTTAATTAATACACATAAATATTGTGTATGGCTATTGGTGGACCAACTAATCTAATCTAGTTTAGCAACAAATAATCAGTTATTTATAGTAAAAGACTATCTTACCCTTTTAAAGTTTTGAGAGGGAGGACACTGAAGCAAAAGTGTCAGATGAACAGCAGGCTGAAGTCAGGGGTGACATATCCTGGAGTCAAATCAAATGCCTATCAAGTCTTCGTTCATCGATCAGTGTATAGATCACACGCAGAACACAATTACTCGGTATAATTTCCGGAACCGATGCACTCACATGGAATATGTGAGAAACAGAGGCAGGCCACTTATTAGTGTCAGCAAATAAGTACCAACATTGAGGACACTGTTAGCAAAGCTAAACTCACCAGCCAACACTGAAAGAGAGTAGTACATCCAAACTGAAACGCAGAGACACGCGCGCGTGAGTCCAGTTGATCTGATATTAAATAAAGTTTCATCAATCATAAATAAATTACTCCCTCTTTCTCAAAATAGATGTCGCAAATTTTTTAAAATTTAGATGTATCTAGACACATTTTAGTACTAGATATATCCAAATCTAAAACATCTATTTTGAGATGGAGGAAATACTACAACACCACACGTAGATAAATCATAAGATCCGGATATACAGAAGTTGTACAGATTTTGAAGCGCCAACAAGCAAATACGTACAGCCCTTTATGAAGAAGAAAAAACAGAGGTACAAATGAAACGCAGGCACGTCCAATTCATGCAGGTAGGATGCAAATGACCGTGAGGAGGATGCTCCCCAAACAGGCTTCAGCTGCAGTTTAATTTCACACATACGTATTCCCTCCGTCCTGAAAAGGATGTCACAGCTTTGTATAAATTTGAATGAATCTAAATATATTTTAGTGTATAGATTCACTTAAGCTTTGATAAATCTAAGACATCCTTTTCAGGATGGAGGGAGTAGTAAAAAGGATAGAAATGCTTGCGGACCTTTGTTAATTTCAATTCGAGTAAACGACATGGATGGATCTAGGATCCACTGCAATGGCCTGCCTAACTCCATCGCTGACTACACTGCCGCTGAAGCTGATATCCCTTAGTCTCCTCGGATGATTGAGTCCAGAAAGAGTGCTCACCGTGCTATTTGTCCATAGAAGACTCTCTAGCCTAGGAGCCGCTCCTTCCTGAAAGCTCAACTGTTGTATGAAGCTTTGCTTCAGCACAAGAAACTTGAGATTTTGGTACTCAGATCTCTGAAGGACAAGCTGGTCAACTTCCTCGCTCGAACTGATAAACATAAGACAAAGGGAGGACAAGTTAGCAAGCTGGCCGAGCCTCCTCAGGTCACTGTTTTTCAAGGAACTTTCTCGGAGAGTCACCTTCACAAGCTCAGAAAGCCTTAGTACACAAGAAGGCAAGCCGTCTCTGAAGCCACTAAGTTTTATGCCCTGGAGAAACCTCGGAAGTGTGATCGCGTGGATGCTATTATTGGCATTGTCATCGTTAGCTTCTGGTTTGAACCATATCGACAAAGACTGAAGGCATCTTCCCAAATTTTCAATGGCACGCAATAACTTATGAAGATGTGGTTCCATTTTCCCATGTAGGACAACACCAAGCTTACTCAGTTTCTGTAACTGCTCAAGCTCGGGGATCAACTTGTCAACGTTATCTGCCGAGATTTCTACATGGGACAGTACCTGCATTTCCGTCATGTGACCAATTCCAGCAGGCATGCTTATACTCGAGAATGATTCATAAGATCCAAAGGAATTGCTATATTCTTCATGTTCATGTTCATGTTCAGGTTCAGGTTCATCTTCCACTAGCTCTATGTCTTCACCTTTCTCTTCTTCCTCTTCATCTTTCTCTTGTTGATTGTCTTGTTGTCTTGGTGGTACTACTGTTGTTGTTGGTTTTGGTGCTGGTGGTTGTTGTTGCTGTCGCCGTCGTCGTACATCAATTTTCCCCGACAAGATATGCTTAACCATCTGGAGATAGACAATATTTGCAGGGAGCACTCTTACCTAGTTGATAGTATAAAATATACAAATGTGTCATTTCCTGTGAGAAAACAATAACATAAATGAACTTTAAAATTGGTCACGGAATTTGAAAAAAAGATGTAACTTAACAAGATGACTGGTGGGGCTTTTGGTTCCTATCTCCGCTAGCATTAAAAGTAAAAGGGTAAAGGAAACAAATATCGAAACTCCCCGGTGGATGTTGAATTTACATGCATATGTATCTCTAATTGCTCTCAAAAAGTTTACAAAGGTACACTAAGGTGTTTGAGTTTGAGTATGAACTTGTGTACTACACGCATAACTAAAATCACATCCCTAGTAGTACAATGATTCTGAGATTGTATGAACTTGTGTACTACACGCATAACTAAAATCACATCCCTAGTAGTACAATGATTCTGAGATTGTTCAGAAGCTTTTTTTTAACTCTGTTCAAAATATTTTGAAACTAAGTAAATGAAAAGTTACTTTTACATTTTCGGTTTTAGTTGTGTTCAGCTCATATACATCAAACATATCTCCCCACACTTTACCCAATGTCGACATAGGAATTGCATGGTGTGCGAAAATCTATAGAAAACTGACATGTGCTTTGGACATCATGCGAGGACATATTGCCACAGAAATATAGCATAACTAAGCTGTACTTCCTCCATGTTAGGATACATCATTTTGCTTCGGTGTCCCCCCCCCCCCCCCCCCACCCAGAACTATGAAAGGGTAAGTTGGTCTTTTACCATTAATTGCTGATTATTAGTTGCTAAACTAACTTAGATTATGTTCTTCCGCAAAGGCCATATACAGTATTTACGTGTACCCCGTCTGCCTGAAAAATACTCCTCGCCCTTTTGACGGGTTAGCCAGCACAATAGAGGCAAGTCGTCACACGATCTGATTTAGTGAACGTCGTAAAAACCGCGGCGCGTGAAGCGGGCAAGCAGTGCTGCAGAGGTCCTCGTCGTGAACCATGTCGGTCGCCGTCATAGTGTATGTGGTCGCAGGCGCCAGTAGTCGTGGCCGTGTCCACTCCGACAACACGTGCACGTATACGGTAATACAATATATTAGACTAGCAAGGTGATGATTTTGGATGGACTTTTATAATCGCCTCTATCAATCACAAATCATGTCTATGCGTGTATAGTTTAGTAACTAATAATCATAATTAATAGTAAAAGGCCATCTTACCCCTTCAAAGTATGGGGAGGGGGGGGACACCGAAGCAAAAACGAGGATACATAATGTTTTACTCCCTCCATCCCAAAATAGGTGACGTGACTTTGTCTATATACACATGTATCTAGACACTAAAACACTTCTAAATATATCTGAATCTAGACAAAGCCACGTCACTTATTTTAGGATGGAGGGAGTATATAATTTCACGGATTTTTACATGCTTTCTGAATGTTATTTCCACGCATATATGTTAATTAAAAATCTGCAACACAATCTAACCAATCTGTATAATGTTTAATGTATGGCTTTATTTCATCCTTGTCCCCTACAATTGTGATTTTGTGACCAGAAATACCACATGTTCTTCTTTTTCTTCTCCTTCTTCCATGTTTTACCGAATGTTGTGAATGTTACACAAAATGTCATCTGCCAAGATTTTCCCTCAGCATAACAGGTCTTCCAAATGGACGTAACTAGGCAACTAGGTGCCAATTTTGGACGCGTTAGTTTTGTTTGGCATTGAAATATCTCAAATTGTCTTACATTAGTAGGGGTTACATGGATATGTCTCCAAATTGTAGGAAAATTGTGATGACATGACCCCATTGTAAAAATGGCATGATATGTTATTTGTAAAAATAAGTGGAAGTGCCCTTCGTTATGACATGCAAAGTAGGGCGTTAAAGGTGGGTGTGAATTTTCGTCGTAAAGATACAACTATGGCATAAAGTATGGAAAAAACAAAAACACTAAGGTGATTTTGTAACAAAGACGCAAGTAGTAGAGGATAAAAATGGAATTAACTATTACTATATGAATAATAGATTTCCAAGAAGTGTAACTAATGAAGGTTGGCATTTGCCATAATAGTACATTAGTATTGGAGTAGGCACCTTTGTTTGGCGGATGTCAAGCGTCTCCAGATTGTAAAGCTTGTGGATATCTTCCGGCAGCTTGGTGACGTTTGTTCCCCTCAGGTTTAGATACCTCAGCTCAGAGATCAGGCTTATATTCTTCAAATGGTGCTTTTCAAAGCCTTTGCAGGATTCCAGAGCGAGCACTTTGATGAATCCGTGCCTCTCAAACGTGGGCAGCAATCCCAACAGCCATACAATGTCTCGCCGAACGTCGGATTGGACAGCTGCTGGAACTCCGTGTTTGCAGTTGCAGCAGCCGATGCTCTGCCAGAGGCGAGGGCAAGTCCCATGTGGCCGCCGTTTTATTGGGACCTGTCGCAGCTGGATTCCATTTCCAGGGGAGAGGTAGGGAGCAAAGCTGGGAGGAAGATTAAGATGTGCAGAGTTTTCTGCTATGGCTCTCTCAACAATGAAACGGATGACTGGATGAGGCATCTGAATAAACTTGGCCTTGCCACAAGCAGAAGACTGGACACATACAAGTAATCCTCGATCTAGGAGAGCATTGAAGCAGATCTCGGCTGCCTCCAACGCGCTTATCCCAGCCCGCCTAGCAATCAGGCCCTCGGCAACCCATCGCCTTACCAAGCAAGTCCGCCTGATCCTGCAATCTGGAGGGAAGATAGACAGGTACAACAGGCAGCTTCTATGGTCGGTTGGTAAGTCTTTGTAGCAGAGGAGCAGCATATGGCGAGTATTATTCCACCCACCCTGATTATACAGCCTAGCAGACCAGCACTGAAGTTGTTCCAAGGTCCTATTATGGTTCACATATAGAAGATGAAGCAGCATCTTGCAACAAAACAAATCTGGAAAAAGTTTCACAATAATGTCAAACAAGACTCTGTTCTTCTCATCCTCTCTGTCTGCAGTATTGAGCAACCTAGTTGCTCTGCCATGGTACATGTTTGTAGGGTTTACAACTTTGTTTAAGGTTCTGCCAGAGGAATAGCTAAGAAATCCAAAATCTTGCGTGATCCCCACCAGTGCACTTCCATCGGTGCCACTAATCTTGCTAAGTGTACCGCAGAGCATTTCCCATGTACTGATATTGTCAATACCATCGAAGGTAATCAGGAACTTGTTATCCTTAAGAAACCGAGTAGCCTTGTCCATCACATGCAACACATCTGGCCGCACCCCAGCTTGTCTTTGCAGATTAAGGACTAGTTGCTGTAGCATGCATGTAAGCGACTGTTTGCCTGCAGGAAGGGTGATCCATAAGCTGAGATTGAAGCGAGTCCCGACGGACTCCTGATTGTACACTTTCATCAGGCTGTTTTTACCCAATTTGCCAATCCCAACAACCTGGATGACCCTGACCTGGGGGATGTCGTCTACGCCTTCCTCTGTCAGCCAGCTGATGAGGTTTTTGTTGTCCTCCTCTGTGATGTAAGGTTCTATGGGATCGACCAGCCAGCGCCTCCGGACAAACTGCTCTTCCTCCGTTCCGATTCCTGGACCAAGATCAGCCAGATGAATCCGGCGTTCGCCTCTTGAAGGGACGTCGATGCCATACCTCTGACCCCTCTCGCCCACCTCGTGTGCGCGAGCCTTGAGCTCCTGAATCTTGCTCGCGATGTCGCGGCGCTCGGATACCGTCAGCAACAAGTGCTGTATCCGCCGAAGGTAACCCAGGAGGCCGCCGCCGCGTGGGGCAGCACCGGCCCACCGGTGGTGCTGCTGGACCCACCGCTCCGACTCCATGGCCACGTCCCTGACTTGCTTCTTCCAGGCCTGCACCTGGTGGTCGTCCTCTTGGGAGGCCTCGTTGAGGTCCAGGAGGAAGCCGTTCATGCTCTCCATCTCGTCGCTGATGCATTGCGCATCGGCGCGAACGTTGCTCGGGAGCCTTGTCGCTGATGCCTTGTCGCGGAGGAGCAAGGCCAGGGAGCAGAGGACCGACTCCACGGCTCCCTGGGCGGAGCCATAAGCGTCCATTTCCACCACCAAGCTCTCAAAGTGACGACTGATGTGAGAGCCTGGGGAGGTAGCTGTCAGCTGGCTGATGGCCGATATTGCTCTGACAGTGATAGTAGGGAGAAGATCAGAGGTTTGTGATACTGGATGGGGTGATGAGCGAGTCAATCTCATGGACTGGACTGGTAATCATTTCCTAGCTTGGCGATGACACGAAACTTATTTTGAGTCAATCAAGACACCGGAGACCTCCACTAACGAATTAAATACTCTTAATTAGTGTCATTCTCTAATCAACAATTTCTATGCCAGCTGTAATTTCAAATCTACAGCCCCGATCTTCATACGCCTCCTCCGATCGTGCTAGTTTAGGTTAGGTATACCCATACAAAGATTCCTCGATGTGCTAATGCACACGAGTAAGACGGACTGACACACTCACACTACTAGGTTTATTCAATTAAAACTGACCAGATGCATCTACCGACCGTTGAGAGGCGCCACGTGAAACGGCCAGTCTCGGGCCAGCAGGACACACAACTGCATGTGGCGGGCATTTTGTCACCGGAAATCCTAGACCTACGGATGATTTCCCTAACCTTTTGTCACTCCAAAAAAGGCCGATTAAAATATAGAAAGCACTCTATATCCTATCCCGACATATTCGTTGCATGTCAGTCTCAGACAAGCACGCAACTGCATGTGGCTGGATTTTTGTCGCTCCAAAAAAGGCCGATTAAAATAGTATGGAAACCGCTCTATATCCTAACCCGACATACTCGTTGTGTTTCATATCTTAGAGTATTATTAGAGTAGGGTTGCAACGGGCAACAGATTTAATCTCAGCTTATGTCAGCTTAGTATAATTTGTGACTGGTTTCGATCTGTGTATATAGTACGATTTATACTAACCACCCAGTTATGCGGGCCTAAACGGGCCACGCATCTACAACCCTATCTTAGAGGGGCTGACGTCTAGTTGGGAGTACACATGTATTCGATGTTTTTTAAATGGGAAGCATAGCCCCGAGCATCAATAGAGGCACGGGTAGTCATCGTTATCATATCCAAGCGTCACCAACCGGCACCTACGCGTGAGGCAGCCCTAGGCGATCAGGAAAAGCAAAGCGAAACCCATCTAGGGTTCCATCCCCTCGCCGGCGACACCGTCGTTCCGCTCCTCCTCCGGTGGCCTTAGGGCCTTGAAGGTGTGACAGACCACGGCCTCTCGCCGGCAGGAGGGTTTTCGTTTCTGTTTAGCCTTTTTTCAGTGTTTTTTCGGGATGTTGAGGCGGCAACTACATCATGAAGTTAGAATAAGGTCCTCCCCACTCTATCCTCACTCTGGTGGTGCATCCAGTCCTGGCGGAGAGCGGATAGCGCATGGACTCTTGTGTCAGATGGAGCTTTTGGGATCCGATCGTTTTTCGTATTCGTTTGTGTGGTTTGCGGTCTCTTCCGTTCTACAGGTGTCATCTTCGGCAATTGTTGATGCTCTGGTGCGCTAGTCTCATGGGGCCTTAGCACGACGATTTCCAGTCTGTCTACTATAACAAGTTCTACTACAGCAAGTTTTGCCCTGATCCAGGTATTAATATGAGCATCACGTCCTATGTTTGAGATTATACAACACATCCCACTAATACTTCTCTAATAAGAGAACCATCCACAAACTATATTTAAGATAAATAGAGTATTGCATTTGCTTATATGACAAGAAGATGACTATCAAATATACTACCTCAACATATATTAGATAACCATTGTTGGTCACATACATGCATTCATTATCTATCCCTAGTGAAATAACAACGGAAAGGTAAAAACCATATTAGGATCCAAACTTTCTATCAATGTCTAGTTCTATAGTACCATGTTCCTCCAGCTATTGCACATGTTCCCTCTCTCATTCCCTATCATACTAGTTTGGTTAGAACAAAGTAATCAAGAACGGGGTATATAATATACATCTACTTATACATCAAACATAATCTGAAAGCTGAAATCTCAAATACTCATCTCCTAAAAACCAAGATCAACCACAAAGGTATTACAAATAGATGACCATAACCATTTTAGGCAGCTTATATGGCACTAGATCGATTATAGCAAGAGAGGGAGATAGAACAATGTCATGGTGGTAACACGGTAGATGCCTAGGATAGGCTTATGTAGGGGCTGAATGGACACTAGAGGATCCAGTGAGGGATGATGCGGTGAAGACCGAACACGGAAGAATACTACAAACACCAAGATATACCTAGTTTCGGGGCCCTTGTGTGGAGGTAAAACCCCTACTCCTGCATGTCTAACTATATATGAGTTGTATATGTAGCTACAATGGTGCTCCTTGAGCTGTGTTGTGCCTGTATGAGGCATTCTCTGTGTGCCCGAGAGCTAGAAGAAGAAGAGAGAGCTCGTGAGTGAGCCAAGAAGAATGAGCCCCCAAGGGGTGCTGGGGAGAGAGGTTCCCCTAATGCCCCTTATAAAGGGGTGCCCGGGGGACAAGGGGCGCTCCACATGCACTGTACACTTTACACTGTGCACTGTAGCTGAAAATACTACTAGAGTCTTGTCGCACTATTCCTAACTTGACTACTAGGATCTTGTCCTTGGCTTGGCTTCTTGTGCTTGGTCTTGTCTTCTAATGTGTGTCCTGGGTCTCCTAGTCATCGATCTTATCCTCTCCTAAGGATAAAGTGGCATCTGGTAGTCTTGGTTGGTGGAGCGTATGCCGGTATGAGCGAGGGGCGTCCCAAGACCAACACAGGAGAGGAAGAACATGGATATGACTTAGCTTGGTCGAGGTAGAAGGTGGCGAGGTCGGTGCCGTCGTTGGGGTCATCGAGGTAGCCTGGCGCCGAGGTAGTTTGTCGAGGAGGCAGCACGCTAGCCTAAAGAAGTGCCGATGTGGTGATCTTGCATGGAGCAGTGTCGACGATGAGGCCCAGCCGAAAGAGCCTTATGCCGGCACAGGCGGACATGATGAGGAGGCCCATCCGAGAGTGCAATAGGGTGGCCGATATTCAATGTATCGACCCATTGTGGGTCAACCGGGTTGGAGGAGATGCTGGCCCACACAGGTTCAGGCGAAGTCGGCCTGGTGAGGAACAGTGGCGAGGCGGCCTGCATGGGGTGATGTCAGCCTAGTTACTGGTCGATGTTGCTGTTGAGGGGTCCAAGGAGAATTGGCGATGGAGGAGCTAGCATCGAGGGGGCGAGCCTAGACCTGTTGTGTCGGTCCGTGGTGGGATGGCCGGGTTGGAGGAGATGTCAGCCCACCCGGGTTCATGCGAGTTCGGCCCAACGAGGTGCTGTGGTCGGGAGAGGAGGTGAGCCGAGTGGGCTCTAAATTGGCCTAGCTAGGCTGTGCTTATGCCAGCCTGGGCTATACCGGCCTAGGTGCAGGCAATGCCGGCCTAGGAGGGGCAATTTTGGCCCAAGAGGGGCACATCTAGGTCGATTTTCTATTACATCGGCCCAGATAGAATTTCCTTCTTATTTATTTAATTCTCTCTTTTACTTTGAATTATGTCTTCTAGTGAATCATCTTTTAACCAACTCTGGGGTACACAGGGTTATATCCCCAACAAACAAGCCACTCCAAGCACGAGGGTGGACTACTCCCTCTTCATCATAGTGAGGAAGGAGATGTTGTTGGAGAGGTTGGAGACACGAGCCAGCGGTGTTCCAATGGCGTTTCTCCCTCCAATTATCATATGATCTCCTCGGTTTCATGTTTTTGTCTCCATGGTATGTCGTGCTTCAAGATCTCCATCGGGCAGTATATATAGGGATTTTTAGGTTAATATGAAGCTAGGGGAACAAAGATAGACGACATCAGAGCTTGGGGGGGGGGGGGGGGGATGGGGCCCCATGCCGTAGCAGTGGTATCAGGCCGCGTTGTGGGTCCTGCTCTTGCTCCAGGTGTGGTATCCATGCTCCATGCCTTCTTCCTAAAAACTTGTGAAACAATCTCAGATCCATTTAACTTCATAAAGGCCCCGCAAGTAAAAAATACATAAAATATGGTTTTTTCTTTCTGTAGTGTTGTAATACAAATAAAGATGGTCTTTTAGGAAAATCCCTAAAATCATTTATTAAAACATGATTATAACCACTTATATGAATCAATTATGATGAAATATGACATAATAAACTACAAAGATCATATATGCATTTCACATGAATTAGGATCCCAAGCTTAACCTATGCTCACTATCGAGCAGAAAACTAACAACTCAATAAGCTTTGAAAATTATTATCAATAGATACACAATATATAATTCATGATCATTGCTACACAAAGTATAATGGTTCATCAATAAGTAAATAACAACGAGCAATCATCATATAATTTAAAAGAAAACTTAAAGTTCAAATAAATAATTAAATACCCTTAATTAGTGTCATTTTCTAATCAATGATTTCTCTGCGAGTGGCAATTTCAATATACATCCCAGATCTTTATACGCCCTCCGACAGAGCCAGTTTAAGTATACCCATACAAAGATTCCTTGATGTGCTAATGCACGCGAGCAAGAGACACTGATGATAGGTTTATTCAATTAAACTGACCAGTTGCGTCTACCGACCGTTGAGACAATTAATGGGAACTTTTGAGACAATTAAGCAAGACAAGTAGGCCGGGGCATATATTGAAGCCTGGAGCCGACCACAGACCACAGTGGCGAGAAAACAAAATACTCGGCACGAGATCCGTAGAAAGTGTCTTGGTGGACTCCCATAACTGTCCAGTGCTCACATCTCTATCTCTACCCTGCTCTCGTGTGCACCAATTCTTGCGCAACTACCCTCTCCTACCTCTGCAACAAAGACACATCCTTACGACGCCATTGGTGGAGCCACAGCTTGGCGAGCCAATCCTTCGAAAACCTTCAGTATTCAACGCATCACACTGACGGTATTGCCCAGCTCCGATCCACCGCTGCACGCTCGGTGTCGACCTCGGCGTTATTTGGCTGTTGCAGGCTTCTTCATGTAAGCAAACTTTTCGGTTCTTAATCATCATGCAGCAATAAGCTAGAAGAGACCTTTTATTTTTCTGAAGAAAAACAATGACATGTGAATAAGAGATTGCATGCATTTAAAACGTATTTGCCTCATCCTGCAGATAGAGCGTCCACAGTTACCTTGGGAGTTTGGACGTGAGGATGGAGGCCGCCATTGGCATCAGCGCGGCGCGCTGGGTGGTTGGCAGGGCGCTGGGACCCATCACCGGCGGCCTGCTGGAGCCGTGGGCTGCTAGCTCGGCGCTCGGCACAAAAATCCATGAGCTCAAGATGGAGCTGCTGTACGCACAGGCTATGCTGGACAACGCCCGTGGCAGGGATGTCCGGAGCCCTGCGCTGGCTCAGCTGCTTCTTGAGCTCCGGCAGCTGGCCTACCTCGCCGACGACGTGCTCGACGAGCTAGACTACTTCCGCATTATGGACGAGCTCAACGGCACGAACCAAACCATGGACCCGGAAGGTCTCAAAGGCCTCCTCATACACACTCAGCACACGGTCAAAACCCATGCACGTAAGCTCAAGCCCCCCTCGTGCTCGTGGCCCGCTGCGTGCCATGGTGACAATGATCTTGATCAAGATGGTCAACAAGGGTGCCTCTCTGGTGCTTCCTGGCCTTGGGGGAGAAAAGGTCAGGATGCTGACGACGGGTGCATGCCTAATGTCATCACTTCAAGTGTCCGTGCTGTAGGTAAACGCCTTCCTTTCTACTCTCTTCCGTCTGTGCAGGATGATGCAAGCGATTGTGGCGATGATGCTAGCCCCCCCGCGGGCACGTTTCCCTACATGGGATTGGGCCGCATAGCACAAGAAAACAAACACATCGTGCAATCTCCTATGCCAAAGTTTGATAGGGTAGGCATGTCTAAAAAAATGTCTCATATCGTAGAGCAGCTCAAGCCGATATGTGCTAAGGTCTCCACAATTCTAAGCCTAGAGTTATTTGGTTTTAACCGTACCACGACCCCAGAAACTCCTTTCCTTCGACCCAAGACCACGTCTGTAATCATAGAACCTAAAATATACGGGAGGGAAACCCACATAAACAAAATTATATATGACATATCACATGGTAAATACTCTACCAAAGACCTTACTGTGCTGCCAATTTTTGGTCTGGGGGGGATTGGAAAGACGACTTTTACACAACACATCTATAACAAGGTGAAAACCCTCTTCCATGTCCGAATTTGGGTATGTGTCTCACACAATTTCAGTGCAACTGGGTTGGCAAAAGAGATTATAGAACAAATCCCAGGAGGTCCTCATGGAAAGGGTCCTGCTGATGAGATAATTGAGAAAGCTGTACAATTTGGAAAGTTCTTGCTTGTCTTGGATGACATATGGAGATGTCCCGAGGATGAGTGGAAGAAACTATTATCTCCATTTAAAAAAGCAAGAACAAAAGGTAATATGGTAATAGTCACAACTCGATTTCTAGGGGTAGCAAAAGCGTTAGAGAGTACAGATTGCTCAATCAAATTGGATCGTTTAGAACCCAAAGAATGTATGGCATTGTTTGAAGCATGTGTTTTTGGTGAGCAGCAACCATGGAAAGATCATGATGGCTTACGTACAACTGGGGAACAAATAGTAATAATGTTGAAGGGTTATCCTCTTGCTGTAAAAACTGTAGGCAGATTACTAAGAACACAACTTAACATTGACCACTGGAATAGAATATTGGATAGTAAAGAATGGGAACTTCAGACAAGCGATGAAGATATTATGCCTGCATTAAACCTTAGCTATAACTACCTTCCTTTTCCGGTACAACAATGTTTCTCCTACTGTGGTCTATTTCCTGAGGATTATGAATTCGGTAGTGAACAGTTGATTCACTTGTGGATAGGACTAGGGTTACTATGTAGTAGTGATCCAAACCAAAAAATGGAATACATAGGACAGAGCTATATAGATATCTTGGTTGATCATGGATTTTTTGAAAAGGTTGATAGTGTTAATTATACATATTCCGAAAGAGGAACAGTGCCTCTCCGCTATGTTATGCATGATCTACTACATGAATTAGCTGTTAAAGTTTCATCATATGAATGTCTTAGTATATGTAGTTCTAATTTGAGGGCTATAAAAATTCCTGCATCCGTACGCCACTTGTCTATCAGTGTAGATAGCACGGTCATCACAGATAATACAACCTTCAAAAAATTTCAGAGTGAACTAGCTACACTCGGTAAGACATTGAAAGCTGAAAACCTACATACCTTGATGTTATTTGGGAGGTATCATGGAAGCTTTGTCAATACCTTATGTGATATGTTTAAGGGAGCAAAATCCCTTCGTGTTATTTCTCTGTTCGGAGCATCCTATAATGTGGAGGATCTATTGCAGAACTTTTCAAATCTTGTCCACCTACGGTACTTAAGGTTTAGGGATGTTCAGCTTAGTAGAACAAGTATACCCAAAAGTATCTCGAGATTGTATCACTTGATGGTCCTAGATGTTAAAAGCTGCTGGAATGGCTTCAGTTTTCCACGGGATATGAGCAACCTAGTGAAACTGCGTCACTATCTTGTACAAGATGAAACATATCATGCTCACATTTCCATGGTTGGTAAAATATCGTATTTACAAGAATTAAGAAGATTTAATATTAGAAGAAAAACCAACGGTTTCGAGTTAGAGCAGTTAGGGCTGTTGCAAGAGCTCAGTGGATCACTGGGCATTTATAACCTTGAAAAGATAAAGTCAATAGAGGAAGTTGACGAAGCAAAATTGGCACAAAAAAGGCGCTTACATAGGTTAACACTGGACTGGCATACAAAGATATCTGATAATGGCCCTAGACAACAGGTTGTTCTTGAAAATCTAAAACCACCTAGCAATCTAAGAGCGTTGTGCATTAGAGGGAATGGAGGTGCCACATGCCCATCTTGGCTAGATGCGGACCTTAATTTGGAAGAACTTGAGCTGCATAATGTTTCTTGGAACAAACTTCCTCTTTTTGGAACGAGTCTAGGCTTTCAGAATCTGAAAATCCTAAAACTTCGTCATCTACCAAGACTTGAAAAATGGTGTGGAAATGGCACTTGCAATTTTCTCTCTAATCTAGAAAAACTGGTTGTTCGTGATTGCCGTAAATTGATAGAATTGCCGTTTTCCCGTTCTACTTGCCATGAACCTGTAGAAGCGGAGAACATGACCTGGTTTCCCAAACTGCAGAAGATTGTGATTGCATCTTGTCCTAACCTATTGCCTTTGCCTCCAATTCCTTGGACTAGGTCCCTGCGCCGCGCTAAGATAATACATGCGGGTCCAGATTTTAATGTGTTGTTGTACTCAAATGACATAAGATTGAGCATCGAGGGAAAGGGTGATCGAGAGAGCACATTCTGGAACGTGTTGGCTTTGGATAATCTAACTAAATTAGAAAATCTGGTGATAAAAAACTGCAATCCATTGCCATTGCATTGCCTGCAAGTACTAACATCTCTAAAATGTCTTGACATAAAAGACTCGACTAATGTCCAGTTGCCAACTCAACGATGGGACAATGTGCAGTACAAATTTCCAGTTAAAAAGCTTGAGATTGGACCTTGTAGTGCCAGTGGGAAGGAACTGACATGGATGCTCTCTCATTTCCCTTACCTGTCAGAGTTGTCTTTACATAAGTGTCATCGAGTATCAGGGCTGGGTGTGGCCGCGAAGGAGAAGCCTGGGATGGCAACACCTGCATCAACTTCAGCTAATAAATTGGAGGAAGCAGAAACCAGTCTGCAGCAGCAGCAAACGGGAGGAGATGAGGAAATGGACCCAACAACTGATGAAAACCTGGTGCTTTTGCCTCCCCACATACAGACGCTTCATATCTACGACTGCCCACAGCTTAGGCACGTCTCAACTTCAATCGGCAAGGGTCCGTCAGCAGGACGTGGTCTCCAAGATCTGCTCTCCCTCCAATCATTTAAAATTGCCCGTTGTCCCATGCTCCTTTCCTCAAATTTGTCTTTCTACTACCTTCTCCCGACCTCCTTGCAAAAGCTCTCTCTAAATGGCACACTCACTAGTTCCACTTTGCCGCCTCTCCCCAACCTCACCAATTTGAGTATAGCAAACGAGCGTGATTTAAGAGGTGAGGACTTTTTGCCTCTTCTCTCACGAGGCCAACTCACGAAACTAACCACCGGTGGTTCGCGAAAATTCTTTGTCGGTTTGGAGCCCGCAAGGTTGTATGGGATTCGGACGGTCCGTACAGAAGACGTAGCAGGTTTTTTTGTTATGCCTATCTGCAGCCTTCTGTCCTCCTCCCTAACGAACTTGTTCCTTCAAAACAACTCTGGCCGGAAGCGTTTCACAAAGAACCAAGAGAAGGCCCTTCAAATGCTCACCTCTCTGCAGGTACTTGAATTTTATTGCTATGACAAGCTCCAGTCTGGCCCTGCAGGACTCAGTGGGCTTGTCAGCCTCAAGCGACTAAATTTCGTCAAATGTAAAGTCCTCAAATGGCTGCCCAACGACAGCATTCCGACTTCTCTCGAAGAACTAACTATCACCTACTGTCCAAAACTCCGGTCCCTACCCATGGGCGCCCTCCGAAAATGTCCACTACGTGAATTAGTCGTCTATGAAGTAGACAAGGAGCTCGCAAAGCGCTGCAGCAAGCTAAAAGGAACAATTCCAATATTCAGAGACAAATTGTTCGATTAGTAAAATCCAGGTAGCAAAGCACTTCCTTCTCTCAACTCCCCTCCGTCCTAACATCCTTATTGTGAAGTATTATCTTTTGCTCCTGCTAAACGTTTTAACCCATTGTGCAGGTTTTTAATTCAAGCCTATGTTAATGTTTCTTACATAATATAAACCTCTGTAATTTCTGTCTGTGTCTATGCCATATTTTGATGTCACAAGCATGACGGCTTCGACCTGACATGATATGGGTTAGTATGGGAAGTTTTGAGTAACATTTGCAAAAGTATAAATTGTTTGAAGTGCATGAAGAAATGATAGAAAACATAATATTGTTTCAGTGATGCTCAACGTCAGGCTACCAAAAGGTATTCGCAGTCTTGCTGCACTTGATGTATGGAATATTGGTGAACCAATCGCTGCTTTGGGTTGCGGAAGTCTCATCGTTCTGTTTGACCTTGGAGAAGAAAACTTTGATGGAAACATTCAAGAAATATCTTTTGGAGTGTTTGAGGTTGGTATTTGATTTGCGGCTTACTCTGTTACATGTTGTTTCCCTTTTGTTTTCTAAATCTTATTAGTAGTTAGCAGTTAAATGTAAAATTATCAAAAATAATTTACTCTTTTTAATGGCTTATTTATTTTAAGTAGATAGAAATTTGCTTAACCTTTGTATAATTAATTTATCTCTCTATAATGATGAACTTGGTTCCTACTAGTCACTTCTTTGCTAGCTAACACCAATTTGTACTTTGAGGGATCCTATATGACAATATCAGTGTGATCATTAACACTTGCAATTACTAGGGGTAGGGAACAATTGTTGCCGGGCACTTAGTGAATATAGTGGATAAATGGTTTAGGGAACCAATTTCTCCCGTCTCCTATCTAAAACCCCATGTTCATAGTGTAATAGAGTTGAGGTACTTTGTATGATCCAGATATTCATTAAATCCTATTGCCAACCTTTCTCTATTCTTGAAACTCCACAAAGATGAGTTTGTTATTTTGGAAAAGGACAAGCGTTATTAATTTTGGTTCCATTCTAGTCAGGAAGTCTTTCAAAGCTGGTCATTTCTTTTGCGTATGTTTCTTGTTTTCCCAACCTCAGCTGTGGCATCACATATCTCACATCAAGGTTGTAGCTATCTCCACCTATGCATCCATTTCTTCCATGTGTATCCACCATGCCTTCCTACCATAGCAGATCTTGCTATTCACCGGTAGTTGATCTGGCCAGGTGCATCTGCAATTGATGCTTCATCTTTTATATTAGCAGGAACTTAATTACTGTTCTTATAGAACTCATTGTACAACACCGCTAGGTTATGCACTTGTTGTTGTTCTTCATGCTCGGAGTTACTATCATTATAAGGCACTTCTCAGCTAGAAAAAAAAATGAAAGGAGATAAGAGAAGAGAAAGACAGAAAAAGAAAAGGAAAAAAGGAAAAAGTACAAGTAGAAGTACAATAAGAGAGGTGCTATGCTTTTTTGGATTGCTCCATAGTGAGGTGATCTATTTGCTTAGATGCATGCTTTATGTACAGTGCTTTGCTTCTTCTTAGGACTATTGGTCCCACCCTTTTCTTAGTATATTGGCAGATCTTCACTGGTAAAATCACTACTTCCTTCTGCAATATAGGGACATCACTAGGGCATCGAAAATAGGTTCCGTTGCATAAGCATTTCTCCCTCCTTTGTGAGTGTGTTTCTCTTCACATTATTCTTCTAAATGACCAGCATGACAAGACTTTGAGCACTATTTTGGACGATAAATTAGTACTGTGACATCTGGATTCTAAATTCTTGCTTATCCACCGTTACCAAGATCCATATAAAAGGCCTTTGCTTAGGGGTAGGGTGTGAGGAGTAGTCTTCAGGTTAAGACACCAAGAACGATGAGTTTAATTTTGGAACACAAAAGGTGCCTAGCTAAAGACTTTGGCTTGGGAGAAATTTTGTAAGTGCTTGCACTTCACTCTAGGAGACAACAACTGGTTGGTGATCTCTATTGTTTATATTCATGAAAGTAAGCTAAGTGCCTTAGCGACATTATTCAAAACCTTGAGACTTGAGAAGTGTTTGGCATCATACCTCTCATTATTTTATAATCAACTATGCTAGTTCTTTTATTTGGCATTGCACGATTATAACTACTAATCCATTCTCACTTGTTGCTTGTTATAATATTAGAGGGACGAGAGAGTAGTTGACGCTTTCAACGCAAAATGGGATGGATGCTAGTTTTTCATTGATTAAAATATTGTTACAATGTGCAAAAAAAACATGTCTATTGAGTGGCATACAGGAAAGGGAATACACAAAGCAGGGCATAGCAAGCATAAACGATGCCATTAGGAGCAACTTCACCAACTGAGTCGTTACAGGAACCAGGAGAAGACGGAACAGTCACACAGGATGACCAGGCATGGCTGTCCCAGCTGCCCTCGGATCAGAATACCCTTTCTCTCATATATGTTGCGGACACTAGTTCCAGAAGCGGGAAGTAGAGAAGAAACTAAAACATCAGATTTTTTAACAGAACTGATGATTGGGTGAAGGTGAATTGCAAATATTCACTTAAGGATGGGTCTGCCAAGATGATGCAGAAACCTCTGGCGGGCAAGGACAATCGAAGAACTACTAGAGGGTCTCAGGGGGATGCTTATGATGACGGACTGATTTCTGTTAAACATGTAATAGATATATATATGTATTGGGTATAGAGTAGTACTCTACCCCAATACCAACTCCTCTTGTACATCCACTTAGTGGGTTTTTCCCATCTATATAACATGCACCCGATACCCCCAACAGGGTAATCGTTTCCACCACATCGATCAACATGGTACTAGAGCTGGCCTCTTCCGCACTCTAGCCCTAGATTTCTTCGTCGATCGTGTTTTCCCGATCAAAGCATCCCCAAAACCTAGTCGATCGAGATCCAATCGTAGCACCCACAAAAACACCAAACTGATTCAGGTTCTCTCGATCGTAGCATCCTCACAACCCTCACCGATCTCATCTTGATCGTAGCATCTGAAACAAACACCCCAAGCCGATCGGTTCTTCCTCCTGATCGTAGCATTCACCAACACAAAAATAAAAACCTAGGCATGGCCTCCTCCTTAGTGGCGGATCTATGATAGGAGCAGACCTGGACCAAAAACTAAGTATAAAAAATTCTAATAAAAACGTTTTGTAATAGCACAAAAGAATTTGGTATGCTTGCAAAGGTGAACATATATTTTCAAATCAATTGTTAACTCCTGTACAAGAGAGATGACTAAAACTAGAAATAGAAGTACATAGATGACTAAAACCTATAAATAGTAGTATGGTGATACTAAAGATTTGAGGAGATTCTACGGTTTGAGGATATTTGGACTTTTTGATTGGTTCGGTCTTGGGATCAATGGATAAAATATCTTCGTCTTGTGTTACTAAAACATGAAACTGATTACCAACAAAATGTTAAATCAACGAACCAGTTCACTTACAAATAAACCTAATTATCCAATAGCGTATCAAATCAAACTACGATGAAATTACCTAGCTGGCGGTAGCCATGTCCGATTTCAATTGGCTGCTTGTGAGTAGCCCTGTAGCAGAGGCAGAGCCATAAACTCGGGCGGTGCCGGCTGACGGTCACACGAGCTGGAGGCGGCGGCCAGGCAGGGCGGGCCAGCGACAGGCGGCCGGCCCCGCAATGAAGACAGGCAGGGGCGCAGGGGGCGGGGACGGGTTCTGGGGAACGGGGGAGGGCGGGGATGGATGCGGCAAGCAGCCTGCCGACGTGGGCGTGGCGGCGCACTCCCGTCGCATCTAGCAAACGAGCGCGGCCGGGGGATGCGAGCGAGAGGAACGCGCAAGAGAGAGGGGTCGCTCACAGTCTTTTTTTTTTAGCAGAGGTCGCTCACAGTCGAGCGAGGGGAGGCCAGCGGCGAGTTGGGCCATACCTGGGCTGCGCCACCGGCCGAATTCTTCTTTTCATATAGAGTAGGCCAAAAACAATTGCTACGCCTCGGGCCATGAGCCAAGATTCGCCCTTCTCCCCCTCGTCGACTTCTTGCCTGGCGGGTGGCGGCCAACCTTGGTTCTCCACCGACAGACAAGTTTACAAGAAACAATTTCGAAGCCTCAGATCCTTCCCTCTCTTCACGACGCTGAAGTCGTGTGCCTCCTCGATGGGTCTGACGTGGCGCCTGCTCAAGTTCTGAAAGTTCCTGATGAGACCAGAAGAAGACCATCCCCAACCCGGCCTACTCGACGCATGTATGTCTCGTGATCAACAAGTTCTTGGGTTCGTGCTGAAATCCATGACTCCTGAAGTCCGAGCCGAAGTGTTTGGACTAGAACACGCTGCTCAAGTTTGTGGTGTCTTTTGAAGTTTTGATTGAAGAAACAAGAGGGTTACAGTCGCCATCAAACCCGTTGAGGATATATTCCTTTAGTTCATCATCATCAATTTTCTTGCCCGCCGCTGCAAGCTCCGACGCAGAACACTTCATCTTTGCAACGAATTGGGTTGCGGATATCTCGTTCTTGTTCGTGTTAGTGAGAGCACCTTGCAACATGTTGACACGGGCTTTAGACTGTGAGGACTAGAGAGCACCAAAATGTTGTTCCTTCTACCACCTTGACTCACATGTGTTCGCAGATTACTGCCTTTGATTACTGCCAGCGCATGTTGAGAGAAACAGGCCAGAACTCCTCCTCCTTGGCAAACGTGGCAGCCTGCCGTCGCACACCTCACTGTCCCAATACCGGTACTTACGGTAGTCATGGAGATCGCCCTAACCATGGCCAGTAGCAAGGCCGTGGCCAGGATTAGAGGCATGGATAGGAGCAAAGGCCGTGGCCAAGAGCCACATCGCGACCATGATCAGGGTCGCGGATGTCAAGCTGCATGCGGGAGTGCTCGTAGTCGAGCGTTGGTGCACTCCTACACCCTTCCAAGACGTGATGTGTCAGATATGCAAGAAATATGGGCATCCCGTGAGCGATTTCTCGTGGCGCTTTGCGGATCGTGATGATGAGGATGGTGATGACACTCAAACCAAGGAGAAATGTGTGTATGGAGTTGACACCAACTGGTGTTGAAATATAGGGTGGGCTTTAGGCCCATCTAACAATTTTAGGAAAATCCCTATAAAGAGATGTACACCACCTTATAAGGTAAGCTCTTCTCCCACTAGTATGTGGTGGTGTAAAGGAATAAGAGATGCTCTACATGCGTGCTCCTCCTCCTCTGTCGTTGCCCGCCTCGTCAAGGCGTGCATGCGCCACGGGTTGTAGGCATCCCGCCGAGCCGATGTGTTCTTTTTGTCGCACAGAAATGGGATACGAACGGTTGCAACTGAAACGTTGATAAAAATGAATATGAGCTGAAACTTTTTGTCTGAAGTGCTCTTAAGTACGTAAGTTTGCATTCCTTCATTACGACGTTTCTTTCTATTGAACCGCTCGGACGTATCTGCCTATGCCTATATATTGGAGCGAGCCTATATATTGGAGCGATCGTTTCTCTCCGAGATAGAAAATAGAACCACTGCCTCCACGCACGAGTTCCCCTGCTGTTCCTTCCATTGCTGCTGCCGCGGGTGATCCCATCCCGTCCACCGCGTACACGGCTGACGGGAGAGCAGGCCTCCGAAACCCCGCCCCTCGAGATCATGTACGGGAGATGGGTGATTAGGTTTTTTGGGAGCATGTTCTACGCGACTGCTCACTCTCAATCGACTGCATCCACTACTTCCACGCCTTTGTCATCATCATGACCTACCGGAGGATACAGTATGTTTATCCCTCTCATACCTATTTATATGTGTATATTACTAGTGTTTTGTGTAGATGATTCTACGATCTGTCTAGTACTGTATGATTGCACTATCAAATATCAGTATGTTCATGTCATACTCATGATTTATTTCTGGATTAATATAATCGAAAAATTGCCTAGATTCTTAACAATCCAAAAACCTAAATATTGTAGGTAATTTTCTATCCAAGGTTTTGCTGCTGCACTGAAAACTTCCCTATTTACGGGGACATACTTTAAGCGTCAAAAGCATCTTATGGCTCATGGCGATGAACGTGTTCTGGGTCGCCGATGTCACTCCCACCGGAACGATTGCTCCTGAATAGGAGAAGGCGTTCGGGGAGGCCACTTTCGTGTTTGTTGGAGCCGTTCTGAGCATGATCGGAGATAAGCTAGTTGATGTATATTTACATGTGCGGGTTTCCAATAACTTGTGGGAGGCGCTCAAATCTAAATTCGGCCCAACTTATGCTGGGAGCGAGATGTATATTATTGAGCAGTTCCACGATTACAAAATGGTTGAAAACCATTCTGTATTAGAACAGGCTCATGAAATACAGTGCATCGCTAAGTATCTTGAGCTTCTTAAGTGTGAATTACCGAGCAAATTTGTTGCGGGATGCATAATCGCTAAACTGCCAAATTCCTGGAGGAACTTTGCTACTAGTCTGAAACATCAGAGGCGTGAATTCTCAGTAGAGGATGTCATCGGCCATCTAATTTGTCGAGCAAAACTCTAGAGCAAAGGTCTCACACGGAAAAGGGGAAGGGACTTTAGTTGCTAGATTCCAAAGGGAATATGGGTGTCCAACATAATACCGACTTCAAGAAGATGGGTAATAAGATTTTCAAGAAAGATAAGAAGAAAAGTGGTTGTTTCACTTGTGTTTCAGAGAAACATTGAGCTAACAAGTGCCCAAACAAGTTTAAGAAGCCAGGGCGGGACTCTAAGACTACCAACATGGTCGTGAGCACTAATGAAAGTGGGGCATCTGGGTACGGTAATTTATTTACTGTATTTTCAGTTAGTCAGTCTACCGACTAGTGGATTGACACAGGTGCAAATATTCATGAGTGTGCTAACATCTGATTGTTTTCTTCTTATCAGGTCACAGGAAAAGGCTCCGTACTAATGGGAAACGGCGCAAGTGTTTCTGTTCATGGTGTTGGCACGGTCGATCTGAAGTTTACTTCGGGAAGAATCGTGCAACTCAAGAATGTGCAGCATGTCCCCTCCATTAAGAGGAACCTTGTTAGTGGTTCCCTTCTCTGCAGAGAAGGATTTTAGTTGGCTTTGAGTCTTATAAAGTAGTTGTTCAAATATGGACTATTTGTTGGAAAAGGTTATGAATGCGGAGGTCTGTTCCGCTTTTTTCTTGGGGATTTTCACCACTACTATTAAACAAGCAAACATTAGTTTTCTTAGGGACACCCTGCTCATTCTACACAGACCAATCAGCACCGCATGCTTAGACCAACTGATCTGATTTAACCGCCAATATTAGTCTAATTGTTGCATGGTGTGCACTTAGCAGTTTAGGTTGACTGACCGTGCTCCACCGGCAGAGGAATATCCCATTCCTACCTCTGCATTCGAACCAAATTAGTGGCACAAATTGTGTTGCTGGGTGGGTTTAACTTCTGTATGTGAGGAAACAATTGATGGCGCATATTTTATTGGAGTAACGGACACCGCTGCATGCAAGGAAACAAATTAAAGTTGCAGCCGTTACAGAAATCACGTAGCTTAAAACATTAGGGGAGGAGGAGATTGCTAGCCGTGTGTCTCCCCAAGCTTCCACGATAACACCCTCGCCATGTCGCGCCCGGAGAGAAGTAGACTTGGGCCGCGTTAACGCCGACGCCATGATGGCCGCTAGACCAGCCTGAAGATGGAGGACGTGGACGCTGTCGCCCTCGACTCCCCGCTGCTCTGGGGCCTGAGTCCGTCCAAGGCCGCCGCCCGGAGATGGAGGACGTGGCCGCAGCCGTCCGCCCATCCCGCGCTTCCACGGCGATAGCCTCATGCCGAAACCGGTGACTCGGAGCTGTCGGTGGAGCAGTGGTGCGGCTCGGTGATACGTTGTAAACATATCTAAATTTTTTGATGTTTCATGCTTGTTTTATATCTACTTTCTTATATTTTGTCCATACTTTGGACTATTTTTATACACTTTCTTGGACTAACCTATTAACAAGATGCCACAGTGCTAGCTGCCTATTTTTTGCTATTTTTGGTTCCAGGAAAGTCAGAAAATTAATATTCTCGAAATTGGACGGGACAAAAGCCAAAATCAATATTTCACCGAGGGGGACACGGAGCCAGGATACGAGAAGGGGAGGGGCCAGGGGCTGGCCACACCACCTGGCCCCGCGGCCAGGCCTGGCCCGCGCCAGGGGGTGGTGCGGCCGCCTATGGCACCCCCTCGGTCTCCTCTTTCGCCTATATATTGTCTCCGATACAGAAACCCTAAGGACCCGATCAAAAATCCACGAAAGATTCTATAGACACCGTCATCTCCATCCCTAGATCGGGAGGGATCTGAGGCTCTTCCCGACACCCTGCTAGAGGGGAGAATTCACCTTGGAGGCCTTCTTCATCACCATGCAAGCCTCCGGTGTGATGCGTGAGTAGTTTATCCTTGGACTACGGGTCCATATAGTAGCTAGATGGTTGGTTCTCCTCCTTTATGCTATCATGTTTAGATCTTGTCAGCTCCGTTCATGATCAAGATCATCTATTTGTAATCATACATGTTGTGTTTGCGAGGATCCGATGGATATTGAGATGATATTTCAGATTGATTATTGATTCTATCATGTCTTTTGTTATTTGTGATCTTGGATGCTCTCCGTTGTTAGTAGATATCTTGGCCGAGTAGATGGTAGCAACTCCAAGAAGGAGTATTTATGCTTGATAGTGGGTTCATGCCTCTAGTAATCTGGGGAAGTGAGATGTGTTGTTGCTACTAGGGAGAAAACGGCAATCCTTTGTTCATAGAATAATCGTATTGTTTACTTTATACGCAATGCTTAATGCAATTATCTGTTGCTTACAACTTAATACTGGAGGGGGTTCGGATGATAATCTGAAGATGGATTATTAGTCATAGATGCAGTTGGATTATGGTCTATGTATAATGTTGTAATGCCCAATCAAATCTCATAAGAGTCAAGATGATTAGTATATGCATATACGCTTTCTCGATGTTTGTCAATTGCTCCGCTGTAATTTGTTCACCCAACATGTCATCTATCTTAAGGAGAATCACCACTAGTGAACTATGGACCCCGGTCCTTTCTTTTACCATCAATCTACAATTGTTTACTATTTTATGTTTACTTTCTGTAAGCTATTACTTTCTTCCACACAATATGTTTAATTTTTTGCTTTCAGCAAAACAGGTGAGATTGATAACCTTACTGTAAGTTGTGGACAAAGTTCTGTGGTTGTGTTGTGTAGGATTCCAAGTTGGAAACAACACCTTGGATGTGTTTCCTTGCTCCTACTGGTTCGATAACCTTGGTTTCACAACTGAGGGAAAATTTGCTGTTGTGCTCACCATACCTCCTCTTGGGGTTCCCAAGAGGCTCATCGTATCTTGAGCCTACAAGTATCTTTCTGGCGTTGTGGATTGAAGGAACAAGCACCCACACCAACCACGAGCCAGCACTCGGCCAGAGGATTAGCAGCGAGGGGCGGCAGCGCGTGCTAGGAGACGACAGTGTTGGATCCTACCCGCGCGGCCTCCTCAGCACGGCCGACCTGCGCGGCCTCCTCGGCGCGTGTATCCTGAAGCGCGTAGAACAGCAGCTGGCAGCTCTGTGGGTGAGGCCGAGGCGGCGGTCAGCGACGGGAGGAACGAGACAAGGTGAGGGATCAGCGGAGCGCAGCGCCTCCGGTCTTGGGGGCCTTGCGTCACCCGGCCGGGCCATGGGCATCGACACGGCAGTGAGCACGCAGACGATGAGCACGACAGAGGCGAGCACGGCGTGCAGGCGAGGCGAGGCGACTCCTTATACCACAACGGCCTTTATATTTACTTCTTAGCGACTGACTGGTATCTCAAGCCAAAGAACAATACTTTCACCTAGGTTGCATTTCTAAATGACCATTTATTCATGTTAATACGATTTTTAAACATGAGCTGATTTTTTTATGGATCAACTGTTATGAGAGTTTATGAGAACTTAATGGTAATTCACCCAACCCTAACCTATATTCTCCCAAGTCTTTGAACTTGGGATCATTGGAATCGGATGTCTCTACACTGTTAAGTCATATTTCCTTCATGGACAATTGTGTCAAGTGCCTATTAAAATATTTATTTGCGCAATTTTATCACGGCGATTCAGTATAGCTCGGAGAGGTTTAATTTTGTGTTTTCTATCTTCTGAAGTCGGACGAATTGCTCTCTCTAAATTAATATAATGCGCAATGTCTTTCTCCACCTAAAACTATGAATTTACTTTATGTTTTTGCTGGTCTAACCGATCTGCGTTACATTGGCTGAATGTCTCCTTGTTCTTTTTATGCTCGGTGCCTATAATATCTAAGAAAATGCAAAGTAAATTCTTTTTTGGCTATTTAGCATGGATTTCCACTGATTTTACCATTTGAACGAGGCGAGGCGAGGGAGCGGCGGAGCGCAGAGCCTCCGGTCTTGGGGGCCTTGCGTCGCCCGGCCACGCCATGGGCATCGACACGGCGGAGAGCACGCGTACGGGGAGCATGGCTGCAAGCACGACGGAGGCTAGCACGACGTGCAGGCGAGGCGAGTGGTGACGGCTCCTTATACCACAACGGCTTTTATATTTAGTTCGCAGTGACTAACTGGTATCTCAAGCCAAAGACAAATACTTTCACCGAGGTTGCATTTCTAAATGACTATTTGTTTATGTTAATACGATTTTTAAACATGAGCTGATTTTTTATAGATCAACTATTATGAGAGTTTATGAGAACTTATTGGTAATTTACCCAAACCTAACCTATATTCTCCCGAGTCTTTGACCTTGGGATCATTGCAATCAGATGTCTCTACACTGTTAAGTCATATTTCCTTCATGGACAATTGTGTCAAGTGCCTATTAAATTAGTTATTTCTTCTCTCACGGATTTTTGGTTTGCACAATTTTATTACGGTGATTCAGTATATCTTGGGGGGGTTTAATTTTGTTGTTTCTATCTTCTCAAGTGTGATGAGTTGCTCTCTCTAAATTAATATAATGTGCAATGTCTTTCTCCACCTAAAACTAAGAATTTACTTTATGTTTTTGCTGGTCTAACCGATCTGTGTTACATTGGCCGAATGTCTCCTTGTTCTTTTCATGCTCGGTGCCTATAATAAGAAAATGCAAAGTAAATTCTTTTTTGGCTATTTAGCATGGATTTCCGCTGATTTTACCATTTGAACGAGGCGAGGAGAGGGAGCGGCGGAGCGCAGCGCCTCCGGTCTTGGGGGCCTTGCGTCGCCCGGCCACGCCATGGGCATCGACACGGCGGCGAGCACGCGGACGGGGAGCACGACGGCGAGCACGACAGAGGCGAGGCGAGCGGTGGCGGCTCCTTATACCACAACGGCCTTTATATTTAGTTCGTAGCGACTGACTGGTATCTCAAGCCAAAGACCAATACTTTCACCTAGGTTGCATTTCTAAATGACTATTTATTTATGTTAATACGATTTTTAAACATGAGCTGATTTTTTTATAGATCAACTATTATGAGAGTTTATTATGAGAACTTATTGGTAGTTTACCCGACCCTAACCTATATTCTTCCTAGTCTTTAAACTTGGGATCATTGCAATCAGATGTCTCTACACTGTTAAGTCATATTTCCTTCATGGACAATTGTGTCAAGTGCCTATTAAATTAGTTATTTCTTGTCTCACGGATTTTTGGTTTGCGCAATTTTATTACGGTGATTCAGTATATCTTGGGGAGGTTTAATTTTGTTGTTTCTATCTTCTGAAGTGTGAAAAAATTCTCTCTCTAAATTAATATAATGTGCAATGTCTTTCTCCACCTAAACTATGAATTTACTTCATGTTTTTGCTGGTCTAACTGATCTGTGTTACATTGGCTGAATGTCTCTTTGCTCTTTTTCATGCTCGGTGCTTATAATAAGAAAATGCAAAGTAAATTTTTATTTAGCTATTTAGCATGGATTGCCACTGATTTTACCATTCTTTAGATCATTGGTACGTTAAGTCTTAGACTGTACTACAGTATCCTTCCAAAAATAGTAGGCATTTTTATCTTAAGATATGACTGGAGTTAAGTTTGCTAGGTTAGTGAGTATTCACCCGCAGGTTTGTACTCCGTACAAATCAATTTGACATTGGAGCGTCTACATAACGAATCTGCGAGGCTCAACACTACATCCCGCCTAATATGAAGATACAATAATTTTTACTAATAAACATGCGCAGTGCTATGTTAGAGAATTCAAGATTAGTGAATTGATCAATCAAACATACTGTTTATTTAGAAATGATCATGCGGACATGCAAGGTTAATGTACCTGAAGAAATACTCGATGCGGGTTTATTTACAAACCTTCATTGTTTTAACCATGTATGATAAACACGTGTTGGTACAAAATGGTAATAGTGTTATTTATGTAATTCTTTGTCTAAATTGTGCTAAGTTAATTTTGTTCTTTTACTTTGTGTTGGCATATTAAGACATTTTTAATTAATTGTTGACATATGACCGCACTATCGTAGAGTGAAGGATTTATAATTTGTTCATTTGGTTCTACACATGAAGATATTGATGTTTGTGGAGGACAGTCGGTCCACCTTATTGCTACACATCGACTGCAAGTTTCCTCTATTCACCTCAGTATATTAAAAGTGTGGAACAATTTGAAACTTGGTGCAATTTTCACTACAATTGCCGTAATATCTGCAATTGGTGTAGTATTTGTCTATTTGTTTGAGAACATATTTATGTGAGAAATCATTTTTATAATTTTGATGTGGTACACATTGGGTAGTTTGGTGAAACTTTAGAATTTTGGTGAAACTATGCTTTGGCAAATTTAGAAGTTTCTATTGTTCATGTTGACTTAGAATTTTCAAAAAAATTATGCTTACATAGACGTGCGTTGCACGTGCAATACTAACTAGTTGTAATAAAGTTGTGAACAATATTCATTTAAATATTAATGAAACATAAGTTTGTCATTCACGTCTTTGTCATATTGGTTTCGGTTCTATGACGCGGCTAGCAAAATTGAATTTAATCCCGAGTTTCACTTTAGCCAAAGGTTCTAAGTGCCATTTGTGTGTGCAAGCAAAGCAACCTCACCAGCCCCATAAAATTATGGAGGAGAGACACTTGGCGACTTTATAACTCATACATTCTGATCTCTGTGAGATGAATGGTTTGTTGACTAAAGCTGAAAAAGGATATTTCATGACTCTGACAGATGATTTCACTAGATACTACTATGTATATCTGTTAAATACTAAAAATGAGGCTCTACACTAATTTAAAATCTGTAAAGCAGAAGTTGATAATCAACTTGAAAAGAATTAAATGAATCCGGTCAGATCGTGGTGGAGAGTATTTCTCTAATGAGTTTGATTCTTTTTGTGCGTAACATGATATTATTCATGAGAGGACACCTCCCTATTCACCTCAGTCAAATGGGATTGCCGAATGGAAAAACCGTACTTTAACGGATTTGGTTAATGTCATATTAGATACATCGGGTTTATCCAAGGCATGGTGGGGGAGGCTATATTGACATCGTGTCATGTCGTGAATAAAGTTCTGAGAAAAGACAATAAGATCACTCCCTATGAGCAATGGGAGAAGAGAGGAACAACACTCTCATACTTACGTATATGGGGCTGTTTGGTGAAAGTCAATGTGTCGATCCCCTAAAAATGTAAGCTTGGATTAAAACAGTGGATTGCGTTAATTTGGGCTACGCTAAAAATAGCGTCGGCTGTAGATTTCTAGTAGTGAAATCTTAATTACCTGACATAAAGATCGATACAATTATAGTCTAAAGATGCTACATTCTTTGAGGATATTTTTCCTATGAGAGATATGCCAAGCACTTCTAGACAGGAAGTAGAGGAGACTCCTGAGCCTGCCATTCCTATGGAATATTATGAAAAAACACATAATGAAAATCCTGAGGATGATGGCAAGGAAACCCTTGGTAGGGGCAAGAGACATAAGACTGCAAATTTTTTTGGTGATGATTTACTCGTGTACCTTGTGGATGATACTCCCACTTCTATTTCAGAAGCTTATGCATCTTCAGATGCCGACTACTAGAAAGAAGCAGTCTGTAGTGAGATGGACTCTATCACTGAACGTTCCTATGGTTGTAAACCATTGGGATATAATTGGGTGTTCAAAATAAAGTTTAGGCCCGATGGTACTATTGAAAAGTACAAGGCTAGACTTGTGGCCAAGGTTTATTCCCGGAAAGAAGAGGAAGATTTCTTTGATACTTATTCGCATGTTGCCAGATTGACCACCATTCGATTATTACTCTGGTTGGCAGCCTCACATGGTCTTCTTGTCCACCAGATGGATGTTAAGGCGGCTTTTATGAACAGAGAGCTATGATATTTTTTTTCACCAGAGAGTTATGATCGGGCAACGATGGTGCTTGTGCTATGTTTTTTGTTGAAGGCGTCGCTATTGGAGATGTTAGGCTTCTGGTGTTGTTCCGGTGTGGTTAGTGTCACTAGTACTAAGGATCTTATCACTGTAGCGGCACTTTTATTTTTTGTAACTCTTTTTTTTTCGGTTGTGTGCATCCGTGATGCCAATAGAATAATGCGTTGTTGTAGATGCTGTGTGTAATTGGTATCATCGTGATACTAATATATGCTACTTTTCAAAAAAATGATATGTGCAACCAAAATATTCAAATAGTATCAGAAATGAGGCAATGCAAGTGAACACCCAAAATCCACCGACGTTGAATCACTAACAAAGGTATTCCAGGACATAGTGCATTACTGTTTGGTAAAAGAGCATACGTGCAGTATAGATATTAGAAAACAGTGAATTTCGTGAGGATCGTGCTACGCGTCCCAGGGATCCGAACTAACGATCCCCGGGGTCTTCCATTTGACACGTGTCCTATAGTTCCCGCAAAAGACAGCCTACACCGACAGCCTACACCAGGAAAAAAGTAGTGCTCGGATGGAGTTGAGTCCAGGACCAGCACATTCCCACCCATACCAACAGCACCGTCGATCAACTCTGGCGAGAGACCTCGCCGGCGTCAACCATACTAGTAGCGCCGCAGCCGGCGGTATGTAGCATCGCCGGTGGCGATATGTAGCATCTCCGGTTGTCTTCGGTAGCACCGCCAGCTGCCACTTGTAGCATCGCCATCCAGTCTGTAGCACGGCGCCGGTTGATGCCGCTTGTAGCATCCACCGATGCCACTTGTAGCAATGGTCACCGCTCCTTGTAGCAGTCGCCGCCGCCGTTCGTAGAAAAGGCCACCGCCGCCGCTTAAGCTACATGTAGCAATGACCGCCGCTGCTTGTAGCATCTGTTGAAGCCGCATGTAGCAACGGCCTCCGCCGCTCGTAGCAGCCTCTGCTGGCGCTTGTAGTAATGGCTCCGCAGCTTGTAGCAGCTGCCCACACCCTTTGTAGCCACGGCTGGCGCCGCCGCCCCTTGTAGCAGGCACATATGCCCCTTGTAGCAACGACCACCGCTGCTTGTAGAAGCCGGCGATGCCATGTGTAGCAATGGTCGTCCGCCGCTTGTGGCATGTCAAGGAGAAGACAACGGGATCTGTCTTGAAGCACCGCCGACCAGGAAGGGGAGAAAAGCTAGCAGCGGGGGGGGGGGGGGGAGATGAAGAGGGGATTTATGTGGCGGAAGAGCACGGTGACTGATGCGTCCAAAACGTATCTACTTTCCCGAACACTTTTGCTATTGTTTCTCCTCTAAACTTGTGTGATTTGGATGCAACTAACGCGGACTGACGCTGTTTTCAGCAGAATTGCATTGGTGTCTACTTTTTGTGCAGAAAATCAACTATCAAGAAAAATCCCGGAAAATATGCCAAAAATCCTATTTCACCAGAAGACTCCCGGAGCCAGAATACGAGACGGAGGGGGGCTGGGCCCAGGCCACACCACCTGGCCGCGCGGGCAAGCCCAGGCCGCGCCAGGGGGTGGTCTGGCAGCCCCAGACTCCCCCCTCGATCTCTCTCTTCGCCTATAAGTTGCCTTCTGACCTAAAAACTCAGGGGGGTCGACGTTTTTCAGAAGGAGTTCCGCTCCGCCGCCGCCACCAGATTCCACGAAACAGCACCAGAAACTCCGTTCTGGCACCCTGCCGGGACGGGGAATTGGAGGAGATCATCGCCATCATCATCACCATCGCTTCTCCATCGACCATCCATGTTTCCCCCATCTATGAGTGAGTTATCCCCCGCTGTAGGCTATGGGGATGGTAGGAATTGGATGAGATCGTTCATGTAATAGCATCGGATTGTTAGGGCATGATGCCTAGTATCTTTTATTAGTACTTTATGACTTTGTTGCGACTTGTTATGCTTAATGCTTGTCACTAGGGCCCGAGTGCCATGATTTCAGATCTGAACATGTTATTGATTCATTATGATAGTATTGTTTATGGTCTTATCTGCAAGTTGTATACACACGTTGTTGTCCGGAACCAATGGCCCCGAAGTGACAGAAATCGGGATAACCGGAGGGAATGGCTTTGATGTGAGGATCACATGTGTTCATGGAGTGTTAATGCTTTGCTTCGGTGCTCTATTAAAAGGAGCACCTTAATTGCCAGTAGTTCCCTTGAGGCCCCGCTGCAAACGGGCTGGCAGGACAAAAGATATTGTGCAAGTTCTCATTGCGAGCACGTATGACTATATATGGAACACATGTCTAAGATTATCTAGTACTTGGATGCTTTATCTTATTTATCTGCAATTGCCCTATGTTCGAATTGCTATGTGAATTGTCTTGTCCATGCAACGTCCATCCATCCATCCCTATGTCTACCGCACTCGAATCCCACTGTTTACTGCTATTTTTACTGCTGTCTTTACTTTACTACTGCTGCTACTTCACTATTCCAACTACAAAACTGTTGCTATTGATAAACTGCTGTGAGCAAGATTGTTTCCAGGTGCAGCTGAATTGACAACTCAATTGTTAAGGCTTATAAATATTCTTTGGCTCCCCTTGTGTCGAATCAATAAATTGGGCTTCACCTCCCTCGAAAATACTGCGATACACCCCCTATACTTGTGGGTCATCAAGACTATTTTCTAGCCCCGTTGCCGGGGAGCATAGCTTTATTTATTAAGTTCACTTGGATTCTCTGTTGTTCACTGCTATCCATCCATCATGGGTAAGTATCGTGATGGCAAGGTTCGTATTTTACCATCCACTATAAGAAGAGGTACGGTTCTGAACACCTCTATTGCTCTTGATTCACCATCTGTTATGAGTAAGCTCGTTACACCACCACATACACATGCTACACACACTGCTACTACTGCTGAATCTAAAACTTCTGATGCTTATGATGTTGCTTCTACTGTGCTTGATAAGAGTGGTTCATTAGGTCCTTTCCTAGATGCTATGATTGCTGGAACTATAGCTGGAAATACTGAAACTCCTAATGAAGACACTACTACACCTGTTAGTTCACCTGAGTCTAGTGAAAGTTATGATATTGAAGATGGTTATGTTGAGATGACCGATGAATTTATTAAAGAATGTAAAAACACCCATGATAGGAGCGCTGCTAAGAGTCTCCTTGAGAGGCGTACTATTAGACCCAAATTGTCTCCTATTGCTAAGTTTGCTGCTTCTCCCATAAACATTATAGATAAAGATTATAATTTCTCTCTCGATCTATCTTACATAGCTATTGTTGAGAAAGAACCTTTTTGTGGGACTAAGAATGAAAGTGCGGTAGCACATATGAATGAACTTTCTACCATGAGTGGCTTGTTTTCTGATGATATTAAGATGCATACTTACTTTGTTGCTAAGATTTTCCCCTTTTCACTAAAAGGAGAAGCTAAAACTTGGTTTAGTAATTTACCGCCTGGATCTATTGATAGCCCTGATTGCTTGATTAGTACTTTCCTGCAGAAATATTTTCCTCCTAGTGCTAGACATGTTATTTTGCAGGAACTTTTTGATTTTAAACAGGGAGAAAAAGAGATATTGCCCGAATCTTGGGCAAGGTTTTGTGCTTTGATTCATGCACAGGCTGGAAGTCCATTACCTAAGAATGAGCTTCTTGATATATTTTATAATGGACTAACTGAAGAATCTAGGACATACCTAGATAGTTGTGCTGATTGTGTTTTCAGGAATAGGACTCCTAAGGAAGCTAAGGAATTAATGGCTAAAATAAGTAAGAAATATGAAAATTGGACTCTTACTGAACAAGCTATACCTGAAGTAATTGTACCTGAACCTACTATACTAGTGCCTATTCCAACATCAAAGAAGAGGGGAGTTATTGAATTAAATGATGAAGTGATGAAGGAAGCTAAGAAATGTCGTAAGGAGAAGGGAATTAAAGCTGCAGATGTCAAGAATTTACCTCCTATAGAAGAATTATGTAAGCCTATTCCCTACTCATCCACTATCGAGGTACACTCTCTCCAACACTTTGATGAAGGTGATATCCCTTACTCTAAACCTCCTGATCAATGCTTAGAAGAATTCGATATCTTTATTGTTAAGCAAGATAATTTTAATAAAAGGTGCAAAATCATCTAATGGAAAACACTAGAGCTATTGTTGAATTGAAAGATATTGTGGAAATAACCTCTAATGATGTTAAAATGATTGTTAAACACTCTCAAATGGTTCAAACTCAAATAGATCAACTCGTTAAAGTGCAAAAAGACTTGCTAGTTAATGCTGCTAAAGAAAAAACATGCTTATGAAATTAGAACTAGAAATGGAGCTGCTACCCAGGATCCTCTTTAACCTGTGGGGCATCCCAAAAGAATTGAGCAGGATTCTCAATAAGCTGAAAATAGTGGCTCTACTCGTAAGAAAAGGAAAAAGAAACATAAAACTGTTGTAGAACCCTCTGAACCAGTTATAGATCCTAATAGTATATCTATCTCTGATGCTGAAACTAAAAGTGGTAATGAAGAAAATGAAGTTCCTAATGAAGAAAAAGTTGAAGAAGAACATGAAAAGCACACTAAGAATACTAAATACACTAAAGAAGATTTTGCTGCTAAGAAACATGGTAGTGAAAGAGAGCCTTGGGTCCAAAAACCTATGCCTTTCCCTGATAAGAAACACAAGTCAAAGGAAGATGAACACTACAATAAGTTTTGCGAGTGGATGAAACCTTTATTCCTGCAAATTCCTTTGACTGATGCTATTAAATTGCCTCCTTACTCAAAGTATATGAAGGATATTGTCTCGAATAAAAGGAAGATCCATAATGAAGAAATTTCTACTTTGCTTGCTAATTATTCCTTTAATGGTAAGGTTCCTAAGAAACTTGGAGACCCTGGGATTCCAACTATCCCTTGCTCTATTAAGAATAGTTATGTTAGAACTGCTTTGTGTGATTTGGGAGGTGGAGTTAGTGTTATGCCTTTCTCTCTCTATAAGAGGCTTCAACTAGAAAAATTAATACTAACTGATATATCTTTGCAAATGGCTGATAAATCTACCACTATTCCTGTTGGTATATGTGAGGATGTACCTATTCAAGTTGCTCATAATTGCTTAATATTAACTGATTTTGTTGTGCTTGAAATGCCTGAAGATGATAATATGTCTATTATTCTTGGGAGACCTTTTCTTAATACTGCAGGAGCTGTTATTAATTGTAATCAAGGAAAGGTGACTTTCAATGTTAATGACAAGGAACATACTGTCTATTTCCCTAAGAAGATTGAAAGGACTTATGGTTTGAATTCAATTGAACATGTTGAGGGCATTCAAGTTGGAGAGATATATTGTCCCATACCAAGAGAAAAATTTGAAACTATTATGATTGGGACCATTGTTATCAACATTGAGGTAACATAATCATTAGTGGAATACAAAGTTTTGTTTCATCTGAAATTGTTTTGGTAACAAGACCTGATCAACCTTGTTAGCAAAAGGATTTCGTTGAACAAAACAATGTTTTCACTATGATTATCTCCGTTTACTTCTATTGCTATCCATTTTAGTTTTTGCTTTTGTTTAGTTTTCTTTGTTTTTAGTTGCTTGAATGTTAGAGTGTTTTAGAACTTATGTTGTTCTAGCCTTATTTTGTCATTGCATCATTTCAAAAAAAAATCTATCTGTCAGAAAATCATTCTTCTATTCCTGAAAAATGCCCAAAAATAAAGTGTCTCGAAAAATTCCAGAAAATTCATATTAAATTTTTACGTGAAAAAAGGGGCAGAGGAGTGCCTGGGAGGTGCCAGGGGGACCCACCAGGCAGGCTAACCACCTGGTGGCATGGCCTGCCCTGGGTGGCGCCATGCCATGGTGTGGGCCACCCCTGGCCCTCCACCAACTCTCTCACCTGCCACTTTCTTCTCTCTCTTGAGTAAGCTCCAGTTCATTGCTCAAAATCGCGTTCTTGCTGTGCTTGCTCTCGATTTTTTCAATCTCCTTGCTCAGCCCATCTTTGTTGCTGAAATTTGGAGCACTTGTTCTCTGGTATGTGACTCCTCCCCTTCTCCAAGTAGATTTGTGTTTAGTGGATTATATCTTGAGTATTTTGCTGCTGTAGGTGACAGGTTATGAGAGCTTGTAAGCTTGTTTGATGCTTAAAGATATAGTTTTGATGCATACTTAGGCCTCTTACAAGTCCCTATGAGTAGAATCCTTCATTATATTCACTTTGCAATCACTTGTTTAATAGGTGTTTAAATTTCAGAATATCAAGCATGAATAACCATACCTTTGGAGAGATATTTGAGAGGGATGCACCTAGGAGGTCAAGGCCCTCAAGATCAGCCTCTCAGTTTAGGCCATCATACAACGAAGATCTCATTGCAACTCGTATTGGTAATGAAAGGGATGATGGGGATGCTGACCCATCTACTTTTCCTTGTTTTACTTTCTTACAAGCTGCAGGGATTCTTGATGATTTCTTGCTATTGATTGAGAGGATTGGTTTGACCTCATATATGCAAGATGAGAGTGAGCAATACGCTATGCTCACCAAAACCTTTATTCAGAGCTTCACATTTACTAACACGCCCTATCAGTCAACTGTCTCTTTCAAAATTTATAATCTGCCCTTTACCATGCCATTGGAAAGATTTTGCAGTATTGTAGGTGTAAGCATGACAGGGATGATACATTGCAAATGTATCTATAATTTTTGATGTTCCATGCTTGGTTTTATCCACTTTCTTGTGTTTTGTTCCAACTTTGGAGTACTTTTATTATGATTTCTTAGACTAACCTATTAACAAGAGCCATAGTGCCAGCTGCCTGTTTTTTGTTGTTTTTGGTTCCAGAAAAGTCAGAAAATGAATATTCTCGGAATTGGACGGGACAAAAGCCAAAGTGCCTATTTTTCCAGAAGGGATCAAGTGCCAGAATACGAGACGGAGAAGGGATGGGGGCCGGCCACACCACCTGGCCACGCGGCCAGGCTTGGCCCGCGCCAGGGGGTGGTCTGGCCGACCCCAGCACCCCCTCGGCCTCTCCTTTCGCCTATAAGTTGCCCTCGGGACAAAAACCCTAGGTATCCGATCAAAAATCCACGAAAGAGTCTGTAGCCACTGTCATCTCTGTCCCTAGATCAGGGGGGATCTGAAGCTCTTCCCGGCACCCTGCCGGAGAGGGGAATTCACCCTGGAGGCCTTCTTCATCACCATGCAAGCCTCCGGTGTGATGCGTGAGTAGTTCATCCTTGGACTACGGATCCATGTAGTAGCTAGATGGCTGGTTTCTCCTCCTTTGTGCTTTCATGTTTAGATCTTGTGAGCTCCGTTCATGATCAAGATCATCTATTTGTAATTCATACATGTTGTGTTTGCGGGGATCCGATGGATATTGAGATGCTATTTCAGATTGATTATTGATTCTATCATGTCTTTGTTATTTGAGATCCTGCATGCTTTCCGTTGTTAGTAGCTATCTTGGCCAAGTAGATGCTAGAAACTCCAAGAGTTAGTATTTATGCTCGATAGTGGGTTCATGCCTCTGGTAATCTGGGGAAGTGACAGAAATCTCTAAGGTACAAGATGTCCTGTTGCTACTAGGGAGAAAACAACGATCCTTTGTTCATAGAACAATTGTATTGTTTACTTTACACGTAGTTCGTAAAGCAATAATCTGCTGCTTGCAACTTAATACTGGAGGGGGTTCGGATGATAACCTGAAGGTGGATTATTAGTCATAGATGCAGTTGGATGGTGGTCTATGTATTATGTTGTAATGCCCAATCAAGTCTCAAAGGAGTCAAGATGATTAGTATATGCATGTATTGCTTTCTCGGTGTTTGTCAATTGCCCCGCTGTAATTTGTTCACCCAACATGTTATCTATCTTAAGGAGAGCCACCTCTAGTGAACTATGGATCCCGGTCCTTTACTTTACATACAATCTATAAACTGTTTCTGCTTTGTGTTTTCTTTCTGCAAACTTTTACTTCTTTCCATTGGATACGTTTAATCCTTTGTTTTCCACAAAACACAGTGAGATTGACAACCTCATCGCAAGTTGGGGACAAAGTTCTGTGGTTGTGTTGTGCAGGTCTCCACGTTGCTACTAGCACTGGTAGTGCGCCCTGCCAAAGCTCAGCTAGTAACACCTTTGAGGTGTTTCCTTGCTCCTACTGGTTCGATTAAACCTTGGTTTCATAACTGAGGGAAACTTGCTGCTGTGCTCATCATACCTTCCGCTTGGGGTTCCCAACGAGCTCTACATCAACACCGCCATCAAGCATTTTTTTGGGCGTCGTGCATTGAGCCATCAAGCATTTTTCTGGCGCCGTTGCCGGGGAGTCAAGGACATCTTCACAAGGGGAGTCCCTCATAACCAATCTCTTTACTTTGTTGTTTTTGTTTTTCTTAGTTTCTTTTTGCTTTGTTTGCTTGTTTTGTTCTTCAAAAAACACAAAAAAATTAGTTTTACTTGTTTTGCTTTCTTATTTGAAAACACAAAAAAATTTGTTCCTATCTTGAGTTGCCACTATGTCTAGCCTTGTTCCAATAACTATGTCACCCGAGGAAATGATTCTCACTTTTAAACAAGGAATTGAGGAAAGTTTTAAGGAAGCTTGGTCTAGAATCTCTGATCTACATGAAAAGACTGAGCCTAAAATGATTCAAGGATTGTTCCTTAGCAGTTTTTACCTTGGGATTGCTCTTTGCTATAGATATGCTTTAGATGCTATTGCGAGAGGAGATTTCCTCCAAAGTAATGAGGATGATGCCATTAATGCTATAAAGAAATTAATCCTCACTTACAACTTGCCTAGCCAAACTGATACTTCTTTCGCAAAAATATTTGCTAGGTTGGACACTCTTGAGGCTAGCACTACTAGATTAGAAGGGTGCTATAATATGCTTAGGGAGCAACATGGTTATGTTCCAATAAACTCTGGACCATCAAAGTGGTTCCCTACAGTAAAGATTGAGATACACACTGAAACTTTTCAAGCTCGCTGTGATATCATGTCTGAATTTTGTCTTATGCCCAAAGATATTTATGAATCTTTGAATCTCTGGGGGCTTACTGAAGGAGTAAAAGAAATATCTCTTGCTAATAATGCTACCTTATTTCCTATTGGAATAGCTAAAGGAGTGTTTACAAAGATCCTTGGGAAAATGATTTCTACTGATTACCTTGTTATTGAATGTGCAGAAAAAGGACAAATTACACTTGGAAGATCCCTATTAGGACTCCTTGAAGCAATAATAGATGTGGGAAAGGGGACCATGCACCTTTCTTCTCCACAAAACAATCACATTTTACCAAAGGTTAAGAATAAAAATAAGAGAGGTAAGGGCAAGAAATTTGGTCTTAATGCTTCTTTATTTGAGAATACTTGATTCTTTTTCTTGGTTCTTATGCCAACTTAAAGGCGTTAAAGAAAAGTACTTGTTGGGAGATAACCCAAGAGTTTTAGTTGAGTCCTCTCTTTATCCTTTTTATTTGCTTTTTGTGCCAAGAGTAAGCTCTAATGAGAGTGAAGTAATGATTGGGAAAGTTGCTGTCCCGAAACAGATTTCTGTGCTTCACCGTAAAAATTCCTGAGAGAGCTTTGTATGTCGGACTGAGCTGTAATTTTTTATGCTTATGCCCCAGGTTGTTATATAACTTTTTTTAGTTCAAAACTTGTTGATTTGAGCAACATAAGCTCTTCGAAAAAATTCATCTTTACCTGCTTGTCTGTTTTGACAGATTTCTGCCATTTTTCTGCATTTGCTTCTTGTTAGTTCCTTCTTGAGTTCCTTTGGAGAATTGAGCTTTTTGAGGGAAGTGCTACAGTAGATAGTGTTCTAATGGAAGTTTATTTGGTGTTAGAACTGAACCTTGAGACTTATTTATTTAAAGTGCACTACTGTTGCTAATGAGATTGTGTGAAGTTTTGTATGAAGGAAAATTTTCAGGTGTATGGAAGGAATGAGTAATGAGATGAAGGATGGAATAAAGCTCAAGCTTGAGGATGCCACACGTGTCACCCCAAGAAACATCCAAGAAGTACAAGCGTCAAAGCTTGGGGATGCCCAAGACATCCCCTTCTTCATCAATAAAAATTCCAGGTTTCTTCCAAACGCTTCATTTTTATTGTTTCGTGCACAGTTGTGTTTCTCCTGGAGTGTCTTATTTTTCGTTTTCATTTTGTTTTTTTTAGTTTGCTTCGTTTGCTTAGTTTTCTGAATAAGTTGGTTGGACCCCCTCTTTCACACTTTGGTTTACAAATAGTTTGGTTTGGTTTGGAAAAGAGTAGGAAAGTTCACACTTATGTGGTAAAAAAGAGCTCGTTTTTGACTGTGGCCATGCTTTGTCATGCCATGCTTGATATTGTTTTAGCTTTATGCTTAGTATCTTTGCTGTAGCATGACTTGTTATAAACAATTGAGATTTCTTAATGTGCCTTGGATGAATCATGCGTTGTTTTAGCATATTAAAGCATAGTATAGTGGTATTCTCCTTTGATGCTTTATTTGGGTTGACTTGGCGCATGCTCACACCATGTTATGACTATCTCAAGTCACCATAGCCTTTATGATCCTTTAGTTTTCCACTTGTAGTATCACTTTATGCTTTGATCAATGATGTTTTGCCGCTCTGCATGATTATGGCCATTATTGCTCTCTTAGTTTGTCGCTCCCAGTCTTTTGCTAGCCTCCACAACCAAGTATGAGTTCCACTCATGCATCCAACTCCCTAAACCAAGTTTTTCCAAAGAGTCCACCATACCTACCTACTAGCTTATGCTATTCCAAGTATATTCATGCTTTTGTTTACCTTCCACTTGTTGTGAGAAAACTAGTGATTAAAGCTCTCACGAACTTGATGGAAAAATTTACTTTTTGCCTTTAATAAACTTGAACCATTGGGTCCTTCTTTGTTGCGTATATGCTTGCGCTTTATAAGTTGAAATTAGCAGAACCATGTACCATGGGGAACGCTTTCAACATTGCACTTGTACTTTGTACCCCGTTGATATCATGTTCTTTTGCTTACGGATCCCGGCGGTGTGAAATAAAAGTGGAACTTGTAAGATCATGGAGTTTGTATGTGTGTTAGACAAACGCCTGGGCCGCTAGCCTAAGCCATGCCTAATCATGGTGGAAACTTGTAGCATCACCATAATGAGCACTCTATGAAGCATCCTCAATAAAAACCTATGCAAATAGCAAATAAAAAGATCGCTGAGATGCTCATTGTCTACTTGCCTTGTCATTTTGATTATGGGAAAGCTCCCGTATCATGTGCAAGGGGTACCCCGTTGGCGGTTCTTAATGACACACATATACTTACAATGACAAGAGCTTACTCGTGAGTGAAGTTGAGTAGCATGAGGATCGGTCTTCGTAAGTAAGGGGAATGAGATTTCGGTTTATAACTTGTCAAGCATATCCTCTTAGTTGTGTCACTTTAACCTTAATCACCTTCAAGATGCTTATGATAGGGGCAATGAGAGCTGAAAGCTATAAGTACCATAATTTTTGGAAGCTCTTTATGAGACTTGAATCCCTACTTCCTTTTACAAAGGCTTTTCTTCCACCATTATATTGAGTCTCCACCTTCTATCTTTATGCACTACTATGAGACATAGTGGCCATTCTTAGTTCTATGTGCATTGTCCCAAGACTATTTGATTGATGCATAACTTGTTATTGCTTGTTTTAAACTATTGTATCTAGTCACTCTTATGAACTTTGAAGGTGTCCTATGCATTTATATTTGCTACTCTATTGAGGGACAAGCTGAATACTATTATGCTATGTTTTCTTTATGTGAAACAAACAAACATCTTGCATAGCATGTTATTCATGAATCTTTTGTTTGTGCCTTTTCATGTTGTATCATAGTTTCTTTGCTTATTGCTAGAACTTTGTCTTTCATGTTATGATTGAAGTACTATGATCCCAGCTTTGAGTTTTGCAAATACTTTGATCAATTTTTGATGGTGCATGTCACCTCAAAAATATTTCTTTTTATCACTTACCTACTCGAGGACGAGCAGGAATTAAGCTTGGGGATGTTGATACATTGCAAATGCATCAATAATTTTTTATGTTCCATGCTTGGTTTTATCCACTTTCTTGTGTTTTGTTCCAACTTTGGAGTACTTTTATTATGATTTCTTGGACTAACCTATTAACAAGAGCCACAATGCCAGCTGCCTGTTTTCTGTTGTTTTTGGTTCCAGAAAAGTCATAAAATGAATATTCTCGGAATTGGACGGGACAAAAGCCAAAGTGCCTATTTTTCCGGAAGGGATCAAGTGCCAGAATACGAGACGGAGAAGGGCTAGGGGCTGGCCACAGCACCTGGCCGCGCGGCTAGGCTTGGCCCGCGCCAGGGGGTGGTCTGGCCTTTCCCAGCACCCCCTCGGCCTCTCCTTCCGCCTATAAGTTGCCCTCAGGACAAAAACCCTAGGTATCCGATCAAAAATCAATGAAAGAGTCTGTAGCCACCGTCGTCTCTGTCCCTAGATCAGGGGGGATCTGAAGCTCTTCCCGGCACCCTGCCGGAGAGGGTAATTCACCCTGGAGGCCTTCTTCATCACCATGGAAGCCTCCGGTGTGATGCGTGAGTAGTTCATCCTTGGACTACGGATCCATGTAGTAGCTAGATGGCTGGTTTCTCCTCCTTTGTGCTTTCATGTTTAGATCTTGTGAGCTCCGTTCATGATCAAGATCATCTATTTGTAATTCATACATGTTGTGTTTGCGGGGATCCGATGGATATTGAGATGCTATTTCAGATTGATTATTGATTCTATCATGTCTTTGTTATTTGAGATCTTGCATGCTTTCCGTTGTTAGTAGCTATCTTGGCCAAGTAGATGCTAGCAACTCCAAGAGTTAGTATTTATGCTCGATAGTGGGTTCATGCCTCTGGTAATCTGGGGAAGTGACAGAAATCTCTAAGGTACTAGATGTGTTGTTGCTACTAGGGAGAAAACAGCGATCCTTTGTTCATAGAACAATTGTATTGTTTACTTTACACGTAGTTCGTAAAGCAATAATCTGCTGCTTGCAACTTAATGCTGGAGGGGGTTCGGATGATAACCTGAAGGTGGATTATTAGTCATAGATGCAGTTGGATGGTGGTCTATGTATTATGTTGTAATGCCCAATCAAGTCTCAAAGGAGTCAAGATGATTAGTATATGCATGTATTGCTTTCTCGGTGTTTGTCAATTGCCCCGCTGTAATTTGTTCACCCAGCATGTTATCTATCTTAAGGAGAGCCACCTCTAGTGAACTATGGATCCCGGTCCTTTACTTTACATACAATCTATAAACTGTTTCTGCTTTGTGTTTTCTTTCTGCAAACTTTTACTTCTTTCCATTCGATACGTTTAATCCTTTGTTTTCCACAAAACACGGTGAGATTGACAACCTCATCGCAAGTTGGGGACAAAGTTCTGTGGTTGTGTTGTGCAGGTCTCCACGTTGCTACTAGCACCGGTAGTGCGCCCTGCCAAAGCTCAGCTAGTAACACCTTTGAGGTGTTTCCTTGCTCCTACTGGTTCGATTAAACCTTGGTTTCATAACTGAGGGAAACTTGCTGCTGTGCTCATCATACCTTCCTCTTGGGGTTCCCAACGAGCTCTACATCAACACCGCCATCAAGCATTTTTCTGGGCGCCGTGCATTGAGCCATCAAGGGACCGTGAAGAAAATTCAAGGGCGACCTGCTGATTTGCTGGAGTTTTACCGAGGGGTGACCAATGATGATGACCGTGTGGCGCAACGCGGAAAGATAAGAAACATCCAACTCCCTGCTCTCAGATACTTTGCATATTATCTTGCTACTAGCATACTTGGTAGGGAGAACACAATTAATATCTCCAACTATCATTTAGCCTTCCTTGCTGCTACGCTTAACAATGATACTCGGTACAACCTTGGCTTGCTTATTGCTCGCCGCCTAGCTGCTAGGGGGGCTATCTATGGAGGCATCATTGCCTCGCGTATGGTCAATGCATTAGGTCTTTTAGTGGACCCCAATGATACTGTATTGGCACCACAAAGGCTTGACATTGTTGCTATGAAAACTCATCACTTTGTCACTGCTGCTTCTGATTTAGATAGTCTAGTATATAGGATGCTGTTTACTGACGGGGATGAGAGGGAGATCCCTTTGCCACAGTCTTCTTTGTTTAGTGTTCACAGGAGACCGTGGTCGCGCTCCAAGGAGGAGGTGGACGAGCAGATTCGCTTGCTGGGTTTCCACGAGCAGCACCAGGAGGATGTACCTCCTACGATTACTCCACACACTATGGAGGGACGTACTCGAGCTCGCACCAGGACGAGGGTACCTCCTCGTCATACTATGGTGACACGTCATCCTGGCTGGCTTGGGATTGATACCCACTTAGGCCAAAAGCCTAAGCTTGGGGGAGGTACGCCGCCATCACACTCATCTCCCTATCATGTTGTGTCGGTACTTTGTATATTCATGTTCCGTTTTCTTTTTGGTTTCCGTTCTTTCTTTGCTTTTGCTTTCTAAAACACAAAAAGACGAAAAATATTTTTGTTGTTTCTCTTTGGTCGCTTCTTCTTATTTTTTGCTTTGGTTTGTTTTTCCCTTTTTGCTTTGTTTGAATTATTCGAAAAACCCAAAAAGATTTTGCTTTGCTTGTTTTTCCTTTTTGGTTCTTGTTTTAAAAATCGAAAACAACAAAACTATTTGTCGTTCTTCTTTGGCTTTGTGAGTTTGTTGTAGGGTTCAGCAGTCCTCAGTGGATATTGGTTTCATATTATTATTCAAGCCACACAAGTGAAGAGCAATAATGAGGATTAATGACAACTTGAGGCGTGGTAAGAGGCTGGTAACAAACTCTATTTGTTTTCATTTTTGTACATATACTCATCACTGTGGGCATGCTTAGTCTGTTCATGTAGGGTGTATGTTATCTTTGGATTCTTAGTAGTTCTTGCTTTCGTATGATTAGTTCCAGCTTGCTAATAGTTTGTAGCATGTCTTATGAATGTTTGCTTGCATTACTCTACTCATAATTTGGTATGGCACCGTGGTATCCTCCTCTAAATGTTTCATTTGAATTGACTTGGCATAGGCTCACGCATGCACATGACTATAATAATCAGTTAAGCCTCGATGAATTATTTTGCCTTGAGGATCTTGAATCACTTTCATGCCATGATTAGTCCTGTTTTGTTGCAAGCATGATTATGACAGCTATAGGTCTCTCGTTTGTTGCTCCCTTACTATTGCTAGCCTTCACTTTCACTGAGTATGTTTTACTCATGTTTCCAACTCCCTAAAACCAAATATTGCCAAAGTGTCCACCATACCTACCTATTAGCATCATTTGCTACTTCCGTGCATATTCAATATGCCTTGTTTTGTTCCGAATAAAATATTTGCTTGTTATGAGAAAGTTAGTTAGTAAAGCTCTCACAAACTTGATGGCACACTTTATTTTCTTGCATTTAATAAACCTGAACCATTGCGTCCTTCTTTGTTGCGTATGTGCTTACGCTTTATAAGTTGAAGTTAGCAGAACCATGTATCATGGGGAACGTTTTCAACATTGCATTGGTACTTAGTACCTTGTTGATATCATGTTCTTTTGCTTATGGATTCCGGCGGTGTGAAATAAAAGTGGAACTTGTAAGATCATGGAGTTTGTATGTATGTTAGAGAAACGTCTGGGCCACTAGCCTAAGCCATGCCTAATCATGATGGAAACTTGCAGCCTAACCATAATGAGCATTCTATGAAGCATCCTCAATAAAAATCTATGCGCATAGTAAATAAAAAGATCACTGAGATGCTCATTGTCTGCTTGCCTTGTCATTTTGATTATGGGATAGCTCCCGTGTCATGTGCAAGGGGTACCCCCTTGGCGGTTCTCTATGATACGTATATACTTACAATGACAAGAGCTTACTTGTGACTGAAATTGAGTAGCATGAGGATCAGTCTTCGTAAGTAAGGGGCATGAGACTTCGATTTATAACTTGTCAAGCATATCCTCTTAGTTGTGTCACTTTAACCTTAACCATTTAAAGATGCTTATGATAGGGGCAATGAGAGCTCAAAGCTAACAAGTACCATACTTTCAGCATTTGGAAGCCTTTCAAACTATTCAAAACCTTTTCTTTTACTTGTTGAGTCTCCACATATTCTTTGAGCACCTTCTTGAGAGCATAGTTGTCATTCTTTGTGCTTGTCTCAAAACTTGATTATTTGTGTTATGACTTTGATGCTTGTATCTTTGATATCTTTACTTCTAGTATTCACCTGAACTTCATAGGTGCCTTAAATCAAAAGCAAAAGAGATACCACTCTATCATACCTTTTTATGAGCATTGTAATGTTGCTTATGTTTATACTTCATGCTACTGATTATTTTTGAGTTGGAATCTCTTCATAGGTTGCAATGCCTATTAAGTAAACTTAGTTGCATACTCCTTATTATGAATTGTCTAAGTAGTTGATCACATGCTGAGAATATATACAGCATATGAAGCAAATGTGTTCGTGAAAGTTCTTTTATCGCACTTAGTTTTCAACTGAATTGCTTGAGGACAAGCAATAAGCTAAGCTTGGGGGGAGTTGATACGTCGAAAACATATCTACTTTCCCGAACACTTTTGCTATTGTTTCTCCTCTAAACTTGTGTGATTTGGATGCAACTAACGCGAGCTGACACTGTTTTCAGCAAAATTGCATTGATGTCTACTTTTTGTGCAGAAAATCAACTATCAGGAAAAATCTCGGAAAATATGCCAAAAATCCTATTTCACTAGAAGACTGCTGGAGCCAGAATACGAGACGTGAAGGCTTGCGTAGCAGAAAACAAAAAATTTATATCTACTCGAACACTTATACCAGGATCCATACTATGTAGACATAAGTAACGGAGAAGGAATACAGTATTCATACCTTTGTAGAAAGAGGCACGCCTTACGCAGGAAGGCGTATATTGATGAAGACGAGCAGCACCCCAAGTGTGGTGCCTCCGAAGTTCGTCACACGTCTGGTGTAGGGGACGTCAACCGGGCTCCGATCCAGCCGAGCAGCAGAAGAAGTAGATGCCGGATCGCCGATCACACGACGGTAGTGTGAAGGTGCAGAACTCAACTACGAGGTCCTCCCCAATATTATAGGGAAGCCCTCAGCAGATGAGAGAGAGAATGAGAGGATTGGATGTCTTCCAAGGGAAGGGGGGACCCTTTATATAGTGGGAGGGGGTGCACCACCCAGGGGCCAGGCAGGGTGGGACGATTCCCCACACCCGCCGGCCACCTTGGGGCAGCCACCGGCCCTAGGTGGGCCCCACTGGGGTGGCCCACCAGCCCTAGGCTGGCTGGCCCCTACTCCCTAGGCGCCATGCCCACTTGGGCCTTCCTTCGGGTGAGGCCCATTAGTAATATAGTGCCTTAAAAAATAAAATAAAAAATATATTTAATATTAATTCTCCAATTAACCTTCAAATATACATATTATATTATATCTTCACTCCGGAACAACTTCCGGACCCCTTTGCGATCTCCATCGGGTGTTACCGAAACTATTCCAGTTTCTCTCTCTCTATTTCTCATACGATGCCTCATCTACCCTAAGCATCCCTACCCTTAAGCGTGACATCCTTCGGTTCGGAAACACTCCGGACATGATAGAGACCACTCTCATATCAATGATCAACAGAGGGACCTGGATGGCCATGTGACCCTCGTGCATTTCACGAATACAATCGCTCGAACCGTGAGATGGCTGTTCCCCATTCCCTTTGTCATATGATACCTAATTCATCCGAGATTTGATCTTCAGTATCTCCATACCTTAGTTCGATCTAGTTACTGATGAACTTGTTTTCTCATTCTCATGTCATTGCATTCTGTGACCTAGTCACATGCTTGCAAGCTTCATTAATGCAATGTCACCGAGATGGCCACATGTATCTATCCGTTACATGGACTAGACAAATCCTGGTCTTGATATGTACTCCTCTACGCATTCCTTCGGAAAACCTGAGTGGCACCTTTTTGATCACCCTGTTACGAGATGATTCTTGATAATCATCTAAGCTTCTTCCAGAATGGTGATTTGCATTACCTCACAGTGAAAGGATCAGGTTGCAAGGTTCTCTGTGTTTTATGATCAATGGTGAACTTTGTAACTAGATCTCATTAAGATATAACGGTCGAATGTTTGTCTATCATGTTATTCAACTAATAACATGACCTCATTATCAGTTGGCATAAATGCCCATGATCTTGAAACACAGACCATCCTCATGACCAATGAACTAGTTCACTAGAGGTAACTAGAGACACGGTTTGTTTACATACCACACATGTATTAATGTTTCGTATTAACACAATTATAGCACAGTATGAAACGTATTATGAACATACAGGAGATATATCAAATAATACACTTTATTATTTGCCTCTAGGGCATAACTCCTTCAGTCTCCCATTTGCACTAGAGTATACAACACTAGTTTACAATAGGCAGGAACCTAACACCAATGGAATCTCGGTGTTGTTCGTGCTTGTCATGTTGGAGAGCTTTAGTCAAAGGATCTGCTACATTCAGTTCCGTATCTACTTTGCAAATCTTGACTTCACCTTCGTCAACAATCTGTCAGATGACGTGAAATCCAAGCTTGATGTGTTTGGCTGTGGAATGAGTTCTTGGTTCCCTTGCATTTGCAATAGCTCCCGTGTTATCACAATAGATCGTCACGGGGTCTTGTGCATTGGGAAAAACTCCTAGTTCGATGACGAAATTCCTTAGCCAAACAGCTTCATTTGCTGCATCAGCTGCAGCAATGTATTCAGACTCCATTGAAGATTGTGCCAGCACCAGCTGCTTTTTGCTCTTCCAGCTTACCGCCCCACCATTCACCAAGAAAAAAAATCCTATTTGAGACTTCGAGTCATCGTGATCTGAATTCCAGCTCGCATCTACGTAACCTGTTACGTTTAGAGCTTCATCATTTCCTCCATAGATTAGGAACATATCCTTTGTTCTTCTCAGATACTTTAGGATATTTTTCACAGCTGTCCAGTGATCCGGTCCTGGATTACTCTGATATCGGCTCGTCAAACTAAGAGCCAATGCCACATCAGGTCGGGTACTAAGCATTGCATACATGATAGATCCTATTGCAGAAGCATAGGGGACGTAAGACATCTTTTCTCTATCATCGTCCATTACAGGACATTGAGTCATACTCAAGTTGCAATTCTTCATCATAGGTGTAAAACCCCTCTTGGTGTTTTCCATTTTGAACCTCTTCAAAATCTTATCTATGTAAGTACTCTGACTCAATGCTATTAGGTGCCTTGATCTATCTCTATAGATCTTGATTCCTAATATGTATGCAGCTTCACCTAGATCCTTCATGGAAAATTGGTTGCTCAAATACGCTTTCACGCTATTCATAAGATCCACATCGTTTCCCATGAGTAATATGGCATCCACATATACTACTAAGAAAACTACCGAGCTCCCACTCGCTTTCTTGTAAACACAGAACTCTTGTTGGTTTGGACAAATCCAAAACTCTTGATCACTTGATCAAAACGTTGGTTCCAGCTTCGAGATGCTTGCTTCAACCCATAAATGGACCGTTGGAGCTTGCATACCTTTCCCACGTCCTTAGGACCAACAAAACCTTCCGGTTGCATCATATAAAACTCTTCATCAATGTGACCATTGAGGAATGCGGTCTTGACATCCATCTTCCAAATTTCATAGTCGAAATGTGTAGCAATTGCTATTAAAATCCTGACAGCCTTAAGCATTACTGCGGGAGAGTAAGTCTCGTCGTAGTCAACTCCTTGGATTTGTCGAAAACCCTTTGCGACAAGTCGAGCTTTGTGAATGGTCACATTACCATTCGCATCTGTCTTTTTCTTAAAGATCCATTTATTTTCCACGGCCTTGCGACCCTCTAGAAGATCCACCAAGGTCCAAACTTGGTTTTCATGCATGGATCCTATTTCAGATTTCATGGCTTCTAGCCATTTCTCGGAGTTAGCACTATCCATAGCTTCTTTGTAGTTTGCAGGTTCTTCCTGATCATCTAAGATGACAGACATTACAAGGCTACTGTACCAATCTGGAGTGGCACGAACCCTTGTAGACCTGCGAACCTCAGGAGTCTCGATGTCATTGTTTTGATCAACATCAATGGGCTCTTCCTCCATGTTGGAGAGCGGTTTCGGAACAGCTTCCGTTGCGCTACTCGGAATACGGAGAGAAGGGTCAACAATTTCATCTAACTCAATTTTCCTTCCACTCACCCCTTTTGTAAGAAACTCTTTCTCGAGAAAGGTGCCGGTTTTTGCGACAAGCATTTTGCCTTCGGCTTGATTATAGAAGGTATATCCAATAGTTTCCCTTGGATATCCTACAAAGATACATTTTTCCGATTTGGGTTTGAGTTTGTCAGGCTGCAGTTTCTTAACATACGCCTCACATCCCCAAACTTTCAGAAAATACAACTTTGGCTTCTGCCCATACCATATCTCATATGGGGTTGTCTCCACGGATTTGGATGGTGCTCGGTTTAAAATAAAAGCGGCGGTTTCTAACGCGTATCCCCAAAAAGACACAGACAAATCAGTTAAAGACATCATGGACCGTACACTATCCAATAGGGTCCGGTTACGGCGTTCGGACACACCATTGCGCTGTGGTGTTCCGGCTGGCGTAAGCTGTGGGATAATCCCACAGTCCTTCAAGTGCATGTTAAACTCATAACTCAAATACTCGCCTCCTCGATCTGATCGAAGGTGCTTGATTTTCTTGTTAAGTTGATTCTCTACCTCTTTCTGAAATTCCTTGAACTTTTCAAAGGTTTCAAACTTGTGATTCATCAAGTAGATATATCCATATCTGCTCAAGTCGTTAGTAAAGGTAACAAAGTAATGATAACCATTGCGTGTTGAGACGCTCATTGGTCCACATACATCCGTATGTATGATCCCAAGTAGGTCTACAGCTCTCTCCACTATACCGGAGAATGGTGTCCTGGTCATCTTGCCCATGAGGCATGGCTCACATGTATCAAGGGATTCGAAATCCAATGATCTAAGAAGCCCTTCTGAATGAAGCTTCTTCATGCGCTTTATGCCAATATGACCAAGACGGCAATGCCATATGTACATAGAATTATTGTCACTGTGCTTACAACGTTTAGCATCAACACTATGGATGTGTGTATCACAATAAAGATCAAGTAAGAATAAACCATCACATACAGGAGCATGAACAGAGAAAACATCATTCATATAAATTGAACAACCACTTGTTCCTGATTTAAACGAATAACGGTCTTGCAACAAGCAAGACCCACTCACAATATCCATACTCAATGCGGGTACATAATAGCATTTATTCAAAACCAACAATAATCCTGACGGTAGACGGAGATGCAGGGTGCCAACGGCCATCACTTCGACTCTCGAACCATTTCTAACGCGCATCGTCACCTCGTCCTTCCTCAGGCGCCTCCTACTCTGCAGATCCTGCTGAGAGTTACAAATGTGAGTAACAGATCCGGTATCAAATACCCAAGTGTTACTCCTGGCGCTCGTAAGGAATACATCAATAACATTTATGTCATATATACCTTTGTCCGGGATGGCTATCTTGCCAGCTCGCTTGTCTTCAAGGTACTTAGGGCAGTTGCGTTTCCAGTGCCCATCCCCTTTGCAGTAGAAGCACGAAGTACCGGGCTTAGGGCCAGGTTTCGCAGTCTTTGAGGTGCTAGGAACAAACCTACCATACCTCTTAGACTTCTTACCCTTGCCTTTTCCCTTTTGCCCCGGTTTCTTAAAATTGGTGGTCTTGTTGACCATCAACACCGTGTGCTCCTTTTTGATTTCAACCTCAGCAGTTTTGAGCATGGCGATCACCTCATCAAGGGTCTTGGTCATCCCTTGCATGTTGTAGTTCATCACAAAACTCTTATAGCTAGGGGGCAGCGAGTGCAGCACCCTATCTATGGCGAACTCCTCTGGGATTTTGCAATCCAGGGCGTTTAGGCGCTTAACATAGCAGACATTTTGACCACGTGATCACTAATACTGCTATGCTCTTCCATTTTAGCAGAGAAGAAGAGCTCAGAAGCATCATACCTCTCTACACGAGCCTGTGGAGCAAAGATGACTTTGAGATCCTCAATGATCTCAAAAGCATTCATCTTCACAAAACGCTTTTGAAGCTCCGGCTCCATGGCATAGAGCATTCCACTCTAGATGAGGGAGAAATTGTCCGCCTTGCACTGCCAGGCATTCTTTTCGTCCTGGGAGGCGGAATCTGCAGGCTTAGCCGGCAGCTCAGCCTTGATGACATAAGTCAACTTGTAGGGGACTAGGAGGATCCTAAGATTGCGGAACCATGCGGTGAAGTTGGTTCCATCAGTTTTCAGCTTGTCCTTCTCGAGGAAAGTGCTTAGGTTGAAGGTGGGTGGGCGAGTCATCTACAAAGGATTTGCAAAGTGTTTAGACTATGTTCATAATAATGAGTTCAAATTCTAACAAAGGAACTCCCACTTAAACGAACATCCCTCTACTCGTTTAGTGATCACATGATCCCTATCCCCTGCACCTCCCCCGATCATCACGGCCATTAGTGCAGTATCAAAGGTGGACATTCCCTAATGTCGGTCACATCAACTATGTGATCCATGCTCAACTTTTTAGTCTCTTGTATTCCGAGGCCATATCTATACATGCTAGGCTCGCCAGTTCTAACTCGTGTGTATTCGCAGTGCAACATGGCTTGCACCCACTGTATGCGAACGTAGATATGTCTAACCCCCGATCATCACGGCCGGCCTCATACCGAAGAACTTTCTTGGTGGTGCACGCACAAGGGGAATAAGATAACTGGAATACTACGAGGGATTATCTTATCATGCTACCATCTAGTAAGTATACTAGCATAATAAGTAATGCTTCAAAAATAGAGTGTTATAACATGGTTGTAGCTTTATGATCATCATCAACAGCCTTAAAGTTTCACAAACTTGTCAATGCCATGTTATAATACTTGCCCCTATGCAATAAGGAAGATAGACGCCTCTATATTAACTATTGCATGTTTTACGCGACTTTAGGGCTTTTCGCAATAGAACCCCTTCCCACCTATGAACGTTGAGCCACAACATGGATTCAGTGATTGCCGTTCTTCTTCCCTTTTCAGGGCCCTCTAGTGTTAACGCCATATCAACTACTGTAGAGAGACAGACACCCCCCTAAGCCACTTTGATTTGTGGACCAGTCTCGTGAATCACCACGTGAGGTCAGTTGGGGGCCACTTCATCAAACAGTGTCGCGATATGAACAATAACACTAAGAGAGGGTAGCAACTAGAGAATCAATGCCCACATATTGCTATGTGTTCTATCCGTACGACATCTCTACCCATAGACCCGCTCTGATACCACTGAAGGGTTCCGTAGCAGAAAACAAAAAAATTCTATCTACTCGAACACTAATACCAGGATCTATACTATGTAGACATAAGTAACGGAGAAGGTATACATTATTCATACCTTTGCAGAAAGAGGCACGCCTTACGCAGGAAGGCGTATATTGATGAAGACAAGCAGCACCCCAAGTGTGGTGCCTCCGAAGTTCGTCACACGCCCGGTGTAGGGGACGTCAACCGGGCTCCGATCGCCGAGCAGCGGAAGAAATAGATGCCGGATCACCGATCACACGATGGTAGTGTGAAGGTGGAGAACTCAACTACGATGTCCTCCCCAATATTACGGGGAAGCCCTCAGCAGATGAGAGAGAGAGAGAATGAGAGGAATGGATGTCTTCCAAGGGGAGGGGGGACCCCTTTATATAGTGGGAGGGGGGTGCACCACCCAGGGGCTAGGCGGGGTGGGACTATTCCCCACACCCACCGGCCACCTTGGGGCAGCCACCGGACCTAGGTGGGCCCCACTGGGGCGGCCCACCAGCCCTAGGCCGGCTGGCCCCCACTCCCTAGGTGCCATGCCCACTTGGGCCTTCCTTCGGGTGAGGCCCATTAGTAATATAGTGCCTTCAAAAATAAAATAAAATATATATTTAATATTAATTCTCCAATTAACATTCAAATATACATATTATATTATCTCTTCACTCCGGAACAACTTCCGAACCCCTTTCCGATCTCCATCGGGTGTTACCGAAACTATTCCGGTTTCTCTCTCTATTTCTCATACGATGCCTCATCTACCCTAAGCGTCCCTACCCTTAAGTGTGACATCCTTCGGTTCAGAAACACTCCGGACATGATAGAGACCACTCTCATATCAATGATCAACAGAGGGACCTGGATGGCCATGTGACCCCCGTGCATTTCACGAATACAATCGCTCGAATCGTGAGATAGTCGTTCCCCATTCCCTTTGTCATACGATACCTAATTCATCCAAGATTTGATCTTCAGTATCTCCATACCTTAGTTCGATCTCGTTACTGATGAACTTGTTTTCTCGTTCTCATGTCATTGCATTCCGTGACCTAGTCACATGCTTGCAAGCTTCATTAATGCAATGTCACCGAGATGGCCACATGTATCTGTCCGTTACATGAACTAGACAAATCCTGGTCTTGATATGTACTCCTCTACGCATTCCTTCGGAAAACCTGAGTGGCACCTTTTTTGATCACCCTGTTACGAGATGATTCTTGATAACCATCTAAGCTTCTTCCAGAATGGTGATTTGCATTACCTCACAGTCAAAGGATCAGGTTGCGAGGTTCTCTATGTTTTATCATCAATGGTGAACTTTGTAACTAGATCTCATTAAGATATAACGGTCGAATGTTTGTCTATCGTGTTATTCAACTAATAACATGACCTCATTGTCAGTTGCATAAATGCCCATGATCTTGAAACACAGAGCATCCTCATGACCAATGAACTAGTTCACTAGAGGTAACTAGAGACATGGTTTGTTTACATACCACATATGTATTAACGTTTCGTATTAACACAGTTATAGCATAGTATGAAACGTATCATGAACATACAGGAGATATATCAAATAATACACTTTATTATTTGCCTCTAGGGCATAACTCCTTCAAGACGGAGGGGGCTGGGCCTAAGCCACACCACCTGGCCGCGCGGGCAAGCCCAGGCCATGCCAGGGGGTGGTCTGGCCGCCCCAGACTCCCCCTCGGTCTCTCTCTTCGCCTATAAGTTGCCTTCTGACCTAAAAACTCAGGGGGGGGGGTTCGACGTTTTTCCAGAAGGAGTTCCGCTCCGCCGCCGCCACCAGATTCCACGAAACAGCACCAGAAATTCCGTTCTGACACCCTGACGGGACGGGGAATTGGAGGAGATCATCGCCATCATCATCACCATCACTTCTCCATCGACCATCCATGTTTCCCCATCTATGAGTGAGTAATCCCCCGCTGTAGGCTATGGGGATGGTAGGGATTGGATTAGACCGTTCATGTAATGACATCCGATTGATAGGGCATGGTGCCTAGTATCTTTTATTAGTGCTTTATGACTTTGTTGCGACTTGTTATGCTTAATGCTTGTCACTAGGGCCCGAGTGCCATGATTTCAGATCTGAACATGTTACTGATTCATTATGATAGTATTGTTTATGGTCTTATCTGCAAGTTGTATACACACGTTGTTGTCCGGAACCAATGACCCCGAAGTGACAGAAATCGGGATAATCGGAGGGAATTGCTTTGATGTGAGGATCACATGTGTTCACGGAGTGTTAATGCTTTGCTCTGGTGCTCTATTAAAAGGAGCATCTTAATTGCCTTGAGGCCCCGCTGCAAATGGGCTGGCAGGACAAAGATGTTGTGCAAGTTCTCATTGCGGGCACATATGACTATATCTGGAACACATGCCTAGGATTATCTAGTACTTGGATGCTTTATCTTATTTATCTGCAATTGCCCTATGTTCTGATTGCTATGTGAATTGTCTTGTCCATGCAACGCCCGTCCATCCATCCCTATGCCTACCGCGCTCGAATCTTACTGTTTACTGCTATTGTTACTGCTGTCTTTACTTTACTACTGCCGCTACTTCACTATTGCTACTACAAAACTGTTGCTACTGATAAACTGCTATGAGTAAGATTGTTTCCAGGTGCAGCTGAATTGACAACTCAGTTGTTACGGCTTATAAATATCCTTTGACTCCCCTTGTGTCGGATCAATAAATTGGATTTCACTTCCATCGAAAATACTGCGATACATCCCCTATACTTGTGGGCCACCGCATGGTTGGGCGTGGCGGCATGGCTGGGTGTGGCGCACTTTCGGATGTTGATGGAGTCATGCTCTCGGTGGAAAACGAGATGGAAGAGACAGAGCAAAAGATAAAGCAAAGCCATTTGTGGGACGGTGGTTTCGGTGGGGCCTACTATCCTCCGGTAAACTGTATCATTACCCATTTCGTGAAGGCTTTCCTTGGAAAAGGTGCAATATGTGGGCAAATCGCACTCAGGCCACAACTCCGAAAGCATTCATGCATATGTACTAGGAAACGGTGGATGGAAACCTGCCAACTTCGTTAGCTAGATATTCCCAGATTGCCTCCGTTGACTCTTGACAAATGATGATTAAATTTGACCACCTAAGCGTAATATATATGGGCCAAGAAGAGATTCTAGGTACCAAAATCTTCAGTTGAGATACTACAGAGGAGCTGATAGAAGCTGGGCAGAGATACCATGGAGCGTTCTTCGTCCCTCGCGCGCCGCACCGTGGCACTGCTTCTGGCTCTCCTCCTATGCTTATCGTTGGCATGCTCGGCTGCGGCGGAACAAGGTAACTTTGAAATCAAATTGTAGTTTCCTACTCTCTTCGTTTCCATGAAATAGCTAGAGAGAGCATCAGTAACTGGTATGCGGACACGCAGCTGTGCTTGGAGGAGACCATGAGGGACAACGTCCCCCGTCGCCGATTTCCGGCGGTAAACGACTTAGCTGCCCAGGATGCGGCGGCAACAGCGGCGACTTCCACGGTTCGTCGCTGAAGAAGACATCGGCACCCGCGCCGCACCGGAAGACCCTGCAGCTTGCTGCGAACGTCGACCGCCTCGTATGAAGTACGTCCGATATATGTGCATGCAAGTAATGCCAATCTTATACGTATTTGAATAACGCATCAGTCGTGCGTACATGTAAACTAAACTTACCTACAGCACTGTATTTTACTGGCTTGGAATGAATCCAAGGAGTTACTTTATGGCATCCATCATGTATGAATAACTTATGTTCCTCTGGATATTTTGATTATGGATGCAAACCTAATAATAAATATGTGCTATTTTATTTATTCTCGCATGTTAATGTATTATAGAGTCATTGAAGCCACATAAATTGGAAGTATGTGTTTCTGGCCCGTGTATGCGCAATGATCAAAATGAAGGAATGGAGCCTTGCTAGGTCGATCGCTGGATTTTGTCTTGTCACCGTACATATGTGCATGTAAATGTACGTGCGTTTCTTTCTATTAAGACAAAAAATGTGTTAAAAAAGATAGAAAAAGAGGAAGCAAAAAAAATGATAGCACCTCGACATGTGTCAGGTCAAGTGCTACGAGTCAACAATCAATTAATATATGCATGCACTGCTCGCGATAGGAAAAAAAGAGACAGTCGATCGATCACACTCACCTCCTTGTAGGCGAGTTGCACGTGATTCTCATTTGAGGTGCCTACATCCTTCACCGCAAACTTGTTGAGAAACGTGACACATGCGACAACGTATGTGGACTGTCATCGTCAGAGTTGCATAATAAACATATCAAAGAAGAACAAATATGATTCACGTATAATATATGCTAGAAATTGATTACTTGGATCGTTCTAATAAATTTAGACATATTATTTATATTATTTAGAGTTATATAATTAAAGTTATTAATTTCCAAAGTTTCCATTAGTAATAGAAGAAATTTTAATTATCCGGAATAGTGAACTAAGTTTGTATTCGAAATATTCAAGCATTTCTAAAAAAAATTGTATTAAATGTTTTCCCATTTGAATTTTTATTCAAGAGTTATGGACGTTTGCAAATTACAGAATATTTTTGGAAAAGTGGCAGTTTTCCGAATATTGAGCAGAAAAGTGGTAGTTTTTGAAATTTACCCGTAGCTGCTGTTAACGGCTGTCGTCTCCCGTCGCCACGTCAGCACTGCAGGTGGGCCGTCCTTGTCAGTTCCCGTGTCAATTCGCGGTCAGGACGAGTTTAGTGCGATTTGAGAAAACTGACTCAAAATATGGTAGATTTTTGTTATGAAAATGTAAAGTGGTAGATTTTCGAAATTTCGACACAAAAGTGGTACTTCACACCTTTAATTAATTGGAGACGCTTCACACATAAACTATATGGTGCATACATGGAGCTTTCGAGACAGAATAGTTTTGTGTGTAAATCAGTACCTGCGAGACACGAAGAAAAGCAGAAATGTTGTACGTGCTACAGGAAACAATGTTTTTTTTCCGCGTAGGAAACATCTATCTATCTATGTGTTAGTATATACTAAAAGCAATATAATGGTGTTTTTCGAGACGCTACGTTGATCCACATCATCTAAATTACCGTGATAGTTCGATCTAGAATTTACGGTTAAGATTTAACATAAGATTATTAGTTATGTTACCTGTTTGACACAATATTTGACAACGTACAAAATATGTGTACCGGTCACATAAAGGTAATTCGGGATATGCAACTTATGCCATTATGCGTCACGATGTATTTGAAAATTATGTACCGTACGATTTTGACAAGATGCACCCAGGTAGAGTCCGTTTGAAGGACGGAGGTTGAAAGAAAATCCAAGTTGCCTTTTTTCGTTTTTGAGGGAACCCAAGTTGATCGGTATGTAGTCGTTGTGTACTCAGGTACGGGACTATTTTTTCTAGGGGATATTCACGTACGAGACTTCGCTAGCCTACCGTCCAACACGTACATTTCTTTTCATAAAACTCATATCATCTACTGTACGATCAAAGTGTAACATCCTCGAATCGGTCCTATGCAAGTTTTAGCCCAGAAGCGCACGGCAACCTCGGCCGCAGCTTCGGAGGTGCCCCCGCACAAGAAGAGGCAGAAGAAGTCTGGGGTCAAGGCTCCGGCTAAACCTGTGGTCAAGAGCACAGTCCGGAGAGCGCCCAAACCTCGGGCGCCCCCGACCTCGGACGAGTAAGTCGTTTTTCTTTTCCCATTTATTTCCGAGTCTTGCTCCTTTCCCCGTTGCCTTTGCCTTTTACTTGCCTTTCTTTCTCCTTTTGACTTGTTGCTTTTCGTTTCTGCAGCGCTCGTAGGGTTATTCCCCAGAGTGGCCCCATCATTTCCTCTCCAATCTGGGGCGACTCTTCTCCCCCCGCGACGACAACGTTCGTACGCTGAGTGCTATCCAAGAGGACTCCGCGGCAGCGCCAAATCAGAGCCCACCTCGTCATAAGGAGGGCAACTTCGATGCGTGGGGTAGTGGAGCGGATGAGAATACGGCAATGGGCGGATCTTCCAAGCTTCTCGGCCCCACCGCAACCGTCAATTAATGAGGTGCCACCTTCATCGGCACTGCCTCGACAGTTTCTTCACTTCCTGTTTCTCCAGCATCACCAATATCTGTACCAACAACATCAGGAGTACCAGCACCAACAACACCAGTAGCACCTGTGGCACCAGTAGAACCAGCAGCACCAGTACCACCAACAATAGCAGTACCAGTAGCACTAGCACCAGCAGCACCAGTACCTATAGCAACAGCCGCAGCCAATCCAGCTTCCAAGAAGAAATCTCAGGCCGCTGCCTCCAGATCCACGGTGTCTATTAAAGACATTTTTCAGCAAGCCTCCCAAGCTCAGTCCGGCTCTACAGCCTCGGCTCTTCTTCAGCGGCCAACATCATCTGGCAAGAGCAAGAAAGCTGCCGAGCCAACCAAGGATGGCCGGAGGAAGACAGCGGCGCTAGTGCGGGTGTAGTCTGGGCTTGACCCGGGCCTAGATCTGTGGCCGCGTGGGCCCTTCGAGACCTGACCTAGGCTTGCAAGACGTAGCGCTTGCGCGCGGCCGCAACTCGGGTCCCAGTGCGGAGTTCGTGCGAAGACCACCACAGCAGCCAAGGCCTGTACGCCCCTCCTTTCCCTATCGTGGGAGGTCGACCTCGACCATCGCGGGTGGGTCTGTCGGCGCGGCGGCAAGCTTCTTGTCGCCGGCGTAGAAGGCCAACTGGGTGGTGGAGGATGCCGGCTTGGCCAATGCACGGGTGATCATGCGACGAGGTTCCCACCTTGGGCGGTGCTTTGTCGCCTTGGAGCCTGCAACTTGTGGTGGCCTTCGCTGGCAAGTTGGTGGGCCAGTCGGGTTCTCGGACTATTACAAAGCCGTCGGCGACAAGATCTTGCTGTCGGGTCTCGGAGGTTGTGCCGTTGTGTGAGTGGTGATCGTGCGCTCCGGGCGAAAGCTCTGCTCAACCTTTGTTGGTGCCGATGACGGCGGCGCCCTTGGCGTCATTACCCTCTTGGGGGCGTTGTCGAGGAGCATTGATCCACCCCTATTCCTTGTGGCTCTGTTCCCTGGGTGAAAACCTAGATCTGGTTTGCCAGATCGGATGACGACGGCGTTCTGGATGTCGCTCCCTCCTTGGAGGCGTTGTTCTTGGTGGTACGGCCCTAGGTGGCACGCAGGGTGTTGGCGCATGCTTTGGCTGTGGCGAGCAGATCCTTGGAGCTCCGACGTCGCGCTACTTTGGTTACCCTTCGTGCAAGGTTCGTAGACTACGAAGGATCCTCCGTTGCGGTGTTTCAGTCGCATAGATTCACTCGATGGGGGAGGCTGGCGGCTGCTAGCTTAAGTTCCAACGACGAGGAGCATGGTGGTGGGCGGTGCTGCTACTTTGCGCATCTAGGCTAGGGTGTTTGGTGGCGTCGGTTGTAATGTTCGCTTAGAGGCCTCAACCATGTTCTGTCTTGAGTGTGTCGGGTGTGCGTCCTTTGACGTTGTATAATACTTTCTTTTTCTATCAATGAATCGAAATACAAGGCTTTTGCGTTTTCGCGAAAAAGGTTTAGAGTAGTTTTTTTACAACGTTCTTAGAACAACTAGCAATCACTAACCTATTTTCCTCTTGACGGTTTAAGACATACTGTCCGAGGAAAATCTAAATTGGGACGACAGACAAAATATATGATCAGCTAAAAAGTACCGATTTTGTAAATTTTACGCGGTCCAAGTAATGCAGAAAATTGTCAGGATTCATTTTTTAAAAAGCTGCATGTCTTTCACTAGGTTAAAAAATTACAACGAAACATTATTTTTTAGATTTGTACGAAAAATTTGTAAAAGCAACCTCAATCGACGCAAAGAACTGTTGATATGATGATGACCTCTATGTAAATTCATTTTTTATTTTAGGAAAAATATTACATGTTTTCCCCTATGTTAGGAAATTATTACAGCACTATGACTTTTTTCAGATTTGTACGATCATACTTCTTAAACCGACTAATAATAAGTGAATTTTGAGTTAAAAAGGAATATTTTCTCCTCTAGATGAATAAATTAATACATCAAAATGGACTAACACATAACCTACCAACCATCAAGACATGTTAAACAAATTATTTGCTTAAACATTTCGTAGGACATTATTCTTTGGGACAACGTATTTTTTATTATTCATTAATTACACATAATAGATCTAGACATGGGAAACAAGCTGAAAATTTAATTTATAGAACAACTACTACACAATAGAATAAGAGTCTCATATAGCTATATAGACGATAGATTTGCCAATGGTCATACGTCATATATAATAAGAATGATTTATTGAATTTCTATTTATTAGTTGGGTAGTACTTTAGAATAGGGTAGTTAAATTATGTATTTATATACTTGATATATAAAGTGATGGCTCATAAGTTAATACAGAATAAGAACTATTTATTTAATTATCTACCTATTAATCGGGTATCCCACGTACAAAAATTGATACATATATATATCAAATGACTATACGACCAAAATAATCTTCTATCACAGGATGAAAATCCACCATGTGCTTCCACAGATGTTACAAATATTTAGGACAAGAAATTAAACTAATTTTGAAAATAGGAGGGGTAGCATTGAATACTTTTATCGTATTACTAATAACTTGGAACGTTTTTGTAAGATAGTTATTCACAAGTATCTATATTTAGGCCATATGATGTCATCTAGAACTTTCAGAAATCTTGGCCGCATACTTTCGTGATATTAAGCTAAATCTACAATTCAACATGACCAAAATTCTAGCACACTTTATGTTTAGGCAAGGTATTTGTTTCTATTTTCTTGACATAATTTTTTATATATATTTCCAAAACTTTTACTGAAATGGAAGTGGCGAGTGAGTTTATAGATTTTCACCGCTTTATTTAGGCAAAAGTCTCATATGTATTGATTGTATTAAGACCGTATATATCTTTGGACAAAGAATTCATATACGAAAATTTAAAACATTAATAAATAGGAAATGGAGAATATGTTGGTTATTTTTTGACTGCTCAGTGTGATGCAACATCCAAATAGGTATTAACTATATGGAGTCCATAATATCTCAATTTTTTAACTTTTCTATATCTTATCAACAAATGTTATATCCATGAGAATGAAATTTTAGTTAAACCCAATGAAGATGTTGCCCTAGCATTTGCGAGGGCCACCATGCTTGTTGTTGTTAACAATGGAACTTTGGACTACGATACTAGCACACAAGTACTCCCTACATTTTAAAATATAAGATGTTTTACTTCTGTAACGAATGTATCTAGACTTTTATATGTAGATTTACTCCGACCCTACACACCAAAAGGGTTTGTGTGGACGGCGGTAAACGACTGGGAACCCGAAAGTGTGACTGGGCTTGTCGATACAGCGAAAACGTGTCACGGTCCTAAACAGTACAGGTGCTCCACGCACAATCGTAAATAAAACAGTAACATGGCATAAGTACAGGATAGTAATAAAACCCCAAACTAGTTTGTGGCCCCAAGAAATAGAAATGAATCAAGCTCTGGCTCAGGGGGGTCCACGGCCTCCCAGATGTGGATAGTGCGAAAAATCAAGGAACATGTATCAGGTACTCGGGGTCCTACGGGACACAAGTGAGCGTGGAAGAACCAAATAACATCTATTTCCCACTGATGCCTCTGCATTAGTTATATCTAGCAATTTAAAAGTTGTTTTTAAAGTCATGATCATCTCCACCATTAAGCATCTCCACCGTGAACATCTGCCAGCATTCCAACCACTGGGGTGCTCGACAACAAGGAGATCGCACCTGAGCAAGCAACTACGACTCGCAAGTCCAGCTATCTACCAAACAACATGTATTAGGAGGTGTCCATAGCAATATAGAGGCTGCACGGGAGATAACTGGTGCACGGAAACTAAAGCATCGCGACACGGATAGCAATAGATCAACAGGAGGAAATAAAGACTATAAATGCAAAATAGGTTGAAGGGGGAGAGATGCTCGCCTGGGAAACACTGCCGAAGGATCATATCTAGAGAACTTGTCGATACTCGCATCAACTCATCGGCCTAATCCGCGAAGAAGCAAACACTAGAACAAACACCGAATGCAATATTTAATACTAGGACAGAAGATCCGGCATGATTATGATATGATGCAGATGCGGTGCAATTAGGCAATATTAAGCGGAACCGGGGTCCCGACAATTAATCAATAGGTTCCAGTTATTTATCTACCCCGCAATTTAAATGTTGTCTTAACAAGGCAAAACATGGCATCGGTTCGCTACACCAATTTAAATGGAGTCCAGAATAAGACTAGAATAGCCCGCATATAGACTCCATATTTAATTTAGGTGAATCGACTATTTAACCCAACCCACCATATGAGATGTATGCAAGCATGATGATTTAAAGATGCGACAGGTATATGTCATATTATAAAAATAGGGGCTTAGGGTCTCACATCTGGGTTCGGAAGATCTTGGGTTCTGGGGTTCGGGGGTTCGGTCTCAGGGTTCGACGGGGACAGCGGGATCGTCATCAGACAATGGAAGTAGATCTTGTCGCATCCGTGGTCTTCGGGTCCGTGTCGCCGTTGTGCCGAGAAGGAGGTCTTGGAACGCCGAGGGGTCTGACATCGGATCGGTCTTGACGACGAGAAGAGCTTGGCGTACGAGGGTTCGGCGGGGTTTGATCCTCAGGGCCGAGTTCGGGGACTTGAGTGCCACCATGTGCGTCCCTCGGACTCATCGGCATCGAGCCGGTCTTGTCGGTCTTGGAAAGGTGCTCGCCTGACTCGTCAAACTGAGCCTCACCACAGATCCATCGTCACACGGTCGCCCTAACAAACATCACACCCCAACTTCTCGCGATCAGAAACAAAACGCAACACACGGGACATCCCCACTAGTACTAGAGGAACCCACCAGGGTGGGCACCAACACACCATGGCAACAGACACAGGTACAAGGATGAGGAACGACAAGAGGGGGTGTTGCTCATGGCGATGCATGGGCACGTCGAGGCAACAGCAAGCGGCGGTCCCTGGGGCTTGGGCCAGCAGCGGCGTGGGAGAGGAGCTCGGGCGGCAACGCTGGGCCAAGCACGGGGCAGACGGTGAGGCGTCCAGGAGCAACGGCGGCAACGTCTAGGGAGGTCGAGCCAGTCCGGAAGAGGTCGGCACGGGAGGTAGAAGGAGCTCCAGGCGATGACGGCTCGTGCCTGCAGACCGGCGTGCTCGGCTCGAGTGGCGCGGACGGCATGCGGCGGTCGTTGACCTGGGAGGAGGCCAGCCGGGCTGGGACTGGCGCGGAAGAAGCGGAAGGCGGCGGCGAAGCCACGCGGCAGCGGGCCCGCGGGGAGCTCGAGGTCGGGGTCGGCCAGCTACACGAGCGGGGGAGGGAGCGCGAGATGGGCGGCGGCGGCGACCGCAGAGCTGGGCGGCGGCGCAGGCCTAGGAGGAGCGCGCGGCGACCATGGCGGGCACAGAGGAGGAAGAGGCGGGGTGCGGCCAGGGTTGGCGAGAAGGGGAAAGCGGGAGGTGCGGACGCGTGATTGGGGAGGAAGCGAGAGAGAGTGGGCCGAGGTGGTCACGTGGCGTATGCGATTGGTGGGGTGCATCACGCGTGGGGGAGTGCGCCGTGTCGGGGCGTTTGTGTGCGTGCAACACGGGTGAGCGCGAGCATGGCAGGGACGGGTTGGGTCTGGGGGTAAGGCAGGCAGGTGCGGTGGGGGATGGTGAGGAGCGGAGGTGGGGCCGGCGGAGTGAGGTGGCGACGAGGGGTTGGTCGGGGTGAGGTGGAGGGGTGGGGATGAGAGGAAGGGAGTGGTGGCAGGGTGGTGGGACAAGGGGGTGTGGGGCTGGCGGCTGGTGGCGGGTGGATAGGTTAGGGTGAGGGGCTAGGGTTTGGTAACGGGGTGGTAGGCTGCAGCTAGCTGGGCTTTTGGGCCTGGTTGGCGGCGGCCTCCCCCGATTAAATATTTATTTTATCCGTTTTAATTTTAAAGACTTTTTCAATAGTTTTTAGACAAATAAAAGACCCGGAAAAGACCGGAGTTTTGATTTGAAATTAAGACGGAGATATTTGGAAGACAAAGATAGGCTTTTCGAAAATAGTTTAGACAAAAACCTTGCATGAAGTTGACGATGCTCGAATGCAATGTGGCAGGATGACATGAGCATGCAGTCATGATGATGCAATGCACCAAAAACACCGCGATTTTCTAGTAGTGGTTTTAGCAAGATGCCACACAAAGTTGCAGCAAAAAGAAGACGTCCATAATGTTTCGATTTGGACCCACTTTTGCAATACTAGTGCATGTACATGCACAATCATAGAAAAAACTGTATAATTATGCCCATGTGGAGATATTAAAGGTCCAAACTACCGCCAGAGTGCGGTGCGGAGGCCGGAGGCCGGAGGACGACAACTGCGCTGGCCCTGGTCTAGTCTAGGCCCGACCTAGGCCTAGATCTGTGGCCGCGTGGGCCCTTTGAGGCCCGACCTAGGCTTGCGAGACGCAGCGCTTGCGCGCGACCGCAGCTCGGGTCCTGGCGCGGAGTTCGTGCGAAGACCACCGTAGCGGCCAAGGCCTGTACGCCCCTCCTTTCCCTGCCGTGGGAGGTCGACCTCGACCATCGCGGGTGGGTCTATCGGCGCGGCGGCAAGCTTCTTGTCGCCGGCGTAGAAGGCTAGCTGGGTGGTGGAGGATGCCGGCTTGGCCAATGCACGGGTGATCATCCGACGAGGTTTCCACCTTGGGCGGTGCTTTGTCGCCTTGGAGCTTGCGGCCGGTCAGGTCCTCGAGGTTCCCCCTCTCGCCACGGATGATCCGGCTTCTACCCCCTCCCAGAAGCGCACGGCAACCTCGGCCGCAGCTTCGGAGGTGCCCCCGCACAAGAAGAGGCAGAAGAAGTCTGGGGTCAAGGCTCCGGCTAAACCTGTGGTCAAGAGCACAGTCCGGAGAGCGCCCAAACCTCGGGCGCCCCCGACCTCGGACGAGTAAGTCGTTTTTCTTTTCCCATTTATTTCCGAGTCTTGCTCCTTTCCCCGTTGCCTTTGCCTTTTACTTGCCTTTCTTTCTCCTTTTGACTTGTTGCTTTTCGTTTCTGCAGCGCTCATAGGGTTATTCCCCAGAGTGGCCCCATCATTTCCTCTCCAATCTGGGGCGACTCTTCTCCCCCCGCGACGACAACGTTCGTACGCTGAGTGCTATCCAAGAGGACTCCGCGGCAGCGCCAAATCAGAGCCCACCTCGTCATAAGGAGGGCAACTTCGATGCGTGGGGTAGTGGAGCGGATGAGAATACGGCAATGGGCGGATCTTCCAAGCTTCTCGGCCCCACCGCAACCGTCAATTAATGAGGTGCCACCTTCATCGGCACTGCCTCGACAGTTTCTTCACTTCCTGTTTCTCCAGCATCACCAATATCTGTACCAACAACATCAGGAGTACCAGCACCAACAACACCAGTAGCACCTGTGGCACCAGTAGAACCAGCAGCACCAGTACCACCAACAATAGCAGTACCAGTAGCACTAGCACCAGCAGCACCAGTACCTATAGCAACAGCCGCAGCCAATCCAGCTTCCAAGAAGAAATCTCAGGCCGCTGCCTCCAGATCCACGGTGTCTATTAAAGACATTTTTCAGCAAGCCTCCCAAGCTCAGTCCGGCTCTACAGCCTCGGCTCTTCTTCAGCGGCCAACATCATCTGGCAAGAGCAAGAAAGCTGCCGAGCCAACCAAGGATGGCCGGAGGAAGACAGCGGCGCTGGTGCGGGTGTAGTCTGGGCTTGACCCGGGCCTAGATCTGTGGCCGCGTGGGCCCTTCGAGGCCTGACCTAGGCTTGCAAGACGTAGCGCTTGCGCGCGACCGCAACTCGGGTCCCAGTGCGGAGTTCGTGCGAAGACCACCACAGCAGCCAAGGCCTGTACGCCCCTCCTTTCCCTATCGTGGGAGGTCGACCTCGACCATCGCGGGTGGGTCTGTCGGCGCGGCGGCAAGCTTCTTGTCGCCGGCGTAGAAGGCCAACTGGGTGGTGGAGGATGCCGGCTTGGCCAATGCACGGGTGATCATGCGACGAGGTTCCCACCTTGGGCGGTGCTTTGTCGCCTTGGAGCCTGCAACTTGTGGTGGCCTTCGCTGGCAAGTTGGTGGGCCAGTCGGGTTCTCGGACTATTACAAAGCCGTCGGCGACAAGATCTTGCTGTCGGGTCTCGGAGGTTGTGCCGTTGTGTGAGTGGTGATCGTGCGCTCCGGGCGAAAGCTCTGCTCAAAACTTTGTTGGTGCCGATGACGGCGGCGCCCTTGGCGTCATTACCCTCTTGGGGGCGTTGTCGAGGAGCATTGATCCACCCCTATTCCTTGTGGCTCTGTTCCCTGGGTGAAAACCTAGATCTGGTTTGCCAGATCGGATGACGACGGCGTTCTGGATGTCGCTCCCTCCTTGGAGGCGTTGTTCTTGGTGGTACGGCCCTAGGTGGCACGCAGGGTGTTGGCGCATGCTTTGGCTGTGGCGAGCAGATCCTTGAAGCTCCGACGTCGCGCTACTTTGGTTACCCTTCGTGCAAGGTTCGTAGACTACGAAGGATCCTCCGTTGCGGTGTTTCAGTCGCATAGATTCACTCGATGGGGGAGGCTGGCGGCTGCTAGCTTAAGTTCCAACGACGAGGAGCATGGTGGTGGGCGGTGCTGCTACTTTGCGCATCTAGGCTAGGGTGTTTGGTGGCGTCGGTTGTAATGTTCGCTTAGAGGCCTCAACCATGTTCTGTCTTGAGTGTGTCGGGTGTGCGTCCTTTGACGTTGTATAATACTTTCTTTTTCTATCAATGAATCGAAATACAAGGCTTTTGCGTTTTCGCGACAAAGGTTTAGAGTAGTTTTTTTACAACGTTCTTAGAACAACTAGCAATCACTAACCTATTTTCCTCTTGACGGTTTAAGACATACTGTCCGAGGAAAATCTAAATTGGGACGACAGACAAAATATATGATCAGCTAAAAAGTACCGATTTTGTAAATTTTACGCGGTCCAAGTAATGCAGAAAATTGTCAGGATTCATTTTTTAAAAAGCTGCATGTCTTTCACTAGGTTAAAAAATTACAACGAAACATTATTTTTTAGATTTGTACGAAAAATTTGTAAAAGCAACCTCAATCGACGCAAAGAACTGTTGATATGATGATGACCTCTATGTAAATTCATTTTTTATTTTAGGAAAAATATTACATGTTTTCCCCTATGTTAGGAAATTATTACAGCACTATGACTTTTTTCAGATTTGTACGATCATACTTCTTAAACCGACTAATAATAAGTGAATTTTGAGTTAAAAAGGAATATTTTCTCCTCTAGATGAATAAATTAATACATCAAAATGGACTAACACATAACCTACCAACCATCAAGACATGTTAAACAAATTATTTGCTTAAACATTTCGTAGGACATTATTCTTTGGGACAACGTATTTTTTATTATTCATTAATTACACATAATAGATCTAGACATGGGAAACAAGCTGAAAATTTAATTTATAGAACAACTACTACACAATAGAATAAGAGTCTCATATAGCTATATAGACGATAGATTTGCCAATGGTCATACGTCATATATAATAAGAATGATTTATTGAATTTCTATTTATTAGTTGGGTAGTACTTTAGAATAGGGTAGTTAAATTATGTATTTATATACTTGATATATAAAGTGATGGCTCATAAGTTAATACAGAATAAGAACTATTTATTTAATTATCTACCTATTAATCGGGTATCCCACGTACAAAAATTGATACATATATATATCAAATGACTATACGACCAAAATAATCTTCTATCACAGGATGAAAATCCACCATGTGCTTCCACAGATGTTACAAATATTTAGGACAAGAAATTAAACTAATTTTGAAAATAGGAGGGGTAGCATTGAATACTTTTATCGTATTACTAATAACTTGGAACGTTTTTGTAAGATAGTTATTCACAAGTATCTATATTTAGGGCATATGATGTCATCTAGAACTTTCAGAAATCTTGGCCGCATACTTTCGTGATATTAAGCTAAATCTACAATTCAACATGACCAAAATTTTAGCACACTTTATGTTTAGGCAAGGTATTTGTTTCTATTTTCTTGACATAATTTTTTATATATATTTCCAAAACTTTTACTGAAATGGAAGTGGCGAGTGAGTTTATAGATTTTCACCGCTTTATTTAGGCAAAAGTCTCATATGTATTGATTGTATTAAGACCGTATATATCTTTGGACAAAGAATTCATATACGAAAATTTAAAACATTAATAAATAGGAAATGGAGAATATGTTGGTTATTTTTTGACTGCTCAGTGTGATGCAACATCCAAATAGGTATTAACTATATGGAGTCCATAATATCTCAATTTTTTAACTTTTCTATATCTTATCAACAAATGTTATATCCATGAGAATGAAATTTTAGTTAAACCCAATGAAGATGTTGCCCTAGCATTTGCGAGGGCCACCATGCTTGTTGTTGTTAACAATGGAACTTTGGACTACGATACTAGCACACAAGTACTCCCTACATTTTAAAATATAAGATGTTTTACTTCTGTAACGAATGTATCTAGACTTTTATATGTAGATTTACTCCGACCCTACACACAAAAAGGCGTCTAAGATACATTCGCTTCACACAAGCTCAAAATTCTTATATTTTAAAATGGAGGGAGTACTATATCAACGTAGATTTCACCAAAGAACAAGATGATAACCCACCTTTAGAACACCAGGAAAATACTTATCTCTTGGGAAAAAATCATGCTTACAAGGTTCTAAAAGACCCCTTGTGTGCGCTCCCTAGGGCGCCGCTAGGGGAGATCCCATTGCGCCGCCCCACCACACCAATCCCCCGCGCCTCTCTGATGGAAAAATGCCCTGAGAGGCAATAATAAAGTTGTTATTATGTATTCCTTATATATGATAGATGTTTATTTTACATGCTAGAATTTTATTGATCGGAAACATCAATACATGTGCGTTTAATAAATAAAAAGGGTTCCTAGTTATGCCTCTCTTATAGACTAGCTTGTTGATTAACAAGATGATCAAGGTTTCCTGATCATGGACATTTGATGTTGTTAATAACAAGGTCACACCATTGGTGGAATGATGTGATGAACATTCATCCGAAGTATAGCATTACGATCAAGTCATTATGTTTACATTGCTATAACATCATACGAAGTAATCTTTATCCTTAGACCATGAGATCATGTTAATTGCTAACACCTAAAGAGTATCTTGATAACATCAAACGTCACACCGTAACAGGGTAACTACAAAGATGGGTTCAGTACTACGAAGGTGTTATGTTGAGGCTCATGGATCAAGGGTGGAATTTGTCGGATAGATATACTCTGTGCCCTCTCGGTGATATCACATTGAGATAGCTTGCAAGCAAGTGATGTGATCACTAGAATGTTATATCACGGGAACGAGAAAAGAGTGCGTGTCGGTAACGAGATCAAACTAGGTATGGAGATACCAATGATCGAATCTCGGATATGTAATATATCGCGAGACAAAGGGATTTAGTTACAAGCGTTAAAGGTTCTCATGATCACAGAAATCATAGTTGAATGTGTAGGAGTCAGTATGGATCTCCAGGTCCCGATGCTGATTATTGATCATTGAGGGGTCTCGATCATGTCTGCATTATTCGCGAACCGTAGGGTGACACACTTAAGAGTTACCGGACACCATTTTGGAGCACATATGTTTCAGACAAAAGAATTGCAAAGCGCAGGAATTGTTTTGATAGAAACCGGAAATTGTTTCTGGTGAAATTGCAGAAAGTGGTTCTGCATGTGATATTGAAATATTGCAAGGGGCTATATGTGAATGTTTGTTAATTAAAGTAATTAACAAAAATTCTGAATAAATTTAATAAAAGAGTTTTATTAAATGAGAGAGCATTAAACTTGGAGAATTTTAATGCATTTAAAGTGGAGACTTTAAAATGGAATGTGAAGAGGCATTTTAATGTGGAGGGGTTACCACCACATGAATGGGGGAGGTGAGGGTTCACACCCCATGCACCGGCCATGGAGAGGAGGGGCACCCCCCCTCCGCCTATAAAAGGCCACCCATTCCCTCCTTCATCCTCACACCTCCTTGTGAAGGATCTCTCTCCCCCTCTAGAATTATTTCCCCATGGCCTCGGATTAGCGAGATACATGTTTCCGGTGGCATTTCGTCTGGAAGGAGTTGCTGCTTCCGCTGGATCGCTGGAGCGAGGAGGTGGAGGTTGTCCGGTGGCTTGAACGTGTGTGCGAGTGCGGATGCGCTGCTGAGTTGCGGCGCTCGGACTTCCTCGTGATCTTGAGATTGGCAAGTGTATGACTACATCAACCACGAGTTCCTACTCGTTAACAAAACTCGTTGTCTTCAAGGGTAAGTTCTCGTTGGATGTATTTCCACCCGTTGCTCTGTACCTAGTAGATAGATCTTGGCGTGTATTTCTCATCGTAGGAAATTTTTTGTTTTCTATGTTGCGGACCCAACAGTGGTATCAGAGCCTGATCTATGCGTAGGTGCTTTGCACGGGTAGTACACATATGTTTATATGTGGGCGATGATGATCATGTTATTGCATCTTCTATGTATTTTGGATATTGGTGGCATAGTGGGATGAAGCGGCCCGGACCAACCTTACATGTCATCGTACATGAGACCGGTTCCACGACTGACATGCAACTTGTTTTGCATAAGTGGCTGGCGGGTGTCTGTCTCTTCTACAATAGTCAATATCTGATTTACAACGAGTTGCTAATAACTTAGTTATCCTCATTGTGGTTCATGTTCGTAGGTAAGAACGGTTCTATCTCCGAAAGCCCTAAGCCACGTAAAACTTGGAATTGATAAATTCGTGGCGTCTAGTTTAGATCGTTGCTGGGCTAGTGTATTGATATGGTATTGTTGTAAGTAGATGTATGATAGATACTCTTACAACACACTCAACGTGTAAGTTCCATAGACCTTGGCCTTACACACAAAGGAATGATAGCGATCATACCACGATGCAAGTGATAGAGATCAAATGCATGGATCATATCATCTCACTCTACACATTAGATGTTAGCATCTTATACTGCTAGTTTGGCGCTTTCTGTAGCATTGTAAGATGATCCCTCAATTAGATATCAAGATAAAAATGTGTTCTTCCTTAAGTATGCAATGTTCTATGGATCGTGTTTCGAGACATCACCTGATGATCGGGTGTACTCAAATCTACGCTTTCATAGGAACGGGTGTAAGACAGTTTTACACACGCGAATACTAAGGTTCTTACTTGGAGAGCCTAGCATGTACAGACTTGGCCTCGGAACACGGACCGAAAGGTTAAGCATGAGTCATATGATTGATATGATGCCCATATAGATGCTCGCCTTTGAAGCTACATCAACTCACGTGATGATCGGTCTTGGTGTAGTGGATTTGATTCATGTAATCACCAAAAGGACACGAGGGATGTCGTTTTTGAGTGGGAGTTCATTAGTAATTTGGATTAGTTAAACTAAATCTATCATAAACTTAGTCTAAATAAACTTTACAAATTCTGTTGTAGATGGCACCAGCTGCTTTTAATTTCAATGTGTTCATGGAGAAAGAGAAACTTGCTGCGAATGGTAGCAACTTCACCAACTGGGCTATGAATTTGAGGATTCTCCTCACTGCTGCACAAAAGCAATATGTGCTAGATGCTCCGCTAGGCCCCCCACCAGCTCCTGATGCCCCTGACAAGGAAAGGAATGTCTATGTGACTCGACAGGAGGACCACAACTTAGTTCATTGCGGCATACTGTATGGGCTAGAGCCAGAACTTCGAAAGCGTTTTGAAAACGGCGATGCCTTTGATACCATGGGAGAATTGAAAATGATTTTCGATACCCAAGCTGCCGTAGAGAATTATAATGCTTCTGAAAAGTTCTTCAGCTGCAAAATGGAGGAAAACAGCTCCGTTAGTGAGCACGTACTCAAAATGTCTGGGTACGCCGATAAGCTTGTGTCCTTAGGAATAACGATTCCTATTGACTTAGGCATACATCGTGTTCTCCAATATCTGCCACCTAGCTACAAGAGCTTCGTGATGAACTATAATATGCAGGGCATGAAGAAGACTCTTCCCGAGCTTCTATCAATGCTTAAAACTGCAGAAGTGGAGATTAGGAAAGAACATCAAGTGTTAATGATCAATAGGACCAGCGGTTTCAAGAAAGACAAGAAAGGCAAGCACAAGGGAAAGAAGGGTGGAAAATCTGTTGCCACGCCTGAAAAGAAACCCCGAGCTGGCCCTAAGTCCGATATCGAGTGCTACTATTGCAAGGGGACTGGCCATTGTAAGCGCAACTGCCCCAAGTATTTGGCGGACAAGAAGTCCGGCAAGGCAAACAAAGGTATATATGATATACATGTTATTGATGTGTACTTGACTAGTACTCGCAGTAGCACCTGGGTATTTGATACGGGATCGGTTGCTAATATATGTAACCCGGTTCAGGGGCTACGGAACAAGCGACAACTAGCAAGGGATGAGGTCAGGATGCGGGTCGGCAATGGATCAAAAGTTGATGTGATCGCCGTCGGGACGCTACCTCTCCATATGCCATCGGGATTAGTTATAAACCTAAATAATTGTTACTTCGTGCCTCCACTGAGCATGAACATTGTATCCGGATCGTGTTTGATGCAAAGTGGTTATTCCTTTAAATCTGAAAACAATGGTTGTTCGATTTATAAGACTGATATCTTTTATGGTCATGCACCTATGTTGAATGGTTTATTTCTGTTGGATCTCGATAGTAATATTACGCACATTCATAATGTTTATGCTAAAAAGATTAAACTTGATAATGATATATCTGCATATATGTGGCACTGCCGTCTAGGTCATATTGGCATTAAACGCATGAAGAAACTCCATTCTGATGGACTTTTGGAATCACTTGATTTTGAATCATTTGATACATGTGAGCCATGCCTTATGGGCAAGATAACTAGACGCCGTTTTCCGGTTCAATGGAACGGGCGACAGATTTATTGGAAATCATACATACTGATGTGTGTGGACCAATGAGTGTGTCGGCGCGAGGTGGATATCGTTATTTTGTTACTTTTACGGATGATTTGAGTAGATACGGGTATATCTGTTTGATGAAACACAAGTCTGAAACTTTTGAAAAGTTCAAGGAATTTCAGAATGAAGTGGAAAATCATCGTAATAGAAAGATCAAATTTCTACGGTCTGACCGTGGAGGAGAGTATCTAATTTACGAGTTTAGTACACACATGAAAGAGTGTGGAATAGTTTCACAACTCACGCCTGCCGGAACACCACAACATAATGGTGTGTCGGAACATCGTAATCGTACCTTATTGGATTTGGTTCGGTCTATGATGTCTCTAACTGACTTGCCACTGTCATTTTGGGGTTATGCACTGGAAACAGCTGCATTCACTTTACATCGGGCACCATCTAAATCCGTTGAAACGACACCGTATGAATAATGGTTTGGAAACAAACCTAAGCTGTCATTTCTTAAAGTTTGGGGATGCGATGTTTAGGTGAAGAAACTTCAGCCGGATAAACTCGAACCCGAAGTGGAAAAATGCGTCTTCATAGGATACCCTAAGGAAACGATTGGTTATACCTTCTATCACAGATCCGAGGGCAAGGTTTTTGTTGCTAAGAATGGATCCTTTCTTGAGAAGGAGTTTCTCGCGAAAGGTGTGAGTAGTCGGAAGGTAGAACTCGAAGAGGTTATTGAACCTTCTCTTCATGAAATGGCGAGTAGCGCAGCACGGGAAGTTGTTTCGGAGTTGACTTCACCTAATGAAGAGAGAGCTAATGATATTGATCATGAAACTCTGAAAGAGGACACTATCGAACCTCGCAGGTCAAGCAGGACACGTGCAGCTCCTGAACTATACGGCAATCCTGTTATGAATTTCATGGTTGATGAAATGGATGACCCTGCGGCGTATGAAGAAGCGACGATGAGCCTGGATTCCAACAAATGGCTAGAAGCCATGAAATCCGAGATGGAATCCATGTACGAGAACCAAGTTTGGACCTTGGTGGACTTACCTCACGATCGAAAGGCCGTTGAGAATAAATGGATTTTCAAAAGAAAAACTGATGCTGATGGTAATGTGACCATCTATAAGGCTCGACTTGTCGCAAAGGGGTTTCGACAAATTCAAGGAGTTGACTACGATGAGACATTCTCTCCCGTAGCGATGCTTAAGTCGGTTAGGATTATGTTAGCAATTACTGCATATTTCGATTATGAAATATGGCAGATGGATGTCAAAACTGCGTTCCTCAATGGTAATATTGAAGAAGAGTTGTATATAATACAACCTAAGGGTTTTGTAGATCCTAAGGATGCTAATAAGGTATGCAAACTTTAGCAATCCATCTATGGACTGAAAAGCATCCCGGAGTTGGAATCTTCGCTTTGATGAGGTGATCAAAGAGTTTGGATTTGTCCAAACTTATGGAGAGGCTTGTATTTACAAGAAAGTGAGTGGGAGCAACGTGGCATTTCTAATACTATATGTGGATGACATATTATTGATTGGAAATGACATAGATCTTTTAAACGATGTTAAAAGTTATCTAAATAGCAAATTTTCGATGAAAGACCTTGGTGAAGCGTCATATATATTAGGCATTAAAATCTATAGAGATAGATCAAGGCGCCTAATTGGGCTATCGCAGGGTACATACCTTGATAAGATATTAAAGAAGTTTAATATGGACGAAAGTGAGAAGGGGTTCTTACCTATGTTGCAAGGCAAGACATTGAGTAAGACTCAAAGTCCGGCTACGGCGGAAGAAAGAGAGATGATGGATAAGATCCCCTATGCCTCGGTTATAGGCTCTATTATGTATGCCATGCTATGTACAAGATCGGATGTGGCACATGCTATTAGTTTTACTAGTAGGTACCAATCTGATCCAAGTTCGGAACACTAGATAGCGGTAAAGAACATCCTCAAGTACTTGAGAAGAACTAGGGATATGTTTCTTATATACGGAGGTGAAGAAGAGCTAGTCGATAAGTGTTATGTCGATGCTAGCTTTGACACCGATCTGGATGACTCTAAGTCTCAATCCAGATACGTATTTCTCTTGAACGGAGCAGCAGTTAGTTGGAGGAGTTCCAAACAATCTGTGGTGGCTGGATCAACGACTGAGGTAGAATATGTTGCTGCTTCAGAAGCGGCGCAGGAAGCGGTTTGGATGAAAGAGTTCATTACCGAACTAGGTGTGGTTCCTAGTGCATTGGACCCAATGGTGATCTATTGTGACAACAATGGAGCCATAGCCAACGCAAAGGAACCTAGGTCTCACAAGAATTCCAAGCATATTAAGCGCTGGTTTCACTCCATCCGCGAGCATGTCAAGGATGGAGATATAAAGATTTGTAAAGTACACACGGACCTAAATGTAGCAGATCCGTTGACTAAAGCTCTCCCTAGGGCAAAACATGATCAACACCAGAACTCCATGGGTGTTAGATTTATCACTATGTGAACTAGATTATTGTCTCTAGTGCAAGTGGGAGACTGAAGGAAATATGCCCTGAGAGGCAATAATAAAGTTGTTATTATATGTATTCCTTATATGATAGATGTTTATTTTACATACTAGAATTGTATTGATCGGAACCATCAATACATGTGTGTTTAATAAACAAAAAGGGTTCCTAGTTATGCCTCTCTTATAGACTAGCTTGTTGATTAACAAGATGATCAAGGTTTCCTGATCATGGACATTGGATGTTGTTAATAACAAGGTCACACCATTGGTGGAATGATGTGATGAACATTCATCTGAAGTATCGCATTACGATCAAGTCATTATGTTTACATTGCTATAACATCATACGAAGTAATCTTTATCCTTAGACCATGAGATCATGTTAATTGCTAACACCTGAAGACTATCTTGATAACATCAAACGTCACACCGTAACAGGGTGACTATAAAGATGGGTTCAGTACTACGAAGGTGTTATGTTGAGGCTCATGGATCAAGAGTGGAATTTTCAATCCCGATGATGGATAGGTATACTCTGGGCCCTCTCGGTGATATCACAATTTGATAGCTTGCAAGCAAGTGATGTGATCACTAGAATGTTATATCACGGGAACGAGAAAAGAGTGCATGTCGATAACGAGATCAAACTAGGTATGGAGATAATGATGATTGAATCTCGGACATGTAATATATCGCGAGACAAAGGGATTTAGTTACAAGCGTTAAAGGTTCTCACGATCACAGAAATCATCGTTGAATGTGTAGGAGTCAGTACGGATCTCCAGGTCCCGATGTTGATTATTGATCGGAGAGGGGTCTCGATCATGTCTGTATTATTCATGAACCGTAGGGTGACACAATTAAGAGTTACCGGACACTTTTGGAGCACATATGTTTCAGACAAAAGAATTGCAAAGCGCAGGAATTGATTCGATAGAAACCAGAAATTGTTTAGGGTGAAATTGCTGAAAGTGGTTCTGCATGTGATATTGAAATATTGCAAGGGGCTATATGTGAATGTTTGTTAATTAAAGTGATTAACAAAAATTCTGAATAAATTTAATAAAAGAGTTTTATTAAATGACAGAGCATTAAACTTGGAGAATTTTAATGCATTTAAAGTGGAGACTTTAAAAGGTAATGTGAAGAGGCATTTTAATGTGGAGGGGTTACCACCACATGAATGGGGGAGGTGAGGGGTCACCCCCCATGCGCCGGCCATGGAGAGGAGGGGCACCCCCCTCCTCCTATAAAAGGCCACCTATTCCCTCCTTCATCCTCACACCTCCTTGTGAAGGATCTCTCTCCCCCTCTAGAATTATTCCCCCATGGTCTCGGATTAGCGAGATACATGTTCCCGGTGGCATTTCGTCTGGAAGGAGTTGCTGCTTCCGCTGGATCGCTGGAGCGAGGAGGTGGAGGTTGTCCGGTGGCTTGAACGTGTGTGCGAGTGCGGATGCGCTACTAAGTTGCGGCGCTCGGACTTCCTCACGATCTTGAGATCGGCAAGTGTACGACTACATCAACCACGAGTTCCTACTCGTTAACAAAACTCGTTGTCTTCGAGGGTAAGTTCTCGTTGGATGTATGTCCACCCGTTGCTCTGTACCTAGTTGATAGATCTTGGCGTGTAGTTCTCATCGTAGGAAATTTTTTGTTTTCTATGTTGCGGACCCAACACTCTCGCCCCCACTGCCGCTGGCCCTCACCACGGCGGCAGCCGGCCCGGCCGACGAAGGAGGCCTGGGCATGGTGGTTTGCCAAAGACAGCTACCGGGGGTGATAGGGTGGCGACAACTGTTGTGTCGAGATCAGCGGCCAGGGCGGCAGCCCTAGCCGGGGTGGTGGAGCTTGAGTAGCGGTGAGGGCTGGGCTGCGGGTTGGCTCGGGAGAAACCGTTGATGTCGATCTGGGTGGATCTCCTCGAAGAATCACGTCCGGTTCTAGTGGTGGATCGATGTTGTGCTGGCCGGTTCTAGTTGTGGATCGACCCTGCGCTATCGTCTCCTTGCGTGCCGCTGGCCACGGCCGTTGGTTGGGCTCGGTGAGGCAGATCCCGCAGGTTGCCAATGGGTGGCATGGGGGTTGTTGGTTTGGCTTCGAATAATGGGGGTCTAATCCTAGGATCCCTCTCGCGCCAAGACGAGGATCTACTTGGTGCCGGTCTTCCTTCCTCTAGTTAGAGTATCGAGTTTAGGAAGGCTCCACTAGTGAACTCCAATGGACGACATGGGGAGTTTGCTGGATTGGATGGGCTTAGGTCGTGCGCAACCATGTTTTATCTGACTGTTTGATTTCAGAGGGAGCGATGCAAAGCTTTGTAGTTTGTTACCATCAAGGACATGCCTTTAGTCCCATGGTGAAGTCAGTGGAGGAGAATGACATGGAAGCCAAGGTATGGAGACTGGTAATGGCGGTTTGGATCCTGGTGACGATGAGGTTTTGACTTGGTGATCTGGATATTGGAGCAGCGATATCGGAAAGTGGGGGCGATAATACAGGAGGATTCCAGAGTTCAAACTTGCAGGGTGAAAATCCGAGATCTGGCCTTAATTGGTTGTGACTGGCAATAGCCCTGCTGAAGGCATTCTTTTGTGAGCACGGACTTTCTCCGAGGTGAAAACACATGATTGATGATCAGGACGATGACAACGCTTGTGCATTATTTCCTTCTTGGAGACGTCGCTTTTGGAGACGATGGATTACAAATATTGTCTCAGTGGTGTTTGGTCCGCTGTTGTAAGACATGGATCGTTGCAGCGGGACTTCTATTTTTTCTGTAATTTTTTTTTCTTTTTTTGGCGGTATGTATCCGTAATGTCAATGGGGTAATGCGTTGTTGGAGAGGCTGAGCGTAATTGGTATCTCGCGAAATTAATATATGCTCCTTTCAAAAAAAAAAAGGTCTAGAAAAACAAAAAAATCATACTCCAATTTGGTACATGAAATAAATAATGGGATGAAATATGTGAGTGTAAATTTTCTTACACCCCCTAAATAAATTCTTACAAAACATCATCGGCGTCTAATTTTCTCTGATGATCTAATCACGCTCCTTCCAAAAGTATTTCTCGCTTCAGTGGTGAATTTCCGAAAACGTCATTGTTGCCGTTGACCCAGGTCTATAGTTTTTTTCGCAAATTAGACTATATTTTAGTGATCAATTCCCAAACATTAAACATTTTCTCTTTTTCTAGCACTTCTGCTCATTTTAAATGTTGCCAAATTCAAGGCGATAAGTGCTAAGATCTTCTCACGAGTCCATGTACAACTTCACCACTTTCGATGGTCTCAAGCGCCAGATTTTGCAAGATACCCTGTCGACGGAGCGCATACTTTGACCACTAATCAGAGAATACGTTACGCGTGGATGTCTCTACACGCTGGAGTCTCCCAAGACAAAGAAGGACAGCGGAACTGTTAACAAAAAAAGTAATTTTGTTTTTTTGCTGCCTAACTTTGGTGCCGACAAGCTTCATGATTAGGGTAGTGTTGAATTCGTTGGTCGTCTATACAAGACAAACACTAATTTGCCTCCGTCAAGCAGGATTTTCCATGGGAAGACTTTGACCATATTATTTGAGCGATTCTACACGAAGTCTCCAAGACAATGAATATATCCTTTCAGTGGTACTACATCCGTTCCCTATAAAACAAGGGACGCATGAAGAGAACAAATGAGAAGCTGTGAGCGCTGAGCTAGCCTATGTCAGCAGGAAGGGCCATGGAGCGTTCTTCTTCTCCCTTCACACTTGTGCGTAGCGTTGCGATCCTTACTTGTCGTGCTCGGCGGCGGCGGCCAGAGGTAACTTCTCGCAGTTCGATCAGCACCACGGCAGCTTCAGGCATGTGTCTTCTATAGATAGGCCTGTGCATGCAGTATTTGAGTTAGGGATGATGGTTGATGATGCCGGTGTGCAGTTTCTCTTGACGGACGCCGTGGGCGAAGGGCTCCGCCGGCGCCGGTCCCCGGTAACAGCGTGAGCCCGTCACTGCCAAGTCCAACTCCAGTCCCCGTTCATCCACCACCGCCGCCCGTGCCTGGCATCCTGCCACAGACGCCGCATAAGACCCTGGAGCACGCTATTAAGAGTGTTCCTTAGTGGGCATGTACAATGGAAGATACTTAGAGAGATGCTTAAAAAATAAATCAGTTTTTTGCTTAAGCACATTCCATGATGTATGCTCCCATACATTCACTTAAGAAAATAGTGAACATAAGATTGGTCGGGTGTAAACTATGTATTTCTTTTGTGTTGGCCAAAAGCTTCATTATTTTGAATCCCTCTTCTGGTACATAAATGGTGACTAAAAATTTCATCTCCTAGCAAACAATAGGTAAGTATTTCCGATTTACTGAAAAGAAAAATAAAAAGTATCACGACGGCCACTACAAGACTGCGATGTAAAAATATCAGCTTTGTGAGATCTACATTCATATTATCAGATTGTTGGTACTAGTTGAAAACAAGTCTTCACACACTGCTGAAATAACTCATCAGACACGGATTCGAACTGTTACCATGCATGGGTCGGTGATGTGTGTCTACAGCGCATATGGTTTTCTAACCTTGTGCGAAGGGACCAAGATTTGCACACGTGTTTGTCAACGCGTCTACGATAGTGAGAGCCTTCGCAGAAAGATTATTAAACCCAACGTATGTGTTCAACTCAGATGGCACACGGTCATTTTGGCCAACTGTATATCTACTGCAAGCCAACTGTATATTTACTGCAACCATCAGAAACGTTTTTGCTTTCCGTATGCTTATATACAGCAGCAATTGACCATTTCAGACAAAATCAGTAGCATTTCAACTATATTTGATTGCACATTGATACATCTTACATGTAAATCCATACAATGTCACGTAGTTTCAGTTCGCAGCTATATGAGTGAGAAATGAACAAATAAAAAGAGAATATCTATCTATTTTTTGTTACGTCTTTGGCTCCATGCTAGTGATATACTTTGCAAGGATAAAAAGGAAGATGGAGATTTCTCTTCATCATGTCTTCACAAGCATATCTAGAACATTGCAAGGTAATAATATAAACATGATTGTCACCATCATGCATGCTACTCAAACGCTACGAGACTGTTGGTGCAACATGAAGCAACCTAAGGAATCAAAGAAGGAAAAAAATTCCAACACATAATCATGGGACGCAAGAGGAATTCAAGAGGTAAGAAGATGTAGCCACTTTCAGCCAACGCAATGTGGAGGCTGCACAAAGCATTAATCATGTGCCTATGAACCTGTAAAGAAGGGCTACAAAGGCTATAAGACCTATAAAGTCTAAAAGACCTACAAGATAAGGGCATCATGGACAAGGAGAAAGGAGAAATCAATAATAGAGGAAGGCTCATGAAGGATGCTCTTGTGCCTATAAAACAAGACATTTGTAGCGAAGAAAGGGAGACACCAGTAGTAGAGAACCTGCAAAGCAGAGAGCCAAAGTCACCAGCCAACAGACTCCCTTCTCTGTAGTAGTAGTACCTTCCGTGTAATAAAAAGCATCTACATTGATGGCGCTTGTAAGATAAGATTGGGGAAGTTGTAAGGTAATTTCCTCCATCTGTGAGTAAACCCTTCGGGGGTTTCCTTAAAGGGAAAACCATATATAAGTTATATTGTAGAAATAAAGTAATTATGTTTTCCCTCAGTCTTTTTATCATGTTTCTATGGGGTGGATTCTTATACTAGGGATCCTATGGAAGAAATCTCTGTGTGTAGTTCTCTGTTAATCCTTTTGTATGATGTTAGGACGAGAACCTTAGCTGTAGAGAAGTGTTTCCATCGGGTGAAACTGCCTGACGATAAAAGAACAATCCATATAAATTTGACTAAAAACATTTTGGGAAATAAATTTACGTATCCACGTAGCAATAAAGTCAGAAATATGATGAGTATCGATTAAAACTTTTACACAACTGTGCACACCCTCACTTGTCTATTGGCCTCGCCATCCTATAAAAGATCCTGCCAAAATTTACGTAAAATGTAATATCAATTGTAAAAAAATATCAAATTTTACGCTAATAAAATTATAAATATTAATATTTAATAATCTCATACTGTTTAGTGTTATTATTATGTGTATTTTAGTACTCACCATATTTCTCACTTTATTGTTTCAGGATTGCTTCAAGAGTAGCTAAGTTTATTTCTGTAGATATCTTTAGTCAAATTTATATGGGTTGTTCTATTATCATCTTCCCAGGCACTTTCACTCAAAGGGAACCCTTCTCTGCGTCTAAGGTTCTCGTCCTAACGCCATACGCAAGGCTTAACAGAGAACTACATGCAGAATTTTCTCCTATTGGATCCCCAACATAAGAACACTCCCCATATAAACATGCTAAAAAGACCAAGGGAAAAACATAACTACTTCATTTCCACAAATATAGTTTACATATGGTTTTCCCTCTCGGGAAACCCCAAAGGATTTACATGCAGTTGAAGAAAATTACCTTACAAATTTCCCTAAACATATCTTACAAGCACCTTCAATATAGAGCATTTTTATTACAGGGAAGGTACTACTATTATTCCTACTACTTGTGTCTCCTTCCTCCACTATGAATGTCAAGTTTTATAGGAAAGAGAGCAACCTCGATGATTAATTTATCTTTACAACTTGTCCATCATGCAACTATTTTATAGGTCTACTAGGATTTATAGGCCTTATAGTATTTGTTGCCTTACTTTACAGGTTCATAAGTACATGATTAAGGGGATGGAGGAGCCTTTGTGCAGCCTCCACATTGCCTTGGCTGAAAGTGGCTACAACTTCTTATCTCTTATCTTGAATTCTCCTTGCGAGCCATGATTGTGTCTTGGAAATTTTTGCCTTCTTTGATTCCTTTGATTTCTACATGTTTGCACCAAGATTCTCAGGACCTCAAGCATTTGAGCTGCATGCATGCTGATGACTATAGTGTTTATTATTATTATTAGAATGCTATTGATTTAAATTGTTTTACTATTCGAATATAGGTCATCCGCGTCCAAATAATTGATAGTAGTATCAGTTCAATTTTAATGCTTGGGTTCTCCTAGCCCGAATGATTAAAATTGACCTATATATGGAAAAAAATTAAATTAAATTAATAGCAATCTAATAATAAACACAATCTTCACCAGCACGCAAGCAACCCAAATGCTTGAAGTCATGAGACTCTTGGTACAAAAATGAAGTAACCAAAGGAATCGAAGAACAAAAAAATCCAAGACATAATCATGGCGTGCAAGAAGAATTCAAGAGATAATATCATGTAGCCACTTTCAGCCAAGCTAATGTGGAGGCTGCACAAAGACTCCCATGTGTGCTTTTGAACCTATAAAGAAGGGGTGTAAATACTATAAGACCCGCAAAGCCTAGAAGACCTAGAAACTAGGTGCATGAGGGACAAGGACAAAGGAGAAATCAATAATAGAGGAAGGCTCACGAAAGGTTGCTCTCGTTCCTATAAAATGACACATTTGCAGTGAAGACCTTTCTCCTTGTCCATCATGCTCGGCTGCCATACAAGGTAATAATTTATTAAGAGTCCTATAGTGCCATGGTACTTTTTTTGGGAAATGGGCGCTGATGGCCCAAAATATATCGAGCTCGTTGGGGAACCCCAAGAGGAAGGTATGATGAGCACAGCAGCAAGTTTTCCCTCAGTACGAAACCAAGGTTACCAATCTAGTAGGAGAAAGGAAACACCCCAAAGGTGTAGCTAGCTGAACGTTGGCAGGGCACACTACCGGTGTCAGCAGCAACATGGAGACCTACACAACACAACCACAGAACTTATCCCCAACTGGCGATGAGGTTGTCAATCTCACCAGTTTTGCTGAAAACAAAGGATTAAACGTATCGAATGGAAGGAAGTAATAGTTTGCAGAAAGTAAACACAAAGAAGTAAACAGTTTGTAGATTGAATGTAAAAGAAAGGACCGGGGTCCATAGTTCACTAGAGGTGGATCTCCTTAAGACAGATAACATGCTGGGTGAATAAGTTACAGCGGGGCAATTGATAAACATCGAGAAAGCATACAAGCATATACTAATCATCTTGACTCCTTTGAGATTCGATTGGGCATTACAACATTATACATAGACCGCCATCCAACTGCATGTATGACTAATAATCCACCTTCAGGTTATCATCCGAACCCCCTCCAGTATTAAGTTGCAAGCAACAGATTATTGCATTACGAATTGCGTGTAAAGTAAACAATACGATTATTCTATGAACAAAGGATTGTTGTTTTCTCCCTAGTAGCAACAGCACATCTAGTACCTTAGAGATTTCTGTCACTTCCCCAGATTACCAGAGGCATGAACCCACTATCGAGCATAAATACTAACTCTTGGAGTTGCTAGCATCTACTTGGCCAAGATAGCTACTAACAACGGAAAACATGCAAGATCTCAAATAACAAAGACATGATAGAATCAATAATCAATCTGAAATAGCATCTCAATATCCATCGGATCTCCGCAAATGCAACATGTATGAATTACAAATAGATGATCTTGATCATGAACGGAGCTCACAGGATCTAAACATGAAAGCACAAAGGAGGAGAACCAGCCATCTAGCTACTACATGGATCCGTAGTCCAAGGATGAACTACTCACGCATCACACCGGAGGCTTGCATGGTGATGAAGAAGGCCTCCAGGGTGAATTCCCCTCTCCGGCAGGGTGCCGGGAAGAGCTTCAGATCCCTCCGGATCTAGGGATGGAGATGATGGCGGTGTAGGGATTCCGCGCATAAAAACAATAAATTTTACTCTACGCCCCTGAACCACTGAAGCTGCCAGGACCTATCTATTAGTAATACAGTAACGGGAGGGGCTTTTCGCGAACTTACCGTTGAAGACCGAAAAGTGTTGTCAATGCTCAGGAGAGCGTGGTTGATGTAGACGAGCCGAAGCCGACCTCAAGGTCGTGATGAAGTCCTTGCGCTCCTTCTGGCTCCAATGACTTGAGTGCCTCAAGTGTGACACCTCGTGGGAGTTACACACGTCTGGTGCCTGACGATGACTCCCGCTTCCCCGATCTAGCAGCAGTTGCGGAAGTAGAGCTCCCGGATCCGAATCCCGCAGCGCGACGGCGCTCCGCGGTGAAGATGTCTCTCGCTCGCGCAGTCCAGACTTGGGACCACGGTCACGAGAGAGAGAGAGGGGGGAAGAGAGAAAATATCAATTGGAGGTCCTCCCAAAAGTGGGGAGACCTTTATTGATTATTGGGTGTATTTTCTAGGCCAAATACCCCACTTTAGATAGGGGGAGGGGAGGTACTACCTCCCCTCAAGTCCTGGGGTGGGACTAAAGGAGAGGAGGGGGTGGTGAGGCCGCCGGCCAGCCCCTAGTGGGCCCCACGGGGGGGGGGCAAGGCCCAGCCGGCCAGCCCCTTGGTCCCTCTCCCTCTCTCCTTTACCTAATGGGCCCTTTCCCTCCGGAAATTGGCCCATTAAGCCTTTTGACCTTTAAATTGATTTTCTCTTTATTAAATAATTATGAATAAATGATTAAATCAATATTTAACATTCATTCACACATTATCTAATCTCTGTGGCCATGGAACACCTTCCACCTCCACTCCGAACATCCTCCGGACTTAACGAAACCCTTCCGGTTTTCTCCCTTCTTTTCTTCGGCGATTCTACCGATCCCATAAACACTCTCTAAGCATCATCAAGCCCTTAAGCGTTATACCCTATGGTTCGGGAACACTCCAGACATGGTCGGGACACTCCCGCACCAATGATCGACAGAGGGACCTGGATGGCCATGTGACCCCTATGCGTTCCACAAAGATCTTTCGTCGTTTGAACCGGGACAGCCGTGTCGTATTCCCTTTGTCATTCGATACTTGCATTGCCCGAGATCTGATCAATGACATCACCATGTCGGGTTCAATCTCGTTACTAAACAATGCTACTTAAATCGTCCCGACAAGTGATATCCTTGTGATCCAATCACACACTGCGCAGCTATTTGGATATAACTTCTCCGAGTGGGCCCTAGAGTATCTTCCCGTCACATGGACGGACAAATCCTGCTCTTGACATATATTGCCTCTACGGTTTCCTCCGAATACCTGAACACACCTTTATAACCACCGTTTTACCAGATGACGTTTGATGCTATCTAAGCACTCTCGGGAGACAGTGATTGATATAGCCTCACGGTCTAAGGAATAGTCTACGAGGATCCATTTCTAATCATCGTAACTTGAACTTCGTGACATGATCGAGTCACGATGTTTAGGTTGGGTATTGGTTCATCATCTCATTTTCCGAATGAGATGACCTCATTTCCAACTGGCATAAATGCCACATGATCAGGAAACATGATCATCTGTTGACCAATGAACCAGTGACTAGAGTTTTAGTGGGAACCCCTGGTTGTTTGTATATCACATGTGTATTGGTGTTTCCACTCAAGACAGTTATAGCATGATATAAAACTTAATCATAAACTATATGAAATATGATAATAGTCCTTACTACTATTTGTCTCTAGGACATATTTTTAATAGTCTCCCACTTGCACTAGAGTACAAATACGCTAGCTGCATTTGTTCTAAATCATTGGCACCATATACCCGGTACCCTGAACATGCTTGCTCATGGAAGAGGTTGAGTCTTGGATCTGTACTTTGCAGTCCCAAATCCTTTGCAACTTACTAATGTCACCTTGATTGACATTAATACTCTATCATCACATGATAGCATCTGTGTGTATGCATCGTCGCTATGGCAGCAGAACGAGGCCTGATTCCAGGAGCCTATAGTGACGTTAGCTCAACCTCGAGGGCTTTCTCATGGGCACTATGCCCTGGGACACATCATTCTACGTTAAAAGCGAACTAGCCTCGCCATAACATTATACAACACTTTAGATGGTACCCTTATCTATTATTATAAATGTATTCATCGAAACTCCCGTGCACTCTGTGCAACTTTCGATGTTTTGTTCACCTCGCTTCCTACTTGACTTTAATTGGTATCTACAGGAGTTTCCAACATATTCCCTTATAACATAACTCTTTATGCTTTAAGATATGTTATCCTTCATGGATTTGGAAAATATATCCACAGTTCTCTACTAGACACTGCAGACAAATTTAGCTCAATGTTCCGTGATTCGAACTTAATCACTTTCAAACGTTCTTTCTTTGGATTATATGCTAAGTTATCATCATGGTTTCTAAGATAGAACCTATGTCTCAACATAGTGGATGACGATCATCCTTTTCTTTCTTTCAACCATTTATATTAAACTTAATGCTATTCCTAATTTGATTTATCAAGGACTAGTTCCTTAATTAACTTCTATCCTGAAACCCTTTTCAGAATCCCGTAAGGAATACTACATAATATCATAATACACCTATTATCAACTTCTACATCTCTATGAATCATTATTCATAAGTATTTGTGCCTTTCATTCTTAACATACTTAAGAATTACTCCTATAAGCTCCCACTCAAAATATGTTCCTACATATTTCAATTTGAGACTCATATTGCTCCCACTTAAAAATATGTCAATCACATATTGTTTTATGAAGGCTTTCATAGCTCCCACTCAATTTTATGCAAATTGCATATCTCCTTTACTATTTTGAATAACTTCAAAATCCTTTGATCAAATATCAAACATGGAGATTTACTATGAGATACTAGTACTTTACTAGTTCTAAATCCACTAGACATTTAGCACACTTGAATCAAATTCATTTGAATTCATACAATACTTGACAAATTGTGCTTTTGTCATTCATCCCTTTTTCCTATTATGGCTTTGCAGTCATTTGGGAAAATTCAAGTAACCCCTTTTACTTGTGAGATTCAGCAATGAATTGCTTTCTACTCTCAAGGGAAGTTTGCTTCTAGGATTTCTTATAATTTATTTTACCATCATTTCCTTAGTAGTTCGTAGGTATGTCATATTCCAAAAATCATGACAAGTGATTCACAAATGTCTCCATACAAGATATGGATTTATATTTTGAATCCTACTTCATGTAGTGAAAAACAATAGTGGAGGGAAAAACACAATGATCAAAGTCATTGATTCTTTCCTTCTGTGAAGAGAATCGTTCAGGAATATTCTCCGTTGCGCTTCTCAACACTCTGATGCAGGGTTTTGAATCCTCATCTTGTTTTACACTAATTTCCATTTGCTTCATAATTGAGAAACATCACTAGAGGTGAGCTTTCTCAAGAATGCACCAAAATCCAAGCAATACAAGTTTTGCTTCCTGTTTGGTTTAGCTATGGATTTCGTATTCAAAGTTTCCAATGAATACGTCACAAGGACTTATTCGCTATTGTTTTGGTTATATCGAATAACCCCAAAACTTTCACGAATTCTAATTGAGTGCTAACTATTTCTTAACTAATGGTCTCTACATATACACTACAACGATTTATTTGGTGCCCTCTATTCAACCCCTTTTTGATATCTAATATCACATTGTGATGCTTTGCATTTTGATGTTTCAAAACACTTTGCATTCCACAGTTTCTTTCATGCCATTCTTATAAAGTTGAATTTCATTACTATTGATCAAATCGTAGCAATTGGATTCTCTTTTATATTTATACCCTTTGTTGATGAAACACTTTGATCAAATCAAATAGTTTCATATTCATGTTTCCTTTGGTAAACTTACCTTACACATTTAAACAATCATTTAATGATAATTACCATTTTCGTTAAAACACAATACATCGAATATATATTTATTTTTAACAATTCATTAAACACTTTGTATTCAAGTAATACACGGTGTTCAAGTTATTTTGCCGAACTTAGGCATGATTCATATGTGATGAGATATCGAATAACTTTCACATATTATCACATAACTTTGAATTTAAACAATGGTTTTTAATTCACTAATGAACATATCACTAGCTTGGGTATTTTTTTCAAACAAGGCATTTTAATGTTTTATAAATGTTCATACATTATCAATTAGTTTCATAACTATAAGGATAATTCACTAGTAATCAAACAAGATATGAACATGAATAGAAATCATTCATAAAAGTGGAACAACTATTTGTTACAAACTGATATGAATAACCGTCTCACGAAGTGTGAGACACACTAAAGAAGTTCAAATCTCTTAATTACATTAATCATCCTAAAACACGAACTAATGATAAATGTTGAGGGAGAGTGTCGTCGGCCATCATCATCATGCTCGCCATCAACACGCAACGTCACCTCCTCTCCAGCAAGCACCTTTATGTAGAAGGACCTTTTTTCAATAAAACAGAACAAGTATCAGATATACTTAACACTACAATGTGTTTGCAAGATTATAACATTTATAAAACTGTATATCAATATATATATACCTTTGTCATCAATGACCTAAGCGACATCTGGTTCAACCAACACATTCCTGAGATGTGTCATGAACCGGTGGAACTCCATTTCCGTGTCGCCCCTCATTACGCAAGTCCTGACTTGTGCTTGGTAGCTTGGTGGCAGCGACCGCAGCACAACAGCATTTGCGAAAGAGCCTGAAATCCAGACGTCTAGGAAGTATGCTGGCCTCATGTACACATCATGCATGTGCTGTAAGTGGCTGTCCAGTGACGAGTTCTCCTCCATCTTAATGGAGACGAAGTCTCCCATCAACTCATGCTCCCAAATGCGTGTCTGATCCACGAAATGTGTCCTAAGCTGTAGCATCACCGAACGAGGGTTGACATCACCCACGAAAGGCCACAGCTCGTCCACCATTCCGAAACGCATCACAACTGAAATATAGGAGGCCATCTCACAACGGAGATAGCGGTCTTTCCGCTCCTCTTGGGTCTCAAGGTCCGTGGACGGATCCAAATCCATCCCGTCGAGTATGTAGTCGACCATGTCGTTCTCGCTAAGGAGAACATGGAGACTGGCAACCCAAATGGAGAAGTTCGATCCATCTAATCTGAGCTTCTCTCCTTCTAACCATTTAATTGCCAACACAAAAGATCCCATCTACATTTATAATTGCAAAAGGAATTTAGACTAAGTTTATAATTAAATGAGTTAATAATAACTCCACTCTGAAACACCTATCCCCTAAGAGGGTTCCTAGTGATAACACGACCCCTATCAGCCACATCTCCCCCGATCATCACGGCCATCAATGTGGGTTCAAGGGTGGACGCTAAACATCGGTCACATCATTCATGCGACTCGTGCTCGATCTTTCGACCATCCGCGTTCCGAGGCCATGTCTGTACATGCTAGGCTCGCCAACTCAACCTTAGTGTTTTCGCTGTGCAACATGTCTTGCACCCACTGTATGCGAACGTAGATATGTCTGACACCCGATCATCACGGCCTGCCTCATACCGAAGAACTTTCTTGGTGGTGCACACTAAGGAGGAACACAATCGTTGGTTATTTTAACAGGGATCATCTTATTAGGCTACCGTCGAGTATCTAATACTAGCACACAATAAGACATACAGACAATAACATTGAATGTAAATGCTATGTGATATGGTCCTTCACGTCGTGATCTCCATCCGTCGTCACCGGGTTCCGGCGCCGTAGACACTAGGGTACCGGTGTCATTCCGGCGTGGTAGTTCGTCATTACCGTGACCATCTACTACTAAGTAACAAAAGGTAATTACTTTACCTTTGCCACAACCATATCACAAAGCAACGCCCCCTACAAAACAAAGTTAGACGCCTCTACTTTATCTTTGCATGTTTTACGTGGCTGAATGGGCTTTCGTACAAGAACCGTTCTTACCTACGAACTTTCAGCACAACGCTGATCAAGTAGTTGTCGATACTACACCCCTTTCGGGGCCCTCCGTTGCAAATGGTATACCAACTAATACGAGAGAGACAGACACCCCCAAAGCCACTTTATACGGTACAAGCCGTATGTCAAGCGTGGACCAGTCTCGCGAATGAACGCGTAAAGTCGGTTGGGGGCCGCTTCATCAAGCATTACTGCGGTATATACAAGTACACGTGGGAGGGTAACAACTAAAAGATCAACACCCACACGCTACATATCGTGTGTTCTACCCGTACTAGCATTACTACGCATAGATCTAGCTCTGATACCATTGTAGGGGTTCCGCGCATAAAAACAATAAATCTTACTCTACGCCCCTGAACCCCTGAAGCTGCCATGACCTATCTATTAGTAATACAGTAACGGGAAGGGCTTTTTGTGAACTTACCCTTGAAGACCGAAAAGCGTTTTCAACGCTCAGGAGAGCGTGGTTGATGTAGACGAGCCGAAGCCGACCTCAAGGTCGTGATGAAGTCCTTGCGCTCCTTCTGGCTCCAATGACTTGAGTGCCTCAAGTGTGACACCTCGTGGGAGTTACACACGTCTGGTGCCTGACGATGACTCCCGCTTCCCCGATCCAGCAGCAGTTGCGGAAGTAGAGCTCCCGGATCCGAATCCCGCAGCGCGACGGCGCTCCGCGGTGAAGATGTCTCTCGCTCGCGCAGTCCAGACTTGGGACCACGGTCACGAGAGAGAGAGAGGGGGGAAGAGAGAAAATATCAATTGGAGGTCCTCCCAAAAGTGGGGAGACCTTTATTGATTATTGGGTGTATTTTCTAGGCCAAATACCCCACTTTAGATAGGGGGAGGGGAGGTACTACCTCCCCTCAAGTCCTGGGGTGGGACTAAAGGAGAGGAGGGGGTGGTGAGGCCGCCGGCCAGCCCCTAGTGGGCCCCACGGGGGGGGGGGGGGGGCAAGGCCCAGCCGGCCAGCCCCTTGGTCCCTCTCCCTCTCTCCTTTACCTAATGGGCCCTTTCCCTCCGGAAATTGGCCCATTAAGCCTTTTGACCTTTAAATTGATTTTCTCTTTATTAAATAATTATGAATAAATGATTAAATCAATATTTAACATTCATTCACACATTATCTAATCTCTGTGGCCATGGAACACCTTCCACCTCCACTCCGAACATCCTCCGGACTTAACGAAACCCTTCCGGTTTTCTCCCTTCTTTTCTTCGGCGATTCTACCGATCCCATAAACACTCTCTAAGCATCATCAAGCCCTTAAGCGTGATACCCTATGGTTCGGGAACACTCCAGACATGGTCTGGACACTCCCGCACCAATGATCGACAGAGGGACCTGGATGGCCATGTGACCCCTGTGCGTTCCACGAAGATCTTTCCTCGTTAGAACCGGGACAACCGTGTCTTATTCCCTTAGTCATTCGATACTTGCATTGCCCAAGATCTGATCAATGACATCACCATGTCGAGTTCAATCTCGTTACTGAAAAATGGTACTTAACTCATCCCAACAAGTGATATCCCTGTGATCCAATCACACGCTGTGCAGCTATTTGGATATAACTTCTCCGAGTGGGCCCTAGAGTATCTTCCCGTCACATGGACAGACAAATCCCGCTCTTGACATATATTGCCTCTACGGTTTCCTCCGAATACCTGAACACACCTTTATAACCACCGTTTTACCAGATGGCGTTTGATGCTATCTAAGCACTCTCGGGAGACAGTGATTGATATAGGCTCACGGTCTAAGGAATAGTCTACGAGGATCCATTTCTAATCATCGTAACTTGAACTTCGTGACATGATCGGGTCACGATGTTTAGGTTGGGTATTGGTTCACCATCTCATTCTCCGAATGAGATGACCTCATTTCCACCTGGCATAAATGCCACATGATCAGGAAACGTGATCATCTGTTGACCAATGAACCACTGACTAGAGTTTCACTGGGAACCCCTGGTTGTTTGTATATCACACGTGTATTGATGTTTCCACTCAACACAGTTATAGCATGATATAAAAATTAATCATAAACTATATGAAATATGATAATAGTCCTTACTAATATTTGTCTCTAGGGCATATTTCCAACAGGCGGCTTTAGACTCTTTCGTGGCATTTTGATCGGGTCCTTAGGGTTTCCGTATCAGAGGCAATATATAGGCGGAAGGAGAGGCCGAGGGGGTGCCTGGGGTGGCCAGACCACCCCCTGGCACGGGCCAAGCCTAGCCGCGCCGCCAGATGGGGTGGCCAGGCCCCAGCCCCTCTTTGTCTCGTATTCTAGCTCCAGATGTCCCCTAGTGAAATAATAACTTTGGCTTTTGTCCCGTCAATTCTGAGAATATTCTTTTCCTGACTTTACTGGAACCAAAAAAAGCAGAAAACAGGCAGCTGGCACTATGACTCTTTTTAATAGGTTAGTCCAAGAAATCATATGAAAAGTACTCCAAAGTGTGGACAAAACATAAGAAAGTAGATAAAACCAAGCATGGAACATCAAAAATTATAGATACATTTGCAATGTATCAACATTCCCAAGCTTAACTCCTGCTTGTCCTCGAGTAGGTAAGTGATAAAAAAAGAATAAATTTTGAGGTGACATGCACCATCATAAACTTGATCAAAGTATTTGTAAAACATTCAAAGCTGAGATCATAGTACTTCAATCATAACATGAAAGACAAAGTTCTAGCAATAAGACAAAGAAACTATGATGCAACATGAAATGGCATAAACAAAAGATTCATGAATAACAATGCTTTGCAAGAAGTTTGTTTGTTTCACATAAAGAAAACATAGCATAATGGCATTCAACTTGTCCTTTATAGAGTAGCAAATATTAATGCATAGGACACCTTCAAAATTCATAAGAGTGACAAGATACAAATAGTTTAAAACAAGCAATATCAAGTTATGTGATGGCTCAATGCACGGTGCCCAGAAAATTGCTTGATGGCGGTGTTGATGTAGAGCTCGTTGGGAACCCCAAGAGGAAGGTATGATGAGCATAGCAGCAAGTTTCCCTCAGTTATGAAACCAAGGTTTAATCGAACCAGTAGGAGCAAGGAAACACCTCAAAGGTGTTACTAGCTGAGCTTTGGCAGGGCGCACTACCGGTGCTAGTAGCAACGTGGAGACCTGCACAACACAACCACAGAATTTTGTCCCCAACTTGCGATGAGGTTGTCAATCTCACAGTGTTTTGCATAAAACAAAGGATTAAACGTATCGAATAGAAAGAAGTAAACGTTTGCAGAAAGTAAACACAAAGCAGTAAAAGATTGTAGATTGTATGTAAAAGACAAGGACCGGGATCCATAGTTCACTAGAGGTGGCTCTCCTTAGATAGATAACATGCTGGGTGGACAAATTACAGCGGGGCAATTGACAAACACCGAGAAAGCAATACATGCATATACTATCATCTTGACTCCTTTGAGACTTGATTGGGCATTACAACATAATACATAGACCGCCATCCAACTGCATCTATGACTAATAATCCACCTTCAGGTTATCATCCGAACCCCCTCCAGTATTAAGTTGCAAGCAACAAATTATTGCTTTACGAACTGCGTGTAAAGTAAACAATACGATTGTTCTATGAACAAAGAATTGTTGTTTTCTCCCTAGTAGCAACAACACATCTTGTACCTTAGAGATTTCTGTCACTTCCCCAGATTACCAGAGGCATGAACCCACTATCGATCATAAATACTAACTCTTGGAGTTGCTAGCATCTACTTGGCCAAGATAGCTACTAACAACGGAAAGCATGCAAGATCTCAAATAACAAAGACATGATAGAATCAATAATCAATCTGAAATAGCATCTCAATATCCATCGGATCCCTGCAAACACAACATGCAGAATTACAAATAGATGATCTTGATCATGAACGGAGCTCACAAGATCTAAACATGAAAGCACAAAGGAGGAGAACCAGCCATCTAGCTAATACATGGATCCGTAGTCCAAGGATGAACTACTCACGCATCACACCGGAGGCTTGCATGGTGATGAAGAAGGCCTCTAGGGTGAATTCCCCTCTCCGGCAGGGTGCCGGGAAGAGCTTCAGATCCTTCCCGATCTAGGGATGGAGATGACAGCGGCTATAGACTCTTTCGTGGATTTTTGATCGGGCCCTTAGGGTGTTCGTCCCGAGGGCAATATATAGGCGGAAGGAGAGGCCGAGGGGGTGCCGGGAGTGGCCACACCACCCCCTGGCGCGGGCCAGGTGGTGTGGTGGCTCCCTGGCCCTTCTCCGTCTCGTATTCTGGCACTTGATCACTTCCGAAAAAATAGGCACTTTGGGTTTTGTCCCGTCCAATTCCGAGAATATTCATTTTCTGACTTTCCTGGAAACAAAAACAGCAGAAAACAGGCAGCTGGCACTATGGCTCTTGTTAACAGGTCAGTCCAAGAAATCATAAGAAAAGTACTCCAAAGTTGGAATAAAACACAAGAAACTGGATAAAACCAAGCATGGAACATCAAAAATTATAGATACATTTGCAATGTATCAACATCCCCAAGCTTAACTCTTGCTCGTCCTCGAGTAGGTAAGTGATAAAAAGAAAGAATAATTTTTGAGGTGACATGCACCATCAAAGACTTGATCAAAGTATTTGTAAAACATTCAAAGCTGGGATCATAGTACCTCAATCATAACATGAAAGACAAAGTTCTAGCAATAAGCAAAGAAACTATGATGCAACATGAAAAGGCACAAACAAAAGATTCATGAATAACAATGCTTTGCAAGACGTTTGTTTGTTTCACATAAATAGAACATAGCATAATAGTATTCAGCTTGTCCCTCAATAGAGTAGAAAATATAAATGCATAGGACACCTTCAAAGTTCATAAGAGCGACTAGATACAATAGTTTAAAACAAGCAATATCAAAGTATGCATCAATCAACTAGTCTTGGGACAATGCACACAGAACTAAGAATGGCCACTATGCTCTCAAAGTAGGTGCATAAAGATAGAAGGTGGAGACTCAATATAATGGTGGAAGAAAGGCCTTTTGAAAAAGGAAGTAGGGATTCAAGTCTCATAAAGAGCTTCCAAAAATTATGGTACTTGTAGCTTTCAGCTCTCATTGCCCCTATCATAAGCATGTTGAAGTGATTAAGGTTAAAGTGAACAAACTATGGTGTACATGCTTGACGAAGTATAAGTCAGAAATCTCATGTCCCTTGTATACGAGGGTCGCTCCTCATGCTACTCAAGTTTAGTCACCGGTAAGTTCTTGTCATTGTAAGTATATGTGTATCATAGAGAACCGCCAACGGGGTACCCCTTGCCCGATGATACGGAAGAATCCCCATATCAAAATGACAAGGCAAGCAGACAACGAGCATCTCAGCATTCTTCTTATTTACCATGGGAATATGGTGCTTTTTTCTCTCTTTCCTCTTTTCATAGTATCTCTTTTTTATTTTCTTTTCTCTTTTTTCTCAATATTGGATTCTTTTTTATAAGAAGAATGCTTCATAGACAGCTCATTATGGTTACGCTGCAGGTTTCCGCCATGTCAGCATGGATTAGACCAGCGGCCCAGGCGTTTCTCTAACACATATACATAACTCCGTGGACTTACAAGCTCCCCGTTCATTTCACACCGACGACATCCATATACAACAGAGCATGATATCAACTAGGTACAAGTACCAAGTGCAATGTTGAAAGCGTTCCCCATGAAATCATGGTTATGCTAATTCCCGACAAATAAGTGCAAGCATATACAACATAGAAGACATAATGGTTCAAGTTTATTGAGGGCAAGTAAAGTAAAGTGTTCCATCAAGTTCCTGAGAGCTTTAATCACTAGTTTTCTCATAACAAGTTTAATTTGGAAGGTAAACAAAAGCATGAATATACTTGGGAATAGCATAAGCTAGTAGGTAGGTATGGTGGACTCTTTGGAATAACTTGGTTTAGGGAGTTGGATGCATGAGTGGAACTCATACTTTGTTGTGGAGGCTAGCAAAAGACTGGGAGCGACAAACTAAGAGAGCAATAATGGCCATAATCATGCAGAGCGACAAAACATCATTGATCAAAGCATAAAGTGATACTACAAGTTTAAAACTAAAGGATCATAAAGGCTATGGTGACTTGAGATAGTCATAACATGGTGTGAGCATGCGCCAAGTCAACCCAAATAAAGCATCAAAGGAGAATACCACTATACTATGCTTTAATATGATAAAACAACGCATGATTCATCCAAGGCACATTAAGCAATCTCAATTGTTTCTAACAAGTCATGCTACAGCAAAGAATACTAAGCATAAAGCCAAAACAATATCAAGAATGGCATGACAAAGCATATCCATAGTCAAAAACGATCTCTTTTTACCACATAAGCATGAACTTTCCTACTCTTTTCCAAACCAAACCAAACTATTTGCAAAGCAAAGTATGAAAGAGGGGGTCCAACCAATTTTTTCAGAAAACTAAGCAAACCAAAGCAAACGAAAACCAAAACGAAAAAGAAGACGCTCCAAGAAAAAACACAACTGTGCATGAAACAATAAAAATGAAGCGTTTGGAAGAAACCTGGAATTTTTATTGATGAAGAAGGGGATGCCTTGGGCATCCCCAAGCTTTGACGCTTGTACTTCTTGGATATTTCTTGGGGTGACACGCCTGGCATCCCCAAGCTTGAGCTTTAGTCTATCCTTCATCTCATTACTCATTCCTTCCATACACCTGAAATTTTTCCTTCATACAAAACTTCACACAATCTCATTAGCAACATTACTGCACTTAAGATAAATAAGTCTTAAGGTTCAGTTCTAACACAAAATAAACTTCCATTAGAACACCAGATACTGTAGCACTTCCCTCAGAAAGCTTAATTCCCCAAAAGAACTCAAGAAGGAACCAACAAGAAGCAAATGCAGAAAATGGCAGAAATCTGTCAAAACAGACCAGCAGGTAAAGACGAATTTGTTTGAAGACCTCATGTTGCTCAAAACAAAAAGTCTTGAACTAAAGAAAGTTAGATAACAACCTGGGGCAGAACCAAAAAAAATTTCAGCTCAATCCGACATACAGAGCTCTGTCACGAATGTTTACGGTGAAGCACATAAATCTGTTTCGGGACAGCAACTTTCCCAATCATTACTTCTCTCTCATTAGAGGTTACTCTTGGCACAAAAAGCAAATAAAAAGGATAAGAAGAGGTTATTACAGAGGTGATAACTTCCAAGACTCATCTAAAACTTTTGGGATATCTCCCAATAAGTAATTTTCTTTAACGCCTTTAAGTTAGGCATAAGAAGCAAAGAAAGAATCAAGTGTTCTCAAATGAAGAAGCATTAGGACTAAATTTTGATTTCATAGGAGAAGCAAAAGAAATATTTTCTCTCTTTTTAGGGAAGTGTTCTATACCTTTCTTGAGTGGGAGTTCATATTTAATGGTGCCTTCTTTTATATCAATGATGGCACCAACAGTTCTAAGAAAAGGTCTTCCCAAAATAATAGGACAAGAAGCATTGTATTCAACATCCAAAACATAGAAATCAACGGGGACATAGGAATCATTAACCATAATAAGAACATCATTAATACACCCCATGAGTTTTTTTAGCATTATCATCAAGTGGGACATTCAAATAACAATCTTCAAGTGGAGGCAAATCAAGCATATCATAAATCCTTCTAGGCATAATAGAAACACTACTATCAAGATCACACAAAGCTTTGAAATCAAAGTCATTCACTTTCATATTAATGATGGGTTCCCAACCATCCTCTTGTTTTATAGGAATAGAAGCTTTATGTTTCATCTTTTCTTCTTTAATCTTTATGAGAGCATCAGTAATGTGTTTTGTAAAAGCCATGTTCATAGCACTAGCATTAGGAATTTTTGCAAGCTTTTGTAGGAACTTAATAACTTCAGAGATATTGCAACCATCAAGATCAAAATCAAATTTATCATCTAAAGTAGTAGAACTATTAGTAGCCTCAAAACTAGTGGTGGTGATGGTAGAAACACTAATGTTTCTAGCAATTTCATCTTCTCTTTCCCACTTATCATGTAATTCAGCTAATAGTCTAACATTTTCATCAATTCTTACTTGTATGTCATTAGTAGCTGCAAAGGGATTATCATTAGTTTCAGGTTTAGTAGCCATTTTATTCAAAGTAGTTTGAGCCTCAGCTAAAGATGCTATATTTCTTTCAGCATTAGAGAGTTTTTCCTCAATAGTTTTATTGAAAGCAGGTTGTTTACTAATAAACTCTTTAAGCATAACTTCAAGTTCAGAGGGAGCACTCTTATTATTGTTGTAAGAATTTCCATAAGCATTACCATTGTTGGGAGGATATGGCTTATAATTGTTGTTACCAAAATTATTCCTATAAGCATTGTTGCCAAAATTGTTATTTCTTATGAAGTTCACATCAACATGCTCTTCTTGAGCAACCAAAGAGGCTAAAGGAACATTATTTGGATCAATATGGGCTTTCCATTAACAAGCATAGACATAATAATATCAATTTTATCACTCAAGGAGGAGGTTTCCTCAACAGAATTTACCTTCTTACCTGGAGCTCACTCAGTATGCCATTCAGAATAATTAACCATCATATTGTCCAGAAGTTTTGTTGCAGCACCCAAAGTGATGGTCATAAAGGTACCTCCAGCAGCAGAATCCAATAGGTTCCTTGAAGAATAGTTCAATCCTGCATAAAAAGTTTGGATGATCATCCAAGCAGTCAGTCCATGAGTGGGACAATTCTTTACCAAAGATTTCATTCTTTCCCAAGCTTGAGCAACATGCTCATTATCAAGTTGTTTAAACTTCATTATTTCACTTCTCATGGATATAATCTTGGCAGGAGGATAGTATTTTCCAATAAAAGCATCTTTGCACTTAGTCCAATAATCAATACTATTCCTAGTTAAGGAATCCAACCATTCTTTAGCTTTTCCTCTCAAAGAGAAAGGAAACAATTTCAGCTTAATAATATCACCATGTATATCCCTATGCTTTTGCATCTCACAAAGTTCAACAAAGTTATTTAGATGGGAAGCAGCATCTTCATTACCAATACCAGAAAATTGCTCTCTCATAACAAGATTGAGTAAAGCAGGTTTTATCTCAAAGAAAGTATTTTCAGCCACAGGTGGAGCAATAGGTGTGCTCATAAAATCATTGTTGTCGGTGCTAGTGAAGTCACACAACTTAGTGTTTTCAAGAGTAGTCATTTTTTGGGTTTTCAAATAAGAAAGCAAACTTGCAAAACTAATTTTTTTTGTGTTTTTTGAAGAACAAAACAAGCAAACAAAGCAAAACAAAAACAACAAAGTAAAGAGATTGGTTATGAGGGACTCCCCTTGTGAAGATGTCCTTGACTCCCCGGCAACGGCACAAGAAAAATGCTTGATGGCTCAATGCACGACGCCTAGAAAAATGCTTGATGGCGGTGTTGATGTAGAGCTCGTTGGGAACCCCAAGAGGAAAGTATGATGAGCACAACAACAAGTTTCCCTCAGTTATGAAACCAAGGTTTAATCGAACCAGTAGGAGCAAGGAAACACCCCAAAGGTGTTACTTTGGCAGGGCGCACTACCGGTGCTAGTAGCAACGTGGAGACCTGCACAACACAACCATAGAACTTTGTCCCCAACTTGCGATGAGGTTGTCAATATCACCGTGTTTTGCAGAAAACAAAGGATTAAACGTATCGAATGGAAAGAAGTAAAAGTTTGCAGAAAGTAAACACAAAGTAGTAAAAGATTGCAGTATTAAGTTGCAAGCAACAGATTATTGCTTTACGAACTGCGTGTAGACTAAACAATACAATTGTTCTATCAACAAAGGATTGTTGTTTTCTCCCTAGTAGCAACAGCACATCTAGTACCTTAGAGATTTCTGTCACTTCCCCAGATTACCAGAGTCATGAACCCACTATCGAGCATAAATACTAACTCTTGGAGTTGCTAGCATCTACTTGGCCAAGATAGCTACTAACAACGGAAAACATGCAAGATCTCAAATAACAAAGACATGATAGAATCAATAATCAATCTGAAATAGCATCTCAATATCCATCGGATCTCCGCAAATGCAACATGTATGAATTACAAATAGATGATCTTGATCATGAACGGAGCTCACAGGATCTAAACATGAAAGCACAAAGGAGGAGAACCAGCCATCTAGCTACTACATGGATCCGTAGTCCAAGGATGAACTACTCACGCATCACACCGGAGGCTTGCATGGTGATGAAGAAGGCCTCCAGGGTGAATTCCCCTCTCCGGCAGGGTGCCGGGAAGAGCTTCAAATCCCTGCCGATCTAGGGATGGAGATGACGGCGGCTACAGACTCTTTCGTTGATTTTTGATCGGGTACTTAGGGTTTTCGTCCCGAGGGCAATATATAGGAGGAAGGAGAGGCCGAGGGGGTGCCGGGAGCGGCCACACCACCCCCTGGCGCGGGCCAGGCCTGGTCGTGCAGCCAGGTGGTGTGGTGGCTCCCTAGCCCTTCTCCGTCTCATATTCTAGCACTTGATCACTTCTAGAAAAATAGGCACTTTGGCTTTTGTCCCGTCCAATTCCGAGAATATTCATTTTCTGACTTTCCTAGAACCAAAAACAGCAGAAAACAGGTAGCTGGCACTATGGCTCTTGTTAATAGGTTAGTCCAAGAAATCATATGAAAAGTACTCCAAAGTTGGAACAAAACACAAGAAAGTGGATAAAACTAAGCATGGAACATCAAAAATTATAGATACATTTGCAATGTATCAGACACATTTCACCCTACCAGTCTTGGAGACTGATGAGCTCACACAACAAATGACGAGGAAAGTCAAGCACTTTGCTCTTAAGAAGATGGCCGAACTATTCAAGGAATGGAAAAAAAGATTGTACCACAAATATGTCTTGAAGAAAAAAACTCCTCCATTCACTGGCCCACTAGAGTTGCAGCAGGATAACTGGGTCGCATTTATGGAATACAAGACATCGGAACCAGCTAAGGCAGTGTCAGCAAAGAATAAGTTAAATGCAGCCAAAAAGAAATATCACCATCATATGGGCACAGGTGGCTACAGGAGTGCCATGCCTAAGTGGGATAAAGCTGAGGCTGACCTGGAGGCTAAAGGGGTCACTCCAGCTACGTCTTGTTGGCCTAGGAGGTCAAGAAATTGGGTACTCGGGCATGGGGCATCATTAGACCCAGAAACATGCGAGATTGTTGTATCCGAAGAAATTTCTTCACCCAAAAAAGAACTTATTAAAGTGATAAAAGAGGTTGAAGAGGGAACGTTTGTTCCCTATAGAGAGAATGATGAGCTGACAAAGGCGCTCGGGAATCCTGAAAAGGCTGGACGAACAAGAGGGTTCGGACCTTCTTATCCATGGGTTATCGGGTTTCCCGAGCACCTTGACACGTACAGAAGTCGATCGAGAAAAACAAAGCGGCAAAAAGAGGAGGATACGGAGCGGTTCACGAGGTTTGAAGCCATGCTGCAGGAGCATCGCCAGGAGCTTAATGAACTTAAAGGACTTCGACAACAATATCCTGCACCGGACAGTACGGTCGGCCCATCGCAATGGAAAAGCAGCGTGGCTTAAACGGAGGGCCACGGTAATGATGCAACGATGGATGTGTACCCCGTGGATGCATTTAAGGAGAAGACTAGTTGTGAGCTACATGTTGAACTGAAGAATATATCCATGAGGGTGGCAGTCGGCTTTGCTTTACCTTCTGCACCAGGAGCGACCTACCATTGCAATCCGATTGCAGCTGGCTATGCTCGTGCCGGTGTGGATGAAATTCAACCTATGTGTCAGTCACTACAGCTTGACATCCCTGGAGGTGAAGGGGAGACGACACTGGGAGAAGTCACGAGTGGCTTCATTCTTTGGAAAGAAGAATACATCAAGTTTCCAAGCTCGACACCAAGGCCACCTTCTCCACCGAGAAACAATCCATCACCTTCAAGGAAACCGTCTCCTCCCAGTAAAAGTCCACCTCCAAGTGCACCGTCTCCTCCCAGTAAAAGTCCACCACCTCCAAGTCCAATCCATGACCCCAACATGAGTCCATCTCAATCTACGCAGCCGCCTACACCCACTAAGGGCCAAAAGCGGAAGAATATCACCGCTCCGTCGAGCGATAACCGACGCCCAAAGCGATAGTTGTCGCCCCTCCCAAGAGAACCGCCTGTTCCTCCCAAGAGGGCTTACGACCTGACCGATGAGGAGACCGATGCGGTCGTACGGGGCGAAGTGGATGCTCATTTTAAAAAGAAACAACCTGAGCCAGAGGTCCAAATAAAACCGGAAACCAAGGAGCAATTTAGGAATTACTGACACAGCCATCCCAAGCTCAGTTAAATGCGCTAGATGACTATACACGATGTCTTCAGAAGACACTGAAATAGAAGAGATCAAGCGGTAGAGGAAGCATCACAAAAGAGGTTCCCCAGTAGGGGGAACAAGCAAAACAATCGAGTGGTAGCGGAAGCATCAGAACGGACGTCCCCCAGCTGGGAAAACAAGCAAAACAATCGAGTGGTAGCCGAAGAACCAAAAGAGATGTGCCCCAGCTGGGGAAACAAGCAAACCAATCGCTCCCCCCACTCCAGGTGAACATACCCGAACCTCAACTATATGAGGTAGAACCTATGGATCCGGAAACGGCTAAGATATTGGCCGAGCAATGTAATATGTCTATTCATGAAATTCTTCACAGCGATATGTCCAAGGCTGAGGTAGCACCCAAATTTGTTCACGGGGAGCCTCTGGTCAGTTCTGAGAGGCTTCGGGATATGCCAACACAAATGCGACGATTCCATGAATGGTAAATGAAAGCATCAAAAGAACAACAATATTGGATCTTACTGAAAGTTCGAAAATCGCATTACTTCACTGAAGACGAGGTCCCTATTGAATTTACAAAATTATTTCAGTTATTCAATCTAAAGGAACTCGACAAAACTATCCTCAGTTCGTATTGTCTGCAAGTGATTACTTTATTTATGTAATTAGGTCTCTATCTCAGCTTGTTCAATTCATTGTCGGTAAGTATACTCACTATATTCTTTTGTACGCTACATATAATGATGCAGAATGAAGATGCTCAATTGTAAAAGACAGGCTATCAATGGATTTGGGTTTATTGACCACATCGAGTTCATGGAGCTATACTAAAGGATAAACCACTGGAGACCGAGCACAACTTGTTGCGGTTTCTCACGAAACAACATTTCTGTAATGAAATACTATTTCCTTATCACGACGGTAAATGAGTTTTTGTACACATTAAATTTTGTTTACTCGATGTTCAGTGTAAATGATGAGTTACTGACATATGTAAACCTTGCGTAGGTACCACTGGAATTTTCTAAGCATTTCACTTGACTTGAAAAAAGTTCACATCATGGACTCACTAAACAAAGATATTGAAAATTACCGCAGCATTATCGATGCGTTCCAAGGTAATTTCAACCATTCTCGCACAATATCGGTTTCTTTCGTTCATTTTCTAGGATGTCAAGTAGTTATTAACTCATACATTAATTTTCTTTGTCGGGAAGGTTTTGGACACAGTTCAAGAACCATGTTCGCGGTCAATGGCGTGAGGAGCTATTTTTTAAATCACTCTCGGTAAGTAGTACGAGCTAAGTCCGCGCATCTATTTAATTCTAGTTTATGTGCATTTATCATGCTAGAGTTACTATTTGATTGAATTCTATTCTTGTAAAGTGCGCGAGACAGCCATAGGGGACTACTCTATGTGGATTCTACGTGTGCGAGTTCATTCGCATCAGTATTGAGAAGCCCTCAGAAAATGTTCGAGTAAGTAAACAATATATTCACCCTTTATTTTTATTACAAAAAGTTGCGTTGAGTCTAATTCATACGATCTCTTTTTTATATAGTTGGACGCGATGCGGGACAAACTCCTACCAGAGGACCGCCTAATAGCAATCCAAGAGGAATTTGCTGGATTTTTTGTCGACGACGTCATAGACCCACGCGGAGAATATTCTATATGTAGACCCTAAAGCATCTATGTAATGATCTCCATGTAATCAAATAGACATGCTCTGGACCCGGTTGAGACTCTATGTATGCTTGTAAGAGAAATTATATTATATATCGCATCAATGTGTACAAATACTGTGTAGTAGCGTTCTGTATGTATACGAAAACTTGTTTCTAATGAAAACACAGAATGAAAAATAATTAAACACAAAATGAAAAGAAAACACAAAACCCTAAAACCCCATCCCCTGCCGCGGCAGCCAAATGGCCCAAAATGCTGCCGCGGCAGGGAACGTTTAGTCTCGGTTCGTAACATGACCCGGGACTAAATGTCCTGCCGCCCAGCGCGTCTCGCAGGACCACGTGGTTGGACCTCGAGCCCCGGTTCGTAACAGAACCGGGGCTAAAGCTTGGACCTTTAGTCCCGCTTTGGCTGTCCCGGTTCGCAATCCGGGACTAAAGGCCCTGATGAACCAGTGCTAATTGCCCGGTTTCTACTAGTGCGGGGAGCTTGTTCTCGCATTTACATTTTCTAAAGGAAATATCTCTAGACTCATTCGTCCAAATTAAGATACATTTTGAATGGTGCGTTTTTGTGTCGAGATTTTTTAATCTTAAATCCTATGTTTATAGGATTCGGTTAAATTTTTCTTTTGGAATTCTGAAACGTGTACGCTTGTACTCTGGTTTTTGGTCAATTTGTACTCCGGTTATCGGTGTGCTTCTTTCTATTACATGGGGATGAAGAGGTGGGAGAAGAACACGAAAAATTCCCAGATTTTGCAGGTGTAACGCATCGGATCATGTTTCATTTTTCTCTTCTAAAACAAAAATTTCCAAACTGGAATATCGTTTGTCCGAATTACAAAACATTTTCCCAATATATACATTATCGATGGTATCATATCGAATATAACGATGGTTTGAATTATTGTGGATCTATGGTTCCAATTTGTGCCCAATCACATCGTTGACAAAAAGCTAACTCCAATGCTCTTCTGAGCTGGCTTTGCCCCCTGCTGCAGACCGTTTAGGATTCTAAGGGCATGTATAATTGTCTGATATTATTGTTATCTTAGAAATGCCACGTAGGATGATTTTCTAGTCGGAGGAGAGAGGGAAAAAAGTTTTTGGTCTTCTCTTAGCAACGATATCCCTCACCAAATATTTAGGGATATTTGTTGTTATAGATAGGACTCAAAGTATAAGTCATTATGCATCATGTTTTGTGGTCATATCAAAATTATGTGACTTGTATAGGATAATACTATCTTATCAACCATTGTATACGCCCTAATTAACTGTTACTGCGTGGTTGTCGTTGGTTTTGTGAGTCCAACTAGTGACACAGTTGTGCCGACAAATGCACCGTAAGAATACTGCTGAATGACTTGAGGACTCTTGACTTTGTTTGCCCATACAAGACTGTAAGTTTAGATCTTTCCATGATTACTTGGCCACTTTCGTTGATCTCAAGCTGGATTTTCCAAGATACCATGTTGACGGAGGGAAGACTTTGACCATTAATCACAGGTTGGGTCTCCAGCACAAATAAACAGCACAAAGCAGTTATTTAATTTGCTTCCTAACGCTTGGTGCCGACAAACTTCTTGATTGGGATAGCTTCTATTCAAAGGACAGACACGAGACTACTGCTGCCAAACAAGATTTTCCAAGCTTTCCTGTTGACCGAGAAGACTTTGAACATAATGTTAGAGCGCTTCTACACGAATCTCCAAGACGATGAATCCTAGTACAACCATTCCCTATAAATCACTCGAAGAGAACAAATGAGAAGCTGTGAGCCGTGAGCCTCTGACTGCAGGAAGTATCATGGTGGAGCGTTCTTCTTCTCCCTTTACCTTTATGCGCATCGTTGCGATCCTTGCTCTCATATGCTGTTCCTCGACGTGTTCGGCAGCGGCCAGAGGTAACTACTCCCTCCGTTTCATAATATAAGATGTTTTAGCTTTGTGAAAGGAGTGGATAGGTTCACTCCTGGTCACTCCGAACCTACACACTAAAAGAGGTCTAGATATACTCATTTTACAAATCTATAACATCTTATATTATGAAACGAAGGGAGTAAGTACTAATTAGCTACTCGCAGCTCGGTGGATTCATGCTTTGCATCTTCTTTTTAATAGCTACGTTACTCTTGTGCGTGTGCATGCCGATGCCGTATTTATTAAGTTAAGGATGATGACTGATGATGTGTGCACGCAGTTGCTCTTGACGGTAGCCGTGTTCCAAGTAGTCCACCAACGCCCGTTGCCGGGAGACCGTTGAGCCCAACACCGACACCGCCAACTCCAACTCCACCAGTTCATATTCCTCCACCGCCGCCGCCGCCGCCGCCGTCGGTGGGGCAGGCATCGACACTGTCGCCGCACCGCAAGAACCTGTAGCAGCATCCCGCTACGGACATCCCTCACGCGTGAAACAATGCCGATCATATATATTTCTGTGTAAGAACAATCGATGATGATGCGAAGTACGGAAAGAAATGAACAAGTATAATATCTATGTACCCCAATCTTTTGGTCTGCTGACTTGCCGGTGTTCTCGGTTTCTCGAAATCTTGACCATTTGGCCCTGCCTGTGCTTCTCGTGTATCACTGAATTTTGGCAGCCGAAAAGCATCTTAGCAGGAGGATAGTATTTTCCAATAAAAGCATCTTTGCATTTAGTCCAAGAATCAATATTATTCCTAGTTAAGAAATTCAACCATTCTTTAGCTTTTCCTCTCAAAGAGAAAGGAAATAATTTCAGTTTAATAATATCACCATATATATCCCTATGCTTTTGCATCTCACAAAGTGCAACAAAGTTATTTAGATGGGAAGCATCATCTTCATTACCAATACCAGAAAATTGTTCTCTCATAACAAGATTGAGCAAAGCAGGTTTTATCTCAAAGAAAGTATTTTCAGCCACAGGTGGAGCAATGGGTGTGCTCATAAAATCATTGTTGTTGGTGCTAGTGAAGTCACACAACTTAGTGTTTTCAAGAGTAGTCATTTTTTGGGTTTTCAAATAAGAGAGCAAACAAGTAAAACTAATTTTTTTTGTGTTTTTTGAAGAACAAAACAAGCAAACAAAGCAAACAGAAACTAAGCAAAACAAAAACAACAAAGTAAAGAGATTAGTTATGAGGGACTCCCCTTGTGAAGATGTCCTTGACTCGCCGGCAACTACACCAGAAAATCGCTTGATGGCTCAATGCACGACGCCCATAAAATTGCTTGATGGCGGTGTTGATGTAGAGCTCGATGGGAACCCCAAGAGGAAGGTATGATGAGCACAGCAGCAAGTTTCCCTCAGTTATGAAACCAAGGTTTAATCGAACTAGTAGGAGCAAGGAAACACCTCAAAGGTGTTACTAGCTGAGCTTTGGCAGGGCGCACTACCGGTGCTAGTAGCAACATGGAGACCTGCACAACACAACCACGGAACTTTGTCCCCAACTTGCGATGAGGTTGTCAATCTCACCGTGTTTTGCGGAAAAAAAAGGATTAAACGTATCAAATAGAAAGAAGTAAAATTTGCAGAAAGTAAACACAAAGCAGTAAAAGATTGTAGATTGTATGTAAAAGACAAGGACCGGGATCCATAGTTCACTAGAGTTGGCTCTCCTTAGATAGATAACATGTTGGGTGAACAAATTACAGCGGGGCAATTGACAAACACCGAGAAAGCAATACATGCATATACTAATCATCTTGACTCCTTTGAGACTTGATTGGGCATTACAACATAATACATAGACCGCCATCCAACTGCATCTATGACTAATAATCCACCTTCAGGTTATCATCCGAACCCCCTCCAGTATTAAGTTGCAAGCAACAGATTATTACTTTACGAACTACGTGTAAAGTAAACAATATGATTGTTCTATGAACAAAGGATTGTTGTTTTCTCCCTAGTAGCAACAACACATCTAGTACCTTAGAGATTTCTGTCACTTCCCCAGATTACCAGAGGCATGAACCCACTATCGATCATAAATACTAACTCTTGGAGTTGCTAGCATCTACTTGGCCAAGATAGCTACTAACAACGGAAAGCATGCAAGATCTCAAATAACAAAGACATGATAGAATCAATAATCAATCTGAAATAGCATCTCAATATCCATCGGATCCCCACAAACACAACATGCAGAATTACAAATAGATGATCTTGATCATGAAGGGAGCTCACAAGATCTAAACATGAAAGCACAAAGGAGGAGAACCATCCATCTAGCTACTACATGGATCCATAGTCCAAGGATGAACTAGTCACGCATCACATCGGAGGCTTGCATGGTGATGTAGAAGGCCTCCAAGGTGAATTCCCCTCTACGGCAGGGTGCCGGGAAGAGCTTCAGATCCCTCCCGATCTAGGGATGGAGATGACGGCGGCTACAGACTCTTTCGTGGATTTTTGATCGGGCCCTTAGGATTTTCGTCCATAGGGCAATATATAGGTGGAAGGAGAGGCCGAGGGGGTGCCGGGAGTGGCCACACCACCCCCTAGCGCGGGCCAGGTGGTGTGGTGGCTCCCTGGCCGTTCTCCGTCTCGTATTCTGGCACTTGATCACTTCCGGAAAAATAGGCACATTGGCTTTTGTCCCGGCTAATTCCGAGAATATTCATTTTTCTGACTTTCCTGGAACCAAAAACAGCAGAAAACAGGCAGTTGGCACTGTGGCTCTTGTTAATAGGTTAGTCCAAGAAATCATAAGAAAAGTACTCCACAGTTGGAAAAAAACACAAGAAAGTGGATAAAACTAAGCATGGAACATCAAAAATTATAGATACATTTGCAATGTATCATTATGCATCAATCAACTAGTCTTGGGACAATGCACATAGAACTAAGAATGGCCACAATGCTCTCAAAGTAGGTGCATAAAGGTAGAAGGTGGAGACTCAATATAATGGTGGAAGAAAGGCCTTCATAGAAGAAAGTAGGGATTCAAGTCTCATAAAGAGCTTCCAAAAATTATGGTACTTATATCTTTTAGCTCTCATTGCCCCTATCATAAGCATCTTGAATTGATTAAGGTTAAAGTGAACAAACTATGGTGTACATGCTTGACGAAGTATAAGTTAGAAATCTCATGTCCCTTGAATACGAGGGCCGCTCCTCATGCTACTCAAGTTTAGTCACCGGTAAGTTCTTGTCACCGTAAGTACATGTGTATCATAGAGAACCGCCAACGGGGTACCCCTTGCCCGATGATACGGAAGAATCCCCATATAAAAATGACAAGGCAAGCAGACAACGAGCGTCTCAGCAATCTTCTTATTTACCATGGGAATATTGTGCTTTTTTCTCTCTTTCCTCTTTTCATAATCTTTTTTTTCTTTTTCTCTTTTTTCTCAATATAGGACTCTTTTTTTATAAGAAGAATGCTTCATAGACAGGTCATTATGGTTACGCTGCAGGTTTCCACCCTGTCAGCATGGATTAGACCAGCGGCCCAGGTGTTTCTCTAGCACATATACATAACTCCATGGACTTACAAAGTCCCCTTTCATTTCACACCGACAACATCCATAGACAAAAGAGCATGATATCAACTAGGTACAAAGTACCAGTGCAATGTTGAAAGTGTTCCCCGTGACAGCATGGTTCTGCTAATCCCCAACAAATAAGTGCAAGCATATACAACATAGACGACACAATGGTTCAAGTTTATTAAGGGCAAGAAAAGTAAAGTGTGCCATCAAGTTCGTGAGAGCTTTAATCACTAGTTTTCTCATAACAAGTTTAATTTGGAAGATAAACAAAAACATGAATATACTTGGGATAGCATATGCTAATAGGTAGGTATGGTGGACTATTTGGAATAACTTCGTTTAGGGAGTTGGATGCATGAGTGGAACTCATACTTGGTTACAGCCTAGAAAAAGACTAATAGTAACAAACTAAGAGAGCAATAATGGCCATAATCATACAGAGCGACAAAACATCATTGATCAAAGCATAACGTGATACTACAAGTTAAAAACTAAAGGATCATAAAGGCTTATGGTGACTTGGGATAGTCATAACTTGGTGTGAGCATACGCCAAGTCAACCCAAATAAAGCATCAAAGGAGAATACCATAATACTATGCTTTAATATGCTAAAACAACGCATGGTTCATCCAAGGCACATTAAGCAATCTCAATTGTTTATAACAAGTCACGCTACAACAAAGAATACTAAGCATATAGACAAAACAATATCAAGCATGGCATGACAAAGCATAGGCCTCAGTCAAAAACAAACTCTCTTTACCACTTAAGCATGAACTTTCCTACTCTTTTCCAAACCAAACCAAACTATTTGAAAACCAATGCATTAAAGAGGGGGTCTGACGAGGGTTTAACTCATCAATGCCCATTGTTATGGACTTGGGTTTTGGAGAAGATGGGAGCGCTGGAAGTCTCGATCGGCTAGCAAACAAGCACACAGGGATGCAAGTTTTACCCAGGTTCAGGCCTCGTAGAGGACCCTACTCTTGCTTGTCTGCTCTTGATTGATGATGATCCGAAGGATTACAATGTCGCCAATGGCGGTGTATGCGCAGATTAGATCTGGCGTATGAGAGATCGTAGATCTATCTATTGGGGGAGTCGCGATGTCTAGATCTATTGTGGCGTAGCGTATTGGAGGAGAGGATACCTTCTCGTTGGACCATCCTAGCCTTTATATATGGGGAGGCTAGGTCTCAGGTACCAATACGAGTTGGTTACAAGTTAGATTACAACTCTAGTCTTGAGCTTTCCTTGTCTTGTATGTTGGGAGTCCGTGTCCATATGAGCTTCATACCAGTCGAACCATCATAGGCATCATGGATCTTGGAAATTCGTCGAGTGGGCCTTCCGTCGGGCTGCACCAGGTAGGTTGTAGTCGAGTGCCTATTGGGCATACCCATGTCAGTAGCCCCTGAGTGTCCATTTGAATCGTAGATTCGGATGGAGACTTAGAAGTCTTGACCTTTTCATTAGGATGTCGGAGTCGACAATTGTGTCGAGTGCGAAGCACTTCTCCCGGAAGTTCATCGGGTCAGTCGAAATTATAGTAGTTCATAGGGATGATGGTAAACGTGCCTGGTGCGTTCGATGGATCGAGACCAGTTAATTGCTTTAGGGAAAAAACAACGCCACCTACTCAAACTCGAGTCCTCGGAATCGAATCCGGAAATTGCTGGCGTAATTTGACTCAGGTCGTGAAGGTCTTACAGGGGTCGAATTCCAGTGTACAAATGTGAGCACTCGACGCGTCCGTCAAGGCATATTCATCGTACCTGCAGGCACGGATATATCTCTGGTAGTGCGCAGCAGATGCGTTGCCAGGCCTTATTCAGGTCTTATCTTCACGCTGTAAGCGCGGCATCTGAATTTTTTGTCATCGCGGAGATGATTCGGGTGTCCCAGGAGACGTAATCTCTTTGTAGGGAAAATATGAGACGGAGTCGCCATAGCCTTCGAGTGTGGATGTTATCGACACACAGTACGATGTACGAGGAAGAAAATAATCATAGGGTGCGCGGCCAGCGCTCCCTATGGGAGTAGCCCCCGAGTGCCTGGTTGAGTCGCAGACTCAAGCAGGGACTAAATAACTTTTACGACTGCTGTCGTCTTTTGTTGCTTGTTTCAGTCGAAGATTCAGGCAGGGACTAAATAACTTTTGCGACTGCTGTCGTCTTTTGTTGATTGTTTCAGTCGAATATGCTTTCAGCGCTCCCTATGGGAGTAACCCGAAGTCCACAATCGAATCGCTGATTCGAGTAAAGGGTTTTCATGATGCTTGGATATCTTCACAAATTTCTTCGGGTGCGCGGACAGCGCTCCCTATCGGAGTAGCCCTCGAGTCCTTAGTCGAATTGTGGATTCGAGTGAGGATTCAGAGCGTGTCACTCGAGGATCTTGTATATGCGCGACCAACGCTCCAGTTTGGAGTAGCCCCCGAGTGTCTGGCGGAGTCATAGACTCGAGCAGAGACTCGAGACTTGTATCTTGAAGTGATATTCGAAAATCATGCTAGGAGAAACCAGTAGTGGAATCATGCGGATGGAGTCGACACAGTCGCTTCTGTCGAGTGCGCGGTGATGGTCACGTCTTTTGTAGCATCCAGCGATGCAACCATCCGAGGAGGGACTCGACTCGGGTCTTGAGTTTATGGCGTAGCCAGTTGATTTTTCGACTCCTGTTGGAGGACCCGATAGAATATCTCGACGCAGTCGATATCCTTGTAAGCTGCATAAAACATGAAGAATTGTGAAGTACTTGTATCTTGTAGAGAATATTTGCTTGTTGGCTTGTAAACTAAAATTCTAGTGCCAATCGAGTCGACACTTTTGCACGATATGCTAGGCCTTTTCCTTAGCCTGATTACCCTTAGTCTTAGTACCTTGCCGAGGTGCTCAGAGTTCAAGGATTCGACGATCAGGCAGAATCAGCTACTCGGGCTGTCGCGTATGAGGTGCTCGAGTGCGTCGAGCCGATGGCACATTAGGTTACTCGAAGAGGGCGCATCCCTCGAGTGTTTCGAGTGCGCGTTTAGAAAAGAAACAGCTCTAAGTAGAGGGAAAACTTAGCTTTATTGGTAGTTGTCGTGGATGAAGTTGATGAAGCAGCGAGTCGCGGATGAATTCGACGTGGTGGCAAGTCGCGTGAAGGAGTCGAAGATACATCAGGTCGGTGGAGTCGAAGACCACAACGTGTTACCGCAGCCGAAGACTGCATCAGGTCGCGTGCTGGAGTTGTAGATTATAGCGGCTCGCTGTCGTGGGAGTCAAGGAAGTCCTCGAGTCACCCGGTATGAAGACCACAGCTAGTCGTTGAAGTTGAAGACTGCGGCGGTTGCCGAAGCAGAGGGAGCCCCCGAGTCGCTGGAACCGAAGATCGTAGCGGATTGTCGATGGAGTCGAAGACGGCATCAGGTTGCGTGATGGAGTCGAAGACTCAATAGGTCAGCGGAGTCGAGGACCATAGCGAGTCGCTGGATCACCAATGCTGAGGGAGCCCCCCCCCCCCCCCCCGGGCTGCCGGAGTCGAGGACCACACCCGGTCGGCAGAGTCGAAGACCGCAGCGCGTCGCCGCAGCCGAAGACCGCAGCAAGTTGCGTGATGGAGTCAAAAACTCAATAGGTCAGCGGATTCGAAGGAGCCCCCGAGTCGGTGGAGCCGAAGATCGCAGCGGGTCGCTAGAGTCGAAGACTAGAGTTGACGTGGCAGCGAGTCACGCGGCGGACGTAGTAGACGCGGCGGATCGGAGTCGCGTGGTGATGAGGAATTGCCGTATATGAAGACTGTAACGGGCCACAACAGTCGAAGACCGTATCGGGTCACCTCACCCGAAGACCGCAGCTGAAGACCGCAGTGAGTCGCGTGATGGAGTCGAAGACTCAGTAGATGGACGGAGTCAGAGACCGTAGTGAGTCACCGTAGCCGAAGGCAGCAATGAGGCTCTCGGTGGAGTCGAAGACCGTGGCGAGTGGACGGATATGAAGATCGTAGCGGGTTTTACGACAGAGTCAAAGGGCGCAGCGAGTCGCTTGGGCGTCAATGCTGAGGGAGCCCCCGAGTCGCTGGACTCGAGAACCACAGCAGGTCGCCGCAATCGAAGATCGTAGTTGGTCACCGAGGCTGATGGAGTTGAAGAAGTCTCCGGGTGTAGATTCGACGCGGTCGGACGTAATCGACACAACCGACGGGTCGCCGAAGCCGGTGCGACCAGTTGGTCAGACGGAGTTGACGGGGCGGACCCGAGCTCCACGGTGCTTAGCGGGATAGAGTTGATGCGGTGGCGGCGACCCCTCACTCGAATTATCCGCAGAACAGAGTTGATTTTGTGTCCTCGCCGGAAAATTGATGTCTGCTAGCTTCTTTTTCTTTGCTCTGGCCAATCCATTGCTTGAGAAATTTGGTTTGTTCTTAGCCTCACGTGAAGGACATGATAGCTCGCGGATTGCCTTTTTTTCCTTTTGAGGGAATTGATCCGGTCAGGATTCCTTGCCGATTTTGAATTTCAGATTCGCGCAAGTACAGCTCGCGCGTGTTGCTGTAGATAACTTCAATTTTGATCGTGGGCTTTGATGCTTCTAGCGGATGCAGCGATGATTGAAATCCGTGTCTTCTCTTTGTTTTTATAGTACCGATCGATTGGCCCGTGGAAGCAACGCTGAGGACGTGATGTCCTTTCTTTTTTTCCTTCGGCTCATCTGATCGGAAGCACCCATGAAGGACCAGACTAATCTAGCTTTGGTTGATCTCAGTTTTTTCTTTTTTATCCTTCTGCCCTTTGGATCGATCCGAGCGCCCCGGCCGTCAATCATCTGGGTTTTACCAAGGCTTCGGTCAATAATCCTAGGACTCAGTACCGTACGTTGCCAGGTCGCTGAAGCAGATTCCCACAGACGGCGCTAATTGATGTGATATTTTGTCTCCACGGACACGATGTGGTGACGATGCCGCATACTTTTTTGATGACGACTCTCAATGCGATCGACATAGATGAGACGATTAGATGTGATATAGCCATTGTTGATGATGAGGAATCCCGTCCTGATGATAACACATGGAATCCGAAGTAGATCTATTTCTCGGTAGTCGTCGAGTCGTAGATCGATGGTGATGGAGCCGTCGAGATCGCAACATCAGCGCGTCCAATTCCCACAGACGGCGCCAATTGACGAGGGTTTAACTCATCAATGCCCATTGTTATGGACTTGGGTTTTGGAGAAGGAGGGAGTGCTGGAGACATCTATCGGCTAGCAAACAAGCACATAGGGACGCAAGTTTACCCAGGTTCAGGCCTCGTATAGGACCCTACTCCTGCTTGTCTGCTCTTGATTGATGATGATCCGAAGGATTACAATGTCGCCAATGGCGGTGTATGCGCAGATTAGATCTGGCGTATGAGAGATCGTAGATCTATCTATTGGGGGAGTCGCGATGTCTAGATCTATTATGGCGTAGCGTGTTGGAGGAGAGGATACCTTCTCGTTGGACCCTCCTAGCCTTTATATATGGGGAGGCTAGGTCTCAGGTACCAATACAAGTTGGTTATAAGTTAGATTACAACTCTAGTCTTGAGCTTCCCTTGTCTTGTACATCGGGAGTCCGTGTCCATATGAGCTTCATACCAGTCGAACCATCATAGACGTCATGGACCTTGGCAATTCGTCGAGTGGGCCTTCCGTCGGGCTGCACCAGGTAGGTTGTAGTCGAGTGCCTATTGGGAATTGGGCACCATCTATGGGAATTGGGCGCGTTGATACAACCAATTTATTCAGCAAACTAAGAAAACAAAGCAAAGGAAAAAGAAGACGCTCCATGAACAACACAACTGTGCATGAAACAATAAAAATGAAGCGTTTGAAAGAAAACTGAGATTTTTATTGATGAAGAAGGGGATGCCTTGGGCATCCTCAAGCTTTGACGCTTGTACTTCTTGGATATATCTTGAGGTGACACGCGTGGCACCCCCAAGCTTGAGCTTTAGTCCATCCTTCATCTCATTACTCATTCCTTCCATACACCTGAAAATTTTCCTTCATACAAAACTTCACACAATCTTTATTAGCAACATTAGTGCACTCAAGATAATAAGTCTTTAGGTTCAGTTCTAACACCAATAAAAATTCCATTAAAACACAAGCTACTATTGCACTTCCCTCAAAAAGCTCAATTCCCCAAAAGAACTAAAAAAGGAACCAACAAGAAGCAAATGCAAATAATGGCAGAAATCTATCAAAACAGACCAGCAGGTAAAGACGAATTTTTTCGAAGACCTTATGTTGCTCAAATCGAAAAGTGCTGAACTAACGAAAGTTCGATAACAACCTGGAGCAGAAGCACAAAAATTCACGCCTCAAACGGACATACAGAGATTTTACACGAATGTTTACGGTGAAGCACATAAATCTGTTTCGGGACAACAACTTTCCCAATCATTACTTCTCTCTTATTAGAGGTTACTGTTGGCACAAAAAAGCAAATAAAAAGGATAAGGAGCGGTTATTACTGAATTAATAACTTTTAAGACTCATCTAAAACTTTTGGGTTATCTCCCAATAAGTACTTTTCTTTAACGCCTTTAAGTTAGGCATAAGAAGCAAGAAAAAGAATCAAGTGTTCGAAGAAGCATTAAAACCAAATTTCTTGCCCTTACCTCTCTTACTTTTATTATTAACCTTAGGGAAAATATGATTGTTTGGTGGAGAAGCAAGGTGCATGGTCCCCTTTCCCACATCTATTATTGCTCCAAGGAGTTCTAATAGAGACCTTCCAAGTGTAATTTGTCCTTTTCCTACGCATTCAATAACAAGCTAATCAGTAAAAATCATTTTCCCAAGGATCTTTGTAAACACTCCTTCAGCTATTCCAATAGGTAATATTGTAGCATTATTAGCAAGAGATATTTCTTTTCCTCCTTCAGTAAGCCCCCAAAGATTTAAAGATTCATAAATATGTTTGGGCATAAGACAAAATTCAGACACGATATCACAATGAGCTTGAAAAGTTTCATATTTATATCAATCTTTACCGTGGAGAGCCACTTTGATTGTTCAGAATTTATTGGGACATAATTATGATGCTCTCTAAGCGTGTTATAACAATCCTTTAAACTAGTAGTGCGGGTCTCAAGAGTGTTCAATCTAGCAAATATGTTTGTGAATCAGTTTTGCTAGTCAAGTTGTAAGTAAAGACCAATTTCTTTATAGAATTAACAGGATCATCCTCATTGCATTGGAGGAAATCTCCTCCCACAACAGGATATAAAGCATATCTATAGCAAAGAGCAATTCCAAGGTAAAAACTGCTTTGGCTTTGAGTCATTTTAGGCTTAGTTTTTTCATGTAGATCAGAGATTCTAGACCAAGCTTCCTTGAAGCTTTCCTCAATTCCTTGTTTAAAAGTGAAAATCATTTCCTCAGGTGACATAATGATTGGGGCAAGGCTAGACATAATGACAACTTAAGATAGGAACTAATTTTTTTGTGTGTTTTTGATAAAGGAAGCAAACTAGTAAAACTAATTTTTTGTGTGTGTTTTTGATAAAAAAATAAGCAAAACAAAACAAAAGTAAACTAAGAAAAACAAAAATAACAATGTAAAGAGATTGGTTATGAGGGACTCCCCTTGTTAAGATGTCCTTGACTCCCCGACAACGGCGCCAGAAAATATGCTTGATTGCCCAAAATATATCGAGCTCGTTGGAGAACCCCAAGAGGAAGGTATGATGAGCACAGCAACAAGTTTTCCCTCAGTACGAAACCAAGGTTATCAATCCAGTAGGAGCAAGGAAACACCCCAGAGGTGTAGCTAGCTGAACGTTGGCAGGGCGCAATACCGGTGCCAGCAGCAACGTGGAGACCTACACAACACAACCACAGAACTCTGTCCCAACTTGCGATGAGGTTGTCAATCTCACCGGTTTTGCTGAAAACAAAGGATTAAATGTATCGAATCGAAGGAAGTTATAGTTTACAGAAAGTAAACACAAAGCAGTAAACAGTTTGTAGATTGAATGTAAAAGAAAGGACCGGGGTCCATAGTTCGCTAGAGGTGGCTCTCCTTAAGATACATAACATGCTGAGTGAACAAATTACAGCGGGGCAATTGACAAACATCGAGAAAGCATACAAGCATATACTAATTATCTTGACTCTTTTGAGATTCGATTGGGCATTACAACATTATACATAGACCGCCATCCAACTGCATCTATGACTAATAATCCACCTTCAGGTTATCATCCGAACCCCCTCTAGTATTAAGTTGCAAGCAACAGATTATTGCATTACGAATTGCGTGTAAAGTAAACAATACGATTGTTATATGAACAAAGGATTGTTGTTTTCTCCCTAGTAGCAACAACACATCTAATACCTTAGAGATTTCTGTCACTTCCCCAGATTACCAGAGGCATGAACCCACTATCGAGCATAAATACTAAGTCTTGGAGTTGCTAGCATCTACTTGGCCAAGATAGCTACTAACAATGGAAAGGATGCAAGATCACAAATAACAAAGACATGATAGAAACAATAATCAATCTGAAATAGCATCTCAATATCCATCGGATCCCCGCAAACACAACATGCAGAATTACAAATAGATGATCTTGATCATGAACGGAGCTCACAAGATCTAAACATAAAAGCACAAAGGAGGAGAACCAGCCATCTAGCTACTACATGGACCCGTAGTCCAGAGATGAACTACTCACGCATCACACTGGAGGCTTGCATGATGATGAAGAAGGCCTCTAGGGTGAATTCTCCCCTCCAGCAGGGTGCCGGGAAGAGCTTCAGATCCCTCCCGATCTAGGGATGGAGATGATGATGTCTCCAGACTCTTTCGTGGAATTTTGATCGGGTCCTTAGGGTTTCCGGGGGTATTCTGGCTCCAGATGTCCCCCGGTGAAATAATAACTTTGACTTTTTTCCCGTCCAATTCCGAGAATATTCATTTTCTGACTTTTCTGGAACCAAAAACAGCAGAAAATAGGCAGCTAGCACTGTGGCTCTTGTTAATAGGTTAGTCCAAGAAATCATATGAAAAATACTCCAAAGTGTGGACAAAACATAAGAAAGTAGATAAAACCAAGCATGGAATATCAAAAATTATAGATACATTTGCAATGTATCAGACGCTTGTATTACTTGACATAATGTTGACACCCAGCCTCTGCATAGCTAAGATGCACACAACCGATCAAACCACAGGACTATGAAGTAAAGCAAAAGACGAAAATAACAAAAAGATCTATCAAACACAAGCGGCTTCGATCTATGGTAGATCAATCCGTAGATCACGTGGCCATCCATGTCGGGGGAAAATATTCCTCGCCGTTCTTCAATCGTGTACACCCCTCCACAAACAAGTAACACCATGGTACCTGTTGACGCCGTTGCACAAAAGATCACCCGCAGGCTGTCGCAAACTTCCCATGTTTATATGGAAGGAGACCGATAATTGCGCTTGGTTCATCTTCAAGTGCCGACAGTTTCTATTACCGAGTGATCGGTCGTGCATCCTCCATTGCCGACGGCGGGCGCCTCGCCCAATACCCATTGTTGTTGATGGTAGGAGCTTCACCCGAGTAGTGCGGCTTTAAAGGTATCCATCTAAACCCCCGGCTCTGGTGAAGCTCCTACCATCCTAACCCTCAGCGTCGCCTTTGATCTCACGTTTATATGCGAGGTCACCCTCTAAGAGTCGGCATGTGCGGGCTGTGGGTGTAGATAGCAAATCCGAGAAATTCTAGGGAGATAACAATAAGCTTTTGGTGAGAAAATTAGAACGTAAAATATCGCTTGCAAGCTAGCAAAATCAGGCGATTCCTTTTTTTTTGTTCCCTAACTGCAGTGTTGACTGCCGAGAAGCTTCTTGATGGGGATAGTGTTGACTTCGTTGGTCTATACAAGACGAACACTAATTTGGTGCTGCCAAGCAGGATTTGCCAAGGGTTCCCTATTGACCGAGGGGAGACATTTTTTACCATAATGTTGGAGCAAAAGTTCGTCGGTCTACACCAAGTCTCTAAGACGATGAATATAGCCTGGCGATCCTAAGTGCAAACTCGTTCTTCGGTATATAACAACGCACGAAGAGAACAAATGAGAAGCTATGACTGCAGGAAGTATCATGGACGAGAGGGTTCTTCTCCCTTTACCTTTGTGGGCAGCGTTGCGATCCTTGCTCTCATATGCTGTTCCTTGTCGTCCTCGGCAACGGCAGGAGGTAATTACTACTCGGAGCTCGGTGGCTTCGTGCTTTTTTCTTCTTTGGACTAGCTACATTACTGTTGTGCTGGTGCATGCCGTATTTAAGTTAAGGATGATGATTGATGATGCCTGCATGCAGTTGCTCTTGACGGTAGCCGTGTTCCAAGTAGTCCACACCGACAACGCCAGTCCATATTTCTCCACCGCCGCCGGTGGCGAAGATGTCGACACTGTCGCCGCACCGGAAGACACAGCAGCAGCAGCAGCAGCAGCCTGTTACCAACGTCCCCTACGCGTGAAAGACTGCCGCTCTTAGGTGTAACTAGCATGAGGGCCCTCGCAAATGCGAGGGCACGTCTTTAGCTTTATTCAAAATTGATCGAGATCTGGTTCATGGGCATTCACATTATGTGACAGAATATAATCCATTTTTATAGCAATTGCTTGCCAAATATATATCACATATGCAGAAAATGTTTTTTAGATATATTTGACATATGACAGCATATAAATTTTTGGGTGCGTCATTATTATATAATTTGCAATGAACATATCAAGGGTCGTATGTGTTATTTGACATGATATTGAATTAGTATATACATTTAAGTTTGTACTATGAGCTAGCCGGCATTTCTAATGGAATGTTCGATAGTTACATATGGTCAACATTTGGATTTATTTAGAACATTTTGACGGTACATGCAATATTTTTATTTCCAATCTAAATTGTCTAAATAGTTACTTGAACTTATAGCTCAAATACCCCATGACATTTGACAACGTAATATTAAGCCATATTTAATCTTGCTTTCAAAAATAATCGAAGTGCATTTCATGGAATAAGGCGATAAGTAGTATAGGCATACATAAGACGTTGTACATAATCTTTGCTAAATGCGAGGGCAACACTTTATAGTACTTATGTGACCAGAAAACTTTTCTAGGTTTTATTGTATGTTGTAGGATTCTATGGCCACTGATATGATGTGCTATAAATATCCCATAATGGAATAGATATAAAAATTGGAAAAATAGTAGTAAATAATATTACTAACCACTTATTTTGTTTTCCATGATGTCAAATTAGTTCCTATAATAAAATTTAGACCGTAAGATGGTTGATACTATCATTGTGAACTTGAATAACTATGAGAGGCTGTGAGTCATCAACATTAAATATAAAGTTACACACTTCAGTATTTGTTCCGTCCATCAATAATTCTTGGTCCACCTGAGCAATAGCCAAATGATGTTTAAATGATACTTAGAATGGAAAAGTAAATTTTCACAACGACCGAAGTTACCATTTTTAACCGCTAGACCAACAAAATATTAATAAATTATATCTTTTGTTTAGATCTCTCTATTCTCACTTACTTAGTGGTTATAAAATACATGACATTCTTCTAATCTTTCAAAAGCTAGCCATATAGACGCTGGAAATATCCAATGTGCTATTTTGACCATTATTTTGGATATGAATAATGCATTGGTTACCGTTTATAAAAAGACACATGATAGAATGAAACAGAAGCAACATTTGCATATTGACTGTCAGGATTGCAAGTGTTCTAGAAACCTATATATTGTTAAGATGGTGCTAATATTTTTTTCATTACCTCTCTATGTTCTATTACCCACACTTGAATCCATTTTTTCTCCACTCTCGTTTACATGCATGTGTCTATGTCATGTAATATTATCACATCGTCATGGATGATATAGTTTTGACTAATGAGTCATTTATATTAATTTATATGATCAAATTTTTAATGAATCCATGGCAACTAAAAATTGTTGCGTGTTTGATTAAATTGTAGAAAAGAATAGTAAATCAGGAGCCATATGCATTTCTCCAAAAGGTTACACTTGGAAAAACTTTGCTTTCAAAATTTATTGGGGGTCCAAAAGGATTTATGTTAAACTAAACACTTACCATATAAACCAATAATAAATTATACGGAGTTTTCAAATTATTTTTAGGAAAAGGTTGCATTTGTGTTACTGAAATGACGATGAAATTCTTTAATAAAAGCTAATAGAAAATCATGTTTCTTGGTAGTCATATTTATTTAGGAATATTTTTATATTCGCATGATTAGAATACATAGAAAGAAAAATCATATGGTTGCAGTGTCATGTCGTCTAGTTAGAACCTATAGGTATGTCATCACCATGATTTTGTATGCTCACAATCGTCTTGTCGCTATAGTTAAAACATGCAATCTCTAGTTGTTTTTATAAACTTATTCAAATCTTACCTGATTTATTTTGCGAAAAATCCCACCGATGTATAGTAATCATCAACGATAGCACAACGACTCCAATTTTTTTTAAAAAAATTAAATAGGTCCTTGGACCACCTAGCGACAACTACAGGCACTGGCATGAGCCGAAATTTTGCTTTTGACAAAATTTACACCCCTTACTTTCTAAAACAAAGGATTTGTATTACGTCTACTCATTTTTTATGAATAAATAAGATAAGCATTTGCATAGTCGAGTATGTAATTTACCTGCCATATCTAGCATGTACTCCACTTTCTAAGTTACCACGCCATGGCGGACACACGGACGCACGCAAGAAATTTAGACACGTTCATACTTTATATAGACTCTCTCGCTCCTTCTATTTTCTTGTGAATACAAACTTTGGACCTCACTTATTACTTGGACATGGACTTTGTTATTATTAGACGTCAAACATGTCACATAATTTAGTGCATGTTCAGATGGTTAATTATTATGGTAAGATTACGCATCTTAACATTCTAAATAGACTAAGATTTTTTTTCTTTCGGAAACAGTCCAGGTCCAAGTAAATTTTGCACCTCAAAGCGTGTAATACAATTATGAATTTTCAGTTAAATCACAACAACTAATTTTATATCTAACAGCCTGAACTTTTTGAATGTTGTGGATGTGGATTAATTGGAGGGAGTCCTTTTATCTTTTTGACTTGACATATCCTCGACTGAGTTTGACGCGCACGCTGTAGCTGGCTACATCGTTTTTTTGTTTTTTCCTTTCAAAACTGGGCTCGTTCTACACGAGTGCTTCAGGTATCAACTTGGATCAATTTCTTGGTTCGGCCAGCTAGGTCCAGCATTATGTTTTGGTTGGGCCAGCTAGGTCCGGCATTATTTTTTCTTGTGGCCCAACCATGCATGTGTTGGTCCGTATCCTTGCCCATTTGATACGTGACTTGCCTGTACCGTTTTGTTTTATGTAACCTTCTATTTTGTTTTATGTAACCTTCTATTATGTTTATACAATCTCAATCTTTTTGTGTGCTGACCTGCAGGAGTTCTCAAAGTCTCTGAAACCTTCACCACTTGGCCTGCCAGTGTGTCCGTGCATGACTGAATTTTGGCATGCCTAAATCTGAAACAGGGACAAGGCCAGATGCATACAATCATTTTTCTTCTTCTCGAGAACTGACACATGTATTTCACATTTCCAATGTTATTCAGAAGAGCGAAATGTGAGACAAAGAGGAAACATCTCACGATCTATGCGTCCCTGGTCGCCGGATCGCCTCATCTGCCTGTTTCTAGCCGTCAGATCCTCTTCAAATCCCGCTTGGGCCGAACATCCCTTATGGACGCTTCTGTAGTTAATTGGTCACGGAATGAGTATATTAGTAAAATTCAGCACTACAGGGTAAATAGTTAAAGAGTATATTAGTAAAATTCAGCACTACACACTACTTCCATGTTTATATGAATATTACACTGGGAAGCTAACCATTGCAGCTAGCCCAGGATATTGTGTTTTTTGCATTGTTATCTTCTAGGGCCTTCCAAGTTTACTTAGCAAATTCATGGAACTACAATAGCAAGGCAATATAGAATTATATTGGTTCCTTGATTTTCATGGAACTACAATAGCAAGGCAATATATAATTTCCTGTGTTATCGTGTTTCGATTTCTATATAGCTTCACTTCACATGTTTATGTGTGGTTGACTGTACTAGCCTTGTATTAAATATATGCAATGGCAACATAGCCTTGTTTTGTTTAGTTATTGGTGCTTCTTATTTGATTCTTCGTCAAACATGCATGCTGGAGAAAAGTTTACATATAGTAAGGTGTCTACTGTATGTACTTTTGAAGAGCTGTTGATTAGAAATGTCTAAAATGAGGTTTTAGTAGTGTTTCCGCAGGAGTGATTCTTTGGTACGTCCATGGATACTTATTTATTACCATAAACTTTGGACTGTAAAAATATGGTAACAAATTTTTTAGCTTAAATCCAAATATTTCTATCAATACCTAACAATATATAGCATTAATAACTGGGCGCGGCAACGCGTGCCATCGTGATCTAGTATTACTCAAAGCCGCATCATGCCAAGACGTTGGCTCACTCAACCGTTAACTGAAACATGGTCTGCCGCCCCAAAGCACGCACGATCGTTGAAATTAAGCTCTTTGGCCGCGGTCTACATCTGCGTTGGCTGTGGCTGCCATGGCCTGTCGTGGGCTCACAGCTGCTTTGTGATTACAAAGACGAACTTTTGCTTTTGCTTTTGGTGTCTCCCCTCTTTTTCAAAATTACGAAACTGGAGACACAATGATGACGCTAGGATTGACCGTTACTCTTTCTGTTCAAAATGCATGAAAGAGTATTAACCAATCCTGCCCGTCCTTATATTTTCATTTTTATAAGTTTGGGGTTGGGGTGTGGGGGAGGGGTTGAGACACCGAAGCATGATTGATCGGTCATCATCCATGCACATTTGTTTGAAAACAAGGGTACACACGTACACATGGAGGATCGGCTATCAACTAGATAGTACAATGAAAACGCATAGGTTCGGAGTAGACTAGAGTACATCGTGCATACACACGCTATGTAGTGCATCACTAATGCGACAGGTGAATTAGGCGCAAGGTGGAGCCTGGGCATTCGGATCCGTTCGGCTGGGTTGGACCGAACATTCATACAGATCGATAGGGGTGTCATGTGGAATATATGATGGTGTCCAAATTTTGTTGGTGTAGCAACGTGTGGCGCGTGCCTGAGGGTTGCGTGCTTCGACATGGCGATGGCACAGAGTTGAATAAACACAGTGCATGCATGTGAACTTGAAATCGGCAAGGCGCGGGTTGTACTAGTCATCTACCAAAGAATCATGTTGAAAGTGGAGCTGGATTCTAATAAAGTTATACTCATGCTAATGGAGGGGCTACGACATAAGTGTGTGAAAATTATTGAATCTCCTATATTCTGTTGTGTATTGATCTGATCCCCGCAGGATATACATAGATAGAAGGGAAGATAATTTGAGTACAAGAAGATCATTACTTTGAACTAATTCTATCTTATAATCTCAACTCCTAATCTCAACCGTACTTGTATTCTAATATTCTTTATCAGTCATAGTGGGAGAGAAGCAGAGTGCGACTGGATTTGGAGCTTGCGCTTCCGTCATCTTGTCCATCTTGACTCCATAAATTGCGTCTCTTATGGAGATGATCATGGCTGGCACCTAGGGACGGTGACTACGTCCCCTTTCAGTGCCACTCTTCCCTACCGCGGTCACAACATGAGTGTCATGAACACAAGTGACAAAACGGATGTTGTTGAGCGGAGTTCTTTAGTTGATGTACGCGTTATTATTGATGTCGATGTTGAGATAGCCGGTCATGATATAGCCGTAGTTGAGGTAAATGTGGTCGACGTCGTAGTTTGGTTAAGCCGCAATGGCCAGAGGCGCAAAAAGGTTGCCCGGTTTTTTTGGACGGAGCTGCAATTGTGGACGTTTGGCACCTTGATGATGAGGTATCCTCGGGGTGTCTTGCGGAAGTGGTCATATATGAGGGCACCAGTCTTGCCAAGACTAGATTAAGCCCACCAAGCACACGGCGGTTTTGCCAGAACCGTATGCGCGGTCATGATGTCGGTGCGTCGATGTAGTCTTAGCCGCCGTACGAGGTCAATGCCCTCGTCAGCGTTGTCAATGTCGTGTTGCGTCTCATAGGATTTATGCCCATCCTTGTGGACGATGTAGTGTCAGCGGTGAAAGTGGTCAGACCACCAGCCTACGTGTGGATGATGTTAATGTCGTTTCCATTGGATGTGCTCGATGATGATCTTGGCTCGTTGGCTAGTGTAGCCGTATAGCTTGATGTTGGTTTGACACAGCTCCGAGCCTATAGGAGTGCGGCTTGTGCATCCGCACAGGGCCAAAAAATTTGGGGGCACAAAATTTTCGTGGAAGTTATATGTCCATATAAGCTGAATACAGAAACTGAATAAGGGAAACAAGCAGACCTGGGCCGCATCGTGCGCCTTGAACACTCCTGGATTCCCGAACCCATCCGTCCATCCCATGAGGAGCAGTTCACGCGATCAATTGATTATGCTCTTTTTGCCAACAAAAAAAAGATTAGGCTAGGGCCCTCCCAGCGCGGGAGTGTTGCTCGCGTCGAAAACTCCAGACTCCCAGGTCGCAAGGCACAGCACCGATCGGTCCTCGCCGTCCTCCTGACTCCCATCAGCTGATCGATCGAGACGACAGGATGCCAGGTCGCCAGGAGAGAGTTCGTTTTCTCCCCAAAATTGTGGTTCTTTTTTATTCTCCAATCTAGATCAGGTGGTCAACTATTCTTACCTCCTTGGTCGGTAAAAGAGGTGAGTCCTATCCAGTGGTCCATCTAATCGCGGAACAAAGTAGCAATTTTGTTACCCCAGTTGATTGTTGATGCCACATTTTTCTAATTTTATTTTATTCAGCTTTTCAATCTAGGGTTGTTCATCATGCGAAAGTAATAGTATGGTGCTCAGAAACGCAAGAGTAAAGGAAAGGAACAAAATTTAACTAAGTCTCAAAAGAGGGCTATTTTATTAGAAAATAATCTCAAGTGTCTAATCGGTCAGTTGATCCTTTCACCTTGCACTATTGAAGTCTTATATGCTTACTACGATGAACAACAACAAGTCAATGATTTGGCCACCATACACTTGAGAGTCAAGTGTTGGAGAAGATTGATTATGATGATATTATTGAAGATTTTATTTCGAAGAACTCTAAAAGAATGATGTTTTTCAAATATGCAACTAGGAGTTGAATAGGTATGGTTCTTGATATATTCAATTCCTATCTAAATTTTATGATATATAAATTATTACTCTTGAATAGTTAAAATTTTCAAGTGAGATATAGGAGCCATTTTAGAATTTCGCACGGGGTCTCGGAATTTGCCGGCTCGGCCCTGGTTTGACACGTTGTAATTCCGGATTGACGAAGTGTAGATATCGGTGTAGATCGGCATGTTACTAGATGTAGACATGTGGCAGTGTATTCTCGATAGGTTGGTTTAGTGTTGCCAGGATAATCGCAGGTGGTAACCTACGTAGCGTGTCATTGAAGCTGGGTGTAGTCGAGGAAATGACTCGCTTGATCAGACACAATACGATGTGCAAGCATGGAATCATGAAACAACCGGTGTAGATGGATAGGTACAACCTAGCCATGTCCATGGTTCGTCCAAAATTTTTGGAGGACCTAGGATAACACGATACCAAGCGTCCTTGTTTAAAGTGGCATAACATCCCTGGGTCTAGGGGAAATGGCCCTCCTATTTTAGAAAACACCTTAAAGCTAGCTTTAATATCTAAACGAAAATTTTAAAGAATACTTAAAGTTCAAACATTATTAGCGTTTTTGGGCCTCTTAACAATGTATGCCAAGCTCCGCCACTTATTGACACACAAAATAATTAAAAAGATATTAGTATTCCGCTAGATAAATATTACTATAATGCAAATAGCAAATTAAATAATGCATACATTTGATAGATCCATGATCTTTAAAATCTTGGTGAAGACATTTGAAACTACTCATTTTTATTGATCGAGTGAAATATTTGCATACTTATTTCTACCAATTCCTCCCTTGTACATATGCATGTGCAAGAAATGAGTAGAAGATTAGATATATTAGGCATTGAATTAATAAGTAGACGAAATAGTCTCTAAAACATGTATTATGGGGACAAGTAAAATCATTGAGAATTAGAGGAGATTGCTTGCGGAATGTTATATGTATGCGATTGCATTGTTAGTGTCCAGAATGAATACTCATAACTTTGTAAAGGCACATTCAGAGAGGTTAGAGAAATCGTAACATAAAAAAAATTCAGAAATATTGAAATAGTTTTTGAATATGAGTCAATAGAGGCATGATAGGCCACAACATGGAAGATCTACATTTTCTAAAATTATCCCATCGATGTATAGCCTCAAAAGTAGTGGGAAAATGGTTTTGGTGGCCATTATTTATTTTTTAAGTGCATTAAATAATTCCTAAAAAATACATATGTGTAGCCGATAATAAGAAATACAAGTGTGCAAATTTTAAATGGAAAATATCTTGTATTTATTGCGAGCCAAAAAACAAATATGACAAATTAGGTAAATAGGGATACCATTTAAAGATTACATTGTTCACGCTCAAATCTGCACTTTTCTCTCTTTTCTCTAAGGTTAAAATACACACGTGTATTATAAATTATTATCTAAATACTAGTATTTGTGTTTGTTTTTAATCATTTATCTACATACCAGTATATTTTTGTTTTTTGTCAGTCATTAAATTTGAAAATTTTAAAACAAAGAAGTCCTCCATGGAGGACGGGCTTCAAAAGGACTAAACTACAAAAATAAGTGTTGGGTTGGGGGCACTACATCATTTGGACCCTGGGGGTGGGCCTGCTCACTACTAGAAATCCCCAGATATCCGACGGGGAATTCTAATAACCGACAGGCCGTCGGTTAATATGCTTATAACCGACGGTACCATTCATGACCGACGGTTACCGGAAACCTCTCGGGTATGAATGCTAATAACCGACGGTAGAGTCCATTGTCCGACTGTAAGTATCTAACTCTCGGATATTCGTTATAATGGCCACCGGTCTGCACTTATACCCGAGGGTTCTATTTTCACGGTCGGTTATCAAGCTTCATAACCGATGGGTAAACACTTACTCTCGGCTATGTACAGAAATGACCGACGGTCGAATTGTGACCGTCGGCATAAGTATAAATAGCTGACGGGGATTAGTCATATCCTACCGTTTGACCCTCGGTAATATGCTCAAATGGCCGACGGTTACCGGAGATAATGCCGATCGCCGCCAAAGACGATCGCCGCTCTACCCCATCCCCGGGCCCTGCGGTCGGAAATGATGCCGACTGCCGCTCTGACGAACAAAATGGGATATGGCTTTAATTCACGGCATCAACTTCCTTACGATGCCTAGTGGCATAGACATAATTTTGTCTAGAAACCCTAAAATATATGGTTATAAATTTGATTATATTAGTCACAAATATTAAATTAATTAAGAAATTCAAGTAAGTGAGAAACATAAGAATATTTGGTATAGAACTCTCTAGATTATTTTTTATACTATACATACGACATGTGCCATCACCTCTCATTCCCCTCTCACTCTCACTCTCACTCACCGCACCGATGGAGCATATCCATTTTCTCTCACCTCAATCTCCTCCGCCTCCACGGATTCACTCCAATAGGGAAGATTCCAAGTGCAAGGCGGTAGCAGCAGCAGGCTTGTGATGAGAAACATGGGGCTGGCTGGGTGTGGAGGGAGGAGGCTGCAGAAGTGGCGTCTACGAAGCCACGGATCGGAAGCAGGGCCGGGTGGGGGAAGGAGCCTGGATGCGTCGGCGGCGTCAGCCGTGCTGCCTCAGAGGGCCGATGAAGATAGACCGCCCAGGAAAGACCTCGTGCATTCAGCGCCGCATCCAGTCCGCCCACGCGATACTCTGGCCAGACTTGCCATCATCCCAGTTCACTCACCAAGTCTGTACCCAATCTATTATGCTGCCTCTTGCCACACTTAATTTTGCTTTTTCTTTTCGTTATCTTTTAGTAATTGGGGATATTTGATGCAAATTATTCTGGAGAATAATTTTTTTGGTCAATTACTAGATCAATGCGAAAAGAGATTTTTGGTCAAGTATCTAGAACACTCTGCTAGTGTGTTCTAGATTAGCATGATAGCGTACCATGGTGATTATGCATGCATTTGTACCAATTATTTTTTATTTTTCTGTTATATGTTTAGATTCAAGTCGTGTTGGGTTTTGAGGACTTTCAGTTGCCGGGTTGGACTCATTGGCTGAGCTAGGCTCTTATTTTTGGCGATTTGGCGCTGATTTCGTGGCGCGCGCACCAAAAGAATCCCGCCCGCGCATGCACCACGCCCCCAACTAAGTCCTAAACTGCCGTAGTCTCCTGCCCCCTTCCAAAACAAACTCTTCCTCACCGTCCTTCTCCAGAACCGATCTAGGGTGAGGCTTGCTTTCTCTACGACGAGTTCCGTAGAGATCCTCTGTGATGGCTGATCAATCGGCACAGAGCGACCAAAGTGGAGCGCCGAGGTATCCATCTCTTCTTCCCCTCTTCCCCTGTCTCTCGGCCTGTCTCACACTGGACCTGGCCGAGTTATGACTATGTGCTTCTTTGTGTGCTCATTGTACAATGTTTTTTGATTGCAATTCGTATGTTTTGTGCAGCAATAGATAAGTAATTTGATGCTTGAGTTAAATTCGTTAGCTAGTAGCAATTTGATACATGTGCGTTCCCCCTTCCCTGATTCAATTAATGAAGACATATAGCATCCATGAATTTCCTAGCTTGATTGCAAAAATCGATTTAGGTATCCTTTTGTTAAATGCTACAGATGGACATATTACAGTATACGCCGGAACTCAATTCCTTTAGTTTGGGGTTTGAAGAGCTGGCAATAGATCTGCCCAGAGGTTATCTAGATGTATTAATTATTGATAATTGTATCTGGTATGGTCATTGCAAGGACGATGCAAAATTGTTTGATTGATGCAATGTCAAGTTCCCTAATACCTAATACTGAACTATGGTCAGTGCATGCAGGATATAGATAACTATTATTTTCTCTCTTACACTAAATTTTGGTCTGCGAGTTGGATACTAAATTAAATTATCCACATCTACACATTAAAAATATGATTTTTGGCTGCCGATACACTCTACAACCATGATTTGTTTATACTATACCTCCCGCTTGTGTATAAGTAATTGTGAAACCAATTTGTTCTTTATTTCTATAGCAATGTAGATGACAATCGTAGTTGGATGTACAAAGAGAGAAAGGGAAAGATGATCACTCAAGCTTGGCAACATAGATTAGATAATTTTTGGAGCATGCATTCTCATTGCCTGATGCTGTAGTAGATGGGGTATCACATTGTCCCTGTACCAAGTGTTTTTGTCGTCATAAGCGCAAAAGAGATGAAATGACCAGACATTTGTGCCACAATGGATTCATGTTAGGATACAAGGTATGGACTAGCCACGGGGAGTCTGATACACCTGAAATCGTAGAACAAGATAATGATGCGGATGTAGATCGTATGGATGACATGCTAATTGATGCAATCGCTGCAGAAGGTGTTTCTGTAGGCGATGAGCCAACATAAGCTGCAAAGAAATTCTATGAAATGTTAGTGGAAGCTGACAAACCTCTGGATGAGAAGACCACACAATCACGTCTATCCATTGTAGGACGGCTAATGACTATTAAAACACAGCATAACCTATCGGAATCTTGTTACAATGATATAATGAGTGCTATACATGACATTGTTGGGGATGATGCTGCAAAAGATCTCCCGACAAACTTTCATAGGTCAAAGAAGCTTGTGCATAGTCTAGCAATACCATACGTCAAGATTCATGCATGCCCCAATAATTGTATGATCTATTATAAGGAGAGTGAGAATAAGGATAAATGCACCATATGCAAAGAACCTCGCTACGAGGAAACTACCAGAAAAAATAACTCTAGGAAGATACCAAGAGAAGTTTTGCGCTATCTTCCTATTACTCCTAGGCTACAACGGTTGTACATGTCACAAAGCACTGCTAAGCACATGGATTATCATGCTAGGCCTCGTGACAGCGAGAAAATAATGTTTCATCCTTCTGATGGAGACGCCTGGAAGGAATTTGATAAAGAATTCAAGGAGTTTGCAGCAGAGGTTAGGAATGTGAGGTTATGCTTAGCGACAGATGGCTTCACACCTTTCGGTATGACAGCAGTGTCATATTCTTGTTGGCCAGTATTTGTCGTACCTTATAACCTGCCACCGGAAATGTGCATGAAGCAAAGTAACTTGATACTTGCACTAGTCATTCCTGGTCCAGATTATCCAGGGAAGACCCTAAATGTGTTCATGCAGCCTTTAATTGATGAACTTGATGATTTATGGAAAAATGGAGTAAATACTTATGATAGTCATCGTAAGAAAAACTTCATCCTAAAGGCAGCTTTAATGTGGACTATTCATGACTTTCCAACTTATGGATTAGTAGCATGTTGGAGTACACATGGAAAGTTTGCATGTCCTATATGTGGATCTGACATAAACACATTTTCGTTGAAGCATGGGAGAAAACCTTGTTGGTTTGACTGCCATAGGAGATTTCTTCCAATTAACCATACATTTCGTAGGAGTGTGAGATGTTTTCGTAAGAAAAAATAAGTTTTAAATCCTCCACCAAAGACCATGCCGGGAGATGATGTGTATAAAGAACTTCAAAGTCTTGTCCCTAATGAAACTGGTAAGAATACATTTGAAGGGTTTGGAGTGGAGCACAACTGGATTGCTATAAGTGGTTTGTTGCAGCTAGAGTATTTTAGTAAGTTGTTGCTTCGCCATAACATTGATGTAATGCACAATGAGAAAAATGTTTCTGAGGCATTAATAAGCACGTGCCTTGATATTCCTATTAAACTAAGGATAATACTAAAGCACGTCTTGATATTGCTAAATATTGTGATCGAACAAAGCTTCATCTAACAAAGGATTCCAAGGGTGTGTGGCAAAAACAAAAAGCAAATTATTGTGTTGAGAAGGATGATAAAATCATCATCTTTAAGTGGTTTAAAGAAGTGAAGTTTTCTGATGGGTATGCTGCTAATTTGAGTAAAGCTGTTAACTTGGCCCAGAAAAGATTTATTGGGTTGAAAAGCCATGACCACCACATCATCATTGAATGCCTTATAGTAGTTGCACTACGAGGCTTCATCCCAGAAAGGGAATGGAAGGTCATAGCTGAGTTAAATTATTTTTACCGACAGCTATGTGCCAAAGAAATTAAGCCAGAACGGATGCATGAACTTGAGAATGAAATTCCAGTTTTGTTGTGCAATCTTGAGAAAATGTTCCCTCCCGGCTTTTTCAATGTAATGCAACACTTGATGGTGCATCTCCCTTATGAGGCAAGGTGTTGGGGGCCCTGTGGCATATCATTGGATGTATGTTTTTGAGAGGTATGCTAGAAACTCTGACATTAATTTGTATATTCTACTATAATACATTCATGTCATGTATCGCTCAAATTTCTAGTAATTCGTTATAGGGCAATGCACCATCTGCGCTTAAAAGTGCGTAACAAGGCAAGAGTGGAGGGTTCAATTGTGGAAGCCTGCATTGTACAAGAGATCACAAATTGTGTTTCTTTGTACTTCAGCGACCATGTCCACACTGTATGGAAGAAAAATCCTCGTTACAATATTGGAGGAACACGGGTGCACAATGATGGGTGTACCCTAGATGTGTTTCAGTATGAAGGAAACCTTCGTGGAAGGGGTAATGCTCTTGACCTCACGCCGCAAGCGTTGAATGCGGCTAGGTTATACATTTTGATGAACTATTCTGCTATTGACAGATTTATAGAGTAAGTGATAAATAATTTATCCTTCATGTACTACTCTATGCAAATTGTTTCTAATCATAGGCCATCTATAGATCTTTTACTGAAGTAAAATACTTGGAGCACCCCAATTTAACTGATGCGGGCCTTGACAAATTTATGACAGAAGAATTTGTGGAGTGGTTCAAGATTGCTGTAAGCATAGTTTAACTAGCCTTATATATTTTGCATTCGGTTACTACTATGTTTAGTAATAGAAGTGTTTTCCCTTTATGTAGTGTAAAAGTGATCTAGATTCTGATGAAGACTTGTGGAATTTAGCTAATGGATGTAGCTCTCGAGTCTATTCCTATAGTTCATATGACGTGAATGGCTTTCGCTTTAGGTCAGAGCTATATGAGAAAAATTGTAGGAGGTTGAAAATGGTGAACACAGGGGTTTGTTTGTCTTCCTTCACCACTGAAGGTGAACAACTTGACTACTATGGTGTCATTTAGGATATCATCAAATTATCCTTCACGGCTAGCAGAAAAATAGAGATGGTACTCTTCAAATGTCATTGGTTTGACCCCACCAAGGGCATGAGGTCAGATGCAAAATTGGGTATGGTGGAGATAAACTCATCTTCTAGGCTTAAATTTTTTGAGCCGTTTGCCATGGCTCACCAAGCTACACAAGCTTATTACTTAAAGTACGCATCCCCCAAGCGAGATCTTCGTGATTGGCAGGTCGTGTACAAGATTCAGCCAAGTAGTAGATTGAGTAACCTTGATGAGAATGATCCATCCAGTACAGATGATTTTTTCCAAGAAGATGGTCAGTAGGGTAGCTTTTCTGTAGATATTGGCAACTTTGTTGATGAGTTCACCGTGTCTAGAAATCAGTCAGATGATGTACTTGATCCTGCTGAAATTGAAATGATAGAAAATCAAAACAGTGATGATAATGAAGAAGAAGCTGAAGGACCAGAAGAGGAACTAGAAGAAAGTAGTGATGAAGAAGAAGAGGAAGGGCAAGAAAAGACAGATGAGGATGAAGATGAGGATGGCACAATAGAGCATGACTCTGAATACGACGATGATGATTACTAAGAATTATAACTTCTGCCCTTTAGTGTCATTTGGTTTCTTAGTATTAGTTAATGTTATAAAACTATATTACCGCTGAATAAAAATTATGTCTCTTGGTTATCTATTTGTTACATACTATTACATTACATTTCATTTCATTTCCATGCCTTCGATAATGGTTTCCTTGAAATTTTATATATAACTAATAGCATGGATTTTGTCAAATTGTAGCAGGACTGGCCGGCTGAGCCATATGCGCGTCTCAGTAACTAGATCAAACAGATCATCTTCTGCTGCCTCTGTGGGAAACAATAGATCATCTCAGTCAACTGAGCAGACTAAAAAGGCTAGGACCCCTAGAAGAAAGACAGAAGCTGGTAACAGACTAGAGGAAATTGATCGACCCCTTATAGTTCCTCATGGCATGTTAGTATTAAATATTTCAAATAGTTGAGTTTTTGTTGGAGAAATATTCCTATACTAACTTTGTGTAATATCTATTCATAATAGTCTATGGGAAAAGCACCCATACACTGCTCGTGAACCGTCAACGGTGCAAGGCGCATTAGTATGCCAGATGTATCCAGAGCCAATTGGTCCAGCTGGTGATCCGAAACCGGTATTGTGTTGGGAGGACTACAAGTGGTCCCCTGGTGCAGGAGTAAGAACAACAGCTTCCAGAATTGTGGAGGAATTTTGGGTAAGTTTATCCAACTATAAGTATGGTTTACGTAAATATTTTGAGAATTCTGAAATAGGTCAATGGCTACTAGTAGTTAAACTTATTTGGTTTGTTCATAGACATGCATAAAGATACTCTGTTATGTTGTTGATTTTAGCTCATAATGATTTTCTCTCAGACAAAAGGACTACCTAATAAATCTGATATTAGGTAATTCAGCTTGTTATAAATGTCCATTTTAACTACTAAGTTAGGCTACCTGTTCTGATTTACTTATATAGAGCGATAGCAAAGTAATTTTTGCATCCACCCATCCTCTCATCATTTTTGTGCTCTTACTGTATGTTCCTCTCATCATTTTTGTGCTCTTACTGTATGTTTAATGGATGAAGCTAAATGCTCATGCCAGATTACTGTTACATGTGTGAATCTTGAGATTACTTCCATTTGCACTCTTTTGTTTACAATAAAAATGATCATGTTCTAGAATGTTTACTACATGAAAAAATCCTAGCTTGCCAATTTGTTTTTTAATTCAAGGAACTGAAGTTCATCTTGCGATGTCACTTGTTTGTATAACTAGGTAGTACACATGCTATATTAGGAGGGGTGCATCATTAATTTTGTATAGGAGCAATCCACGAATTTTGAAAATTTGACTGTTCTCGAATACTCCTATGTTCACTTCGACAAATGCAGAACTAACAAGAGCTAATATTTTGCGTGTTCTCTGACAGTGGCGTTTCAAGTGTGACCCATTAAATCAAGAGAAAGCATATGCTGCCTTGGAGGAGAACTTTATTAATAAAGTGAGGGAGGTGCTACACGAGGAAAAGGCGGTAGCCATCAAAAGGTTAAACAAGAAGGGACAAATGCCTACGGAAGTGGATGAGCAGGGTAACCGCTGGCCAACTAAGGAAGCTTTAATTTCTGCTAAGCCACCTGGCTTTGGTACTATTATTGGTTGGCGTTTACTTTGTGAGCATTGGACTACTTCTGCATTTAGAAAGATATCTTTGACCAACTCGAAGAACAGACTAGCTCATGGAGAAACAGTCTTCCACTGCAGTGGTGCGAGAAGTGCTGTCTCTACACGTCAATATCTGGTACTCTTGTTTCATGAAACATTTTTTTGTTTTACTACTTTTCATGCACCATCTTCATTATTATTTTTGAGAAAAAATAGTCCATTTATATTGGATGATGTTTATCATTCTTAAACCGCAGAGACTCAAAACTGGTAAAGACCCTGGAATTACCGGCGCATGGCATCACATGCATAATTTGCATCGCGTGACTGATCAAGAGAAGATATGTAGCAAAAGAATTTCTAAACGTTGGGTTAGTAGAATATTTATAGCTTACCTAATTTTTTTCATAATGAGAACAATGTTCAAAGCTAAACCATAATTTTTTATTTCGAAAAGGAAAATTTTGATGACGCAATGACAAATGCCCATGGAGAAAACTGGGAAGAGGATCACCTAGAATTAGATGCACAAATCATATATGATGCAGCAGGTAGAATGCCACATGGTAGGCTGGGAATCGCCAATGAGTTATTTACCAAAACAGAGAAGTCCAATATTAAGTCTAGAAGGGTGTCGGTCTCACAGCCGGTGGAGTCAGCTAGGGGGGATCGTCTAGAAAGAGAGAATGACCGTTTGAAGCAAGAAAACAAGCGTCTTCGAGGCATTGATCTAGTTGTGCGGGTAATGTTTCATTCTCTTATAAATTGTAGTCTATGAGTGAACGTGGTTGTGCTTACTTGTTTATATTTATAGTCTTTGGCTGAGAAAGGAGGAGTGGACTATGATGGCATAATGCATTCAGTTGCACCTAACTTGGTAAGTATAACACATTTCAATGCAAGGCTTGTAGCAATGAAACTAGAGTAATGTATCTTTTATGTTTGATATATAGGCCACATCAGATTCTGAAGTTGGATTTGAAAGAGGGCGAGATGTTGGTCATCCACATGAAACTAAAAAGGTTAGTTCTTTACGAAGTAATAAATATGTTACTTGCTAATAAGCCATCCGTGTTCTAGTAGAAATATAGGAAAGTGCCACTTGAGCGAAGGCAGATGGTCATTGAACTACAGTTTTTTCGGTTATCTCTCGCAAAATTTATTCTTAAGAATTCGTGCATATATCTCTTGCAATTTACTAGTTTGGTGTTAATTCATCGTGATGATGAAAATGAGTTTGGGAGTTTTTAATCTACGGCCTGTATTGGAATATGCTCAAGAATCTGTGTAATGTACATAGATCTTAAAATAAATAGAGGGATGGGTCATAGCATCTGTTTCTTACTATCTAATTTCTGTATGATTTTTTGGTGTATACTCCTATGTTTAACACATACTTGTGAGCATAGAGATAGTTCAAAACTTATAAACCACTTGCCCTTCATTTACCTAGATCCTATCATCTTGATGTGTATAACAATGTATGCAAGCGTGAGGCGTTTCATGTGCATCGTGCACTCTTAAGTTTTGAGAAGATCTCCTTAGTATTGATGCATTACTATTCTGTGGTGATCCGGCTATATAATTCCTTCTAAATTCACTTGATAATTCTACATATAGTTAGTGATGATTCAACATTAGTGTACTATACATTTATTTGAATAATACGCCATGTTTCATCTACAATGTATTGTTTTTTCATTTTTCTTACAATCGGTCTTATCATTCTTAGGCAAGGGGAAGTAACAGTAGAGGAAGTCTTAGCCGTGAGAAGGATCATGATATTAATGAGGATAATGATGATGCTGATGACATGTATTACAATGAGGGTGATGAAAATGGCTATGGTTATGACGAGGGTGGTGATGATGGATATGGCTACAATGATGATCATTACGACAATGGGCGTGGTGATGAAGAAGATGATGACGATTGGCCAATTTCTAAAGTATTTGTATAATTTAGTTTTTGTGGAATGATTGGACCATTATATTTTAGTTACTATTTACTTTTCCATTAGACATTTTGTAGATGGATCATGTACTCTGTGAGGTTATTAAACGTGTTCTTTTTATTGAGTGTTTGATTGATAATTATGAGGTATCTTAAAATGCTAATATTTGGGAATATTGTTGACCGGAATCACATTTTGTGATGTATAACAATGACCGACGACCTATCTAACATCTCAACTATACCATATGCCGAGGGGACTTTAGGCCCGTTGGCAATTTTGTAAAATGACAGTGTAGGCAACCTCTAAAATATAATCATCCACGACGGGACTGACGGGAGCTAGCACCCGTCAAAAGCTAAATACCCGACAGGGCACCATCGGCTATTAGTATCGTCGAGAGGTGGTATGACGGCTGGTGGCCAGAACATGGGCGATGGTTCCCCGTCAGGTTATCCCCGTGGGAAAAATTAGTACCCGACAGTATCGTCGGCTATTAGAGTAATGGCCGACCGAGCTAGGCCGACGGGGCATAACCGACGGTACACCGTCAGATTTAAGGTTAGCCTACGGTTAATAGAAATAGCCGACGGTAATTTCACCCTCGGCTAAAAGGTGATATCTAGTAGTGGCTTCCCTCTCTTGTGGATAGTAAAGGATCTTATATTTTGCAGCGGAGGGAGTAGTGCGCGCATGAATTGATGCCCTTCAAGTTGATTATAGGAGTACTGACGAACATACTCGCAGAACGTTGTCCGATGAAGCTACGCATGTGCACGCCTGCTCGGGAGGTTGGACTGCTCTCTGATTGCAAAATCAATGTGGTGGCTCTTAGATGTTTTTGTTTTACTGTATCTTAATGAATTGAGCATCTCCACCAGATGATTAATTCTTTTAACCAACTGAACTCTGCTCACCGCCCCCTCCAGAACCCTCTTGGTTAGGCCAAGCGTGAACCAGGCCATTTTTGCAGAGCTCTCTCAGTTTTTTTTGGAAAAGGGGAATAAGACCCCGGCCTCTGCATCGGTTGATGCACACATCCTTTTATTATAAGTATTCAAAAATCCAAAATTATTACAATTCAAGGATCACTCAAGATCGACACATGTATCAACCAGCAGAATAAATGAGTCAACAGACTAAACATCATGTTCTAGTCTATTAAAACGCAGCCAGCCAAACTGGCTGAAGATGTGCCCAGCGACCATCAGGAGACGGCTCAGTAATAGAAAACAGACCTTTGGTCCAGGGGTATTAGCCCCGATTTTGCTACAAACCGGGACTAATGCCCCGGTCCAACGGCTAGAACTGGCCCCAGGGGGTGGCAGGCACTAGCCCCGGTTCGAACGTGACCTTTAGCCCCGGGTCGTGTAACAAACCGGGACTAAAGGGTTTCAGGCAGGCCGGGTCGGGCGCCAGACCCTTTAGCCCCGGTTTGTTATAGGACCCGGGGCTAAAGGTTAAAGGTTAACCTTTAGCCCTGGTTCTAGACACGAACCGGGGCTAAAGGTCTGGCTATATCTTCTTCCCCTGCCTAAGCCACCATTCAAGCTGGTGACTCTCCTCTCTCTCTTTCTTGCTTCAAGCTCGATTTCATGCCCTTTTTTTCTCAAGATTTGTCTATATTTTGTGGTGCCCCATCTATCCAAAGGTTCTAAAAGGTGAGCAACTTTATCCTTTGAACTCTCATTGCTATATTAGCCCATTTCATGCTCTATCTTGTAGATGGATTTGTAGATTTAGTTTGGTAGTAATTTTTGCAATGATAGCATGAGAACGATGTTTAGATTCTATCTATCTTGTATCAATGTAAGGAACTCTAAAGTAAATATCACAATATGTGGATTCTATCTATATATATCTTGTTTTGGCACATAGTCTCGATATTTGATTTTAGAAGCACACACATGCGTGCATCATTCTAACTAGTTGGGCAAAATATCCTTCTTCGTCTACCTGCTTTCAAACTGAAAAAATTGTAACAAAGATAGGGTTAATTAATAAAAGCTTGATAAGAAGACATCACAATACATCTTCGAAAAGCTCCTCTATGGCAAGCTCCTCGAAGATGTCTGAGGATAGGATCCTAAGACATCTTCGAGAGAAGCTCCGCCATAGTGGTGTCCCTCTGGCACCATCTTGGAGTTAATAACTTCTCTAGCTATAGATGAATACGTCAGGTAACTAAAACAATTCACATATTAGGGAGTGCCTCTATGGCGAGCTCCTCGAAGATGTCTGAGGACGAGATCCTATGACATCTTCGAGAAGCTCTGCCATAGTGGTGTCCCTGCTCTCGCACACCATCTTTCAGTTTATATCTTCTCTAGCTAGATCAGTATGCTGGTGGAGCTAACTAATTTCATTTATTAGAGAGTGCCTCTATGGCGAGCTCCTAAGACATCTTCGAGAAGCTCCACCGTAGTGGTGTCCCTGCTCTCTCACACCATCTTGCAGTTCTTCACAAGAATGGATACATATTTATAGATTAAGCAACACAACATAGTGTCGGGCACTGATGACATAATGTCGACACACTCACCCCTGGCATAGTGCTGCCACCCACCCAAAATAGTGTCGTCATTTAATTTACTGGCTTAGTGCTGCCCACTGAGGACATAGTGTCGACATGTTGTCTCCACATCCACATTTAGTCCCGGTTGGTGCCTCCAACCGGGACTAAAGGTTCATCATATCTTTAATCCCGGTTGCTGGCTTTAATTTTGTTTTTTAGATTAGTACTAATTAGTTATGGTTATGCTGCCACCCACCCAAAATAGTGTCGTCATTTAATTTACTGGCTTAGTGCTGCCCACTGAGGACATAGTGTCGACATGTTGTCTCCACATCCACATTTAGTCCCGATTGGTGCCTCCAACCTGGATTAAAGGTTTATCATATCTTTAGTCCCGGTTGCTGGCTTTAATTTTGTTTTTTAGATTAGTACTAATTAATTATGATTATGTTTGATGTACTTAATTAATTATATAATGCATATGAGCTGGCAGTGGATGTACGCTGACCGACTCTCTAACGAGTTCATTAAAGGCGTGCATTCTTTTATTCTTGTGGCCGAGGCAAACAAGCGGAATGGTTTTATGTCTTGTCCATGTGATGTCTGTTGGAATCATAAGGAATACTCTTCCTCAAGAGTCCTTCACAGCCACCTGTTTCGATCCGGTTTCATGACTAGCTATAATTGTTGGACCAAGTACAGAGAAATAGGGGTTATGATAGAAGACAACGAAGAAGAAGAGAATGATAATGACTACCCTACTATGTCCCCTGAATACGATGGTACTACAATGGAAGACATTGATGAAGAAAAATATGAAGAACGGGCCATTGCTGATGCCCAGGAAGAATGCGTAACTGAAAGGGAGACGTTGAAGGTCAAGAAGATGTTAGAGGATCACAACAAATTGTTGTACCCAAATTGTGAAGATGGGCACAAAAAACTGGGTAGCACACTGAAATTGCTGCAATGGAAGGCAAAGAACGGTGTGATTGACAAAGGATTTGAAAAGTTGCTGAAAATAATGAAGAAGTTGCTTTCAAAGGATAACGAACTGCCTGCCAGTACCTACGAAGCAAAGAAGGTTGTCTGCCCTCTAGGATTAGAGGTGCATAGGATACATGCATGTATTAATGACTGCATCCTCTACCGCGGCAAGGAGTACGAGAAGTTGGATGCATGCCCAGTATGCACTGCATTGGGGTATAAGATAAGACGAGATGACCCTGGTGATGTTGAGGGCGAGCGCGGTATGAAGAGGGCTCCTGCCAAGGTGATGTGGTATGCTCCTATAATACCACAGTTGAAATGATTGTTCAGGAACAAAGAGCATGCCAAGTTGTTGCGATGGCACATGGAAGACCGTAAGAAAGACAAGATGTTGAGACACCCCGCAGATGAGTCGCAGTGGAGAAAAATCGAGAGAGAGTTTCTGGACTTTGCAGGTGATGAGAGGAACTTATGGTTTGGTCTAAGTACAGAAGGCATGAATCCTTTTGGGGAGCAGAGCTGCAGTCATAGCACCTGGCATGTGACTCTGTGTATCTATAACCTTCCTCCTTGGTTTTGCATGAAGCGGATGCTCATTATGATGCCAGTGCTCATCCAAGGCCCGAAGCAACCCGACAACGATATTGATGTGTACCTAAGGCCATTAGTTGAAGAACTCTTACAGTTGTGGCACGGACAAGGTGTACGTGTGAGGGATGAGAACAAGCAGGAGGAATTTGACCTACGAGTGTTGTTGTTCATAGCAATCAATGATTGGCCTGCTCTTAGTAACATTTCAGGACAGACAAACAAGGGATACAATGCATGCACACACTGTCTAAACGAGTCTGAAAGTATATATTTGGATAAATGTAAGAAGAATGTGTACCCGGGGAATCGTCGTTTTCTAAAGCCCACGCACACCTTAAGACAGATAGGTAAGCATTTCAATGGCGAGGCAGATAGCCGGTGTAAGCCTATCCGCCGTACTGGTGATGATGTATTTGATATGGTGAAGGATTTAAAAGTAATCTTTGAAAAGGGTCCTGGTAGACAATCTGTTCCGAAGGATGATGTTGGACACGCACCCATGTGGAAAAATAAATCTATATTTTGGGAGCTACCCTATTGGAAAGTCCTAGAGGTTCGCTCTGCAATTGACGTGATGCACCTGACAAAGAATCTTTGCGTGACGCTGCTAGGCTTCTTGGGCGTGTATGGGAAGAGCAAACATACACCTGAAGCACCGCAGGACCAACAACGTATAAAAGACCGAGACGGCATGCATCCAAAGCTATTTGAAGGTACTACTAGCTACGCTCTTACCAAAGAAGAGAAGGAAATCTTTTTTGAAGTCCTTTATAGTATCAAGGTCCCGTCTGGTTTCTCGTCGAACATAAAGGGAATAATAAATATGGCAGAGAAAAAATTTCAAAACCTAAAGTCTCATGACTGCCACGTGCTTATGACCCAGCTGCTTCCGAAGGCCCAGTAAGCGCTATACATTGTTGTGAGAGAAAAGGTGTGGATGTGTGGATGGACAAGGCGGTCGGCCTAGATATAGAGAGACATGGCGAGAAGCAGGGGAAATGGCGGGAAGCGGGGGAAATGGCGGGAAAACTTGGCGGGAAGCGGGGGAAATGGCGGGAAAACATGGCGGGAAGCGGGGGAAATGGCGGGAAAACATGGCGGGAAGCGGGGGAAATGGCGGGAAGCGGGGGAAATGGTGGGAAAATATGTTTTAGTCCTAGTTAATAGTTTTCGTATTAAATATTATATTTCTAATAAGTCTATTATTATATGTATTTTTCTATTTTTAAATAATAAACAATATTTTTCCAACATTTGTACTAAATATAATACTATTTAAACAATAGATAATTTCATTTAAGTTGTATAATAAAGTATGATAATAGATTCAAATTATAGATCTTCTTTTTCTGAAAAATTTGATATATAATACATAATTTTCTGAAAACTATAAACCATTTTTGGTTCTGGCGCCAAAAACAACCTTTAGCCCCGGGTTGTAATACGAACCGGGGCTCAAATTACAAACCGGGGCTACAGGGGTGTGGCGCCCGGGAAGAGCGGTGGCCGAAAACACCTTTAGCCCCGGGTTGTAATACGAACCACGGCTAAAGGAACCCGGGGCTAAAGGGGGGTGGTATAAATACCCCACCCTCACCTCGGGTCGTGGCACGACCTAGAGAGCCAGATCGCCACACCTTCTTCCCAGAGAGCTCGTCGCCCGCGCCCGATCGTGCCGCCGCCCGCGCCCGTCCGTGCCGTCCGTGCCACCGCCGCCCGCGCCCGTCCGTGGCACCGTCCGTGCCGCCACCGCCCGCTCCCGTCCGTGCCGCTGCCGCCATCCGTCTTCGCGCCGTCTGTGCTACCGCCGCCTCCCGCATCGTCTCCGCGCCGCACCGCCGCCCGCATCGTCTCTGCGTCGCGCCGCCCCGCCACACCGTTCAGGTGATCGTCGTGAGTCCCGTCAATTTTGGTTGTTAATGTTGTTAATTTTGGTTAATTAGTATTTAGGGTTAATTAGTATTATAGGTTAGTATTTAGTATTAGTATTAGGTTAGTATTTAGTATTAGGTTAGTATTTAGTATTAGTATTAGTTAGTATTAGTATTAGATTAGTATTTAGTATTATTATTAGTATTAGTATTTAGTTGTTAGTATTAGTATTAGGTTAATTAGTATTAGTATTTAGTATTAGTTAGTATATTAGTATTAGTTAGTATTTACTATTATTATTATTAGTAGTATTTAGTATTTAGTATTAGTATTAGGTTAGTATTAGTATTAGTATTAGGTTAGTATTAGTATTAGGTTAATTGTATAGGTTAGTATTTACCTAGGGTTAGTTAGGGTTAGTTAGAATACTTAGTTAATTAGGTTTAGTTTAGTTAGTGTTAGGTTTATGGTTAGTGTTATTAGGGCAATACTTAGTGATTTAGTTACTGTTTATGTTTTATGATTGTTTATTGCTATTATTTAGTTATGCCGCGTCCACCTCGTCCGAGCCTACTGGACTCCGTCGGGAATGTCCGAGTCTGGGCTCCGCCGGGTTGGCACTAGGAGGTGCTACCTATCGGGACTCGTACCTTGGTGAGGAATTCGGGTATCATCGTCGACCCGGAGCTTCTTTGGTAGCGTCCCCGAGGTCCAGGAGCGGTGCAGAGGGAGCCAGCCCCCGAGGAGGCGGTACGTCGTCGTATCAGGGAGGAGGACGAGCATGTACGACTATACATGTATCTTTTGGAGACTAGGTTCTCTAATATCTGGCAAGTTCACGGATCTCACCCGAGGTATTCGCCGGTGATGGTCCTCTTTTGTGGCTGTAGAGCTCCCGTAGCACAGAATGCGGCAGCCGCGTTCGCTATTTTGATATATGAGCGAGATGTATTAATAATATACTTTATATTATGAGCGAGATGTATTAATAATGTACTTTATCTTATATTATTGTACTTTATCTTAATCACTAAGTACTGTATCCGAGTTGTCGCAATTGTAATATTCTTTTACTTAATGCAATATTGTTTTTCTGTATTAGTTAAGCTATGGACGGTAGACAGAATGAAGAGGAGCTTCTCAACATGATAGACGAGGGTACTGGGGGTCTGATTACGATGGCTCCGAGTATCTTAATTTGTCTGGAGGAGACGATGGTGGAGAAGATAGTGGAGACGATGGTGCTGACCATGGTGGACACCATGGTGAAGACACCATAATAATGAGAAACTCCGTCGAGGTATATAAAGCCTCTATCGATCGTTCACTAGTATAGATGCACTAATTGATTTGTATATATGTACTGACGAAAGTTTATTCTCTTAGACCTCCGCTTCCGGCCAATCTTCTACAAGGACAAGAGGGCCGACACACAAGTTGCCCGCTGATGTCCGTTTTAGCATTGACTTAGTCTCTCCGCAGGGTCAACCGTTGGAGCCCAAAAAATCTGCGAATGCATTTACAAGTCAATGCGGGGTGATTGTTAGAGATACCGTCCCGATCACCACGCGAAACTGGAACAAGCCAGGAAAAAAAAGGATCCAACTAGGGCTAGTTTTGTAGATGACAGAGCGAGAGCTATGATGTGGAATTCTCTCATGACACATTTCACCCTACCAGTCTTGGAGACTGATGAGCTCACACAGCAAATGACGAGGAAAGTCAAGCACTTTGCTCTGAAGAAGATGGCCGAACTATTCAAGGAATGGAAAAAAAGATTGTACCACAAATATGTCTTGAAGAAAAAAACTCCTCCATTCACTGGCCCACTAGAGTTGCAGCAGGATAACTGGGCCGCATTTATGGAATACAAGACCTCGGAACCAGCTAAGGCAATGTCAGCAAAGAATAAGTTAAATGCAGCCAAAAAGAAATATCACCATCATATGGGCACAGGTGGCTACAGGAGTGCCATGCCTAAGTGGGATAAAGTTGAGGCTGACCTGGAGGCTAAAGGTGTCACTCCAACTACGTCTTGTTGGCCCAGGAGGTCAAGAAATTGGGTACTCGGGCATGGGGCATCATTAGACCCAGAAACAAGCGAGATTGTTGCAGCCGAAGAAATTTCTTCACCCAAGAAAGAACTTATTAAAGTGATAAAAGAGGTTGAAGAGGGAATGTTTGTTCCCGACAGAGAGAACGATGAGCTGAAAAAGGCTCTCGGGAATCCTGAAAAGGCTGGACGAACAAGAGGGTTTGGACCTTCTTATAAATGGGTTATCGGGTTTCCCGAGCACCTTGACACGTATAGAAGCCGATCGAGAAAAACAAAGCGGCAAAAAGAGGATGATACGGAGCGGTTCGCGAGGTTTGAAGCCATGCTACAGGAGCATCGCCAGGAGCTTAATGAACTTAAACGACTCCGACAGCAAGATCCTGCACCGAATAGTGGTTGGCCCATCGCAACGGAAAAGCAGTGTGGCTTCCACGGAGGGCCACGGTAATGATGCCACGATGGATGTGTACCCCGTGGATGCAATTAAGGAGAAGACTAGTTGTGAGCTGCATGTTGAACTGAAGAATATATCCAGGAAGGTGGCGGTTGGCTTTGCTTTACCTTCTGCACCGGGAGCAATCTACCATTGTAATCCAATTCCAGCTGGCTTTGCTCATGTCGGTGTGGATGAAATTCAACCTATGTGTCAGTCACTACAGCTTGACATCCCTAGAGGTGAAGGGGAGACGACACTGGGAGAAGTCACGAGTGGCTTCATTCTTTGGAAAAAAGAATACATCAAGTTTCCAGGCTCGACACCAAGGCCACCTTCTCCACCGAGAAACAATCCATCACCTCCAAGGCAACCGTCTCCTCCCAGTAAAAGTCCACCTCCAAGTGCACCGTCTCCTCCCAGTAAAAGTCCACCACCTCCAAGTCCAATCCATGACCCCAACACGAGTCCATCTCAATCTACGCAGCCGCCTCCACCCACTAAGGGCCAAAAGCGGAAGAATATCACCGCTCTGTCGAGTGATAACCGACGCCCAAAGCGACAGTTGTCGCCCCTCCCAAGAGTACCGCTGGTTCCTCCCAAGAGGGCTTATGACCTGACCGATGAGGAGACCGATGCGGTCGTACGGGCCGAAGTGGATGCTCATTTTAAAAAGAAACAACCTGAGCCAGAGGTCCAAATAAAACCGGAAACCAAGGAGCACTTTAGGAAATTACTGACGCAGCCATCCCAAGCTCAGTTAAATGCGCCAGATGACTATAAAATATGTCTTCATAACACACTAAAACAGAAGAGATCAAGCGGTAGAGGAAGCATCACAAAAGAGGTTCCCCAGCAGGGGTAACAACCAAAACAATCGAGTGTTAGCGGAAGCATTAGAACGGACGTCCCCCAGCTAGGAATACAAGTAAAACAATCAAGCGGTAGCCGAAGAACCAAAAGAGATGTTCCCCATCTGGGAAACAAGCAAACCAATCACTCCCCCTACTCCAGGTGAACATACTCGAACCTCAACTATATGAGGTAGAACCTATGGATCCGGAAATGGCTAAGATATTTGCCAAGCAATGTAATATGTCTATTCATGAAATTCTTCACGGGGATATGCCCAAGGCTGAGGTAGCACCCAAATTTTTTCACGAGGAGCCTCTGGTCAGTTCTGAGAGGCTTCGGGATATGCCAACACAAATGCGACGATTCCATGAATGGTACATGGAAGCATCAAAAGAACAACAATATTGGCTCTTACTGAAAGTTCGAAAATCGCATTACTTCACTAAAGACGAGGTCCCTATTGAATTTACAGAATTATTTCAGTTATTCAATCTAAAGTAACTCGACAAAACTATCCTAAGTTCGTATTGTCTGTAAGTGATTACTTTATTTTATGTAATTAGGTCTCTATCTCAGCTTGTTCAATTCATTGCCGGTAAGTATACTCACTATATTCTTTTGTATGCTATATATAATGATGTAGAATGAAGATGCTCGATTGTAAAAGAAAGACTATCAATGGATTTGGGTTCATTGACCCACATCAAGTTCATGGAGCTATACTAAAGGATAAACCACTATATACCAAGCACAACTTGTTGCGGTTTCTCATGAAACAACATTTCTGTAATGAAATACTATTTCCTTACCACGACGGCAAGTGAGTTTTTGTACACATTAAATTTTGCTTACTCGATGTTCAGTGTAAATGATGAGTTACTGACGTATGTAAACCTTGCGTAGGTACCACTGGATTCTTCTAAGCATGTCAGTTGACTTGGGAAGAGTTCACATCATGGACTCACTAAACAAAGACATTGAAAACTACCGCAGCATTATCGATGCGCTCCAGAGGTAATTTCAACCATTATCGCACTATATCGGTTTCTTTCGTTCATTTTCTGGGATATCAAGTAGTTATTAACTCATACATTATTTTTTTTGTCGGGTAGGGTTTGGACATAGTTCAAGAACCATGTCCGTGGTCAATGGCGTGAGGAGCTATTTTTAAATCACTCTCGGTAAGTAGTACGAGCTAAGTCCGCGCATCTATTTAATTCTTGTTTATGTGCATTTATCATGCTAGAGTTATTATTTGATTGAATTCTATTCTTGTAAAGTGCGCGAGGCAGCCACATGGGACTAATCTATGTGGATTCTACGTGTGCGAGTTCATTCGCATCAGTAAGCCCTCGGAAAATGTTCGAGTAAGTAAACAATATATTCACCCTTTATTTTTATTACAAATGGTTGTGTTGAGTCTAATTCATAAGATCTCCTTTTTATATAGTTGGACGCGATGCGGGACAAGCTCCTACCAGAGGACCGCCTAATAGCAATCCAAGGGGAATTTGCTAGATTTTTTGTCGACGAGGTCATAGACCCACACGGAGAATACTCTATACGTAGACCCTAAAGCAGCCATGTAATGATCTCCATGTAATCAAATAGACATGCTCTGGACCCGGTTGGGACTCCATATATGCTTGTAAGAGAAATTATATTATATATTGCATCAATGTGTACAAGTACTGTGTAGTAGCGTTCTGTATGTATACGAAAACTTGTTTCTAATGAAAACACAGAATGAAAAATAATTGAACACAAAACACAAAATGAAAAGAAAAACCCTAAAACCCCATCCCCTGCCGCGGCAGCCAAATGGCCCAAAATGCTGTCGCGGCAGGAAACCTTTAGTCCCGGGTCTTAACATGACCCGGGACTAAATGTCCTGCCACCCAGCGCGCCTCGCAGGGCCACGTGGTTGGACCTCTAGCCCAGGTTCGTAACAGAACCGGGGCTAAATCTTGGACCTTTAGTCCCGCTTTGGCAGTCCCAGTTCGCAATCCAGAACTAAAGGACCTTACGAACCGTGGCCAATTGCCTGGTTTCTACTAGTGGCTGCACCAAGAAGCCATGATATGCCGCTAATCTTGCGGCGATAGGAGCGCCCAAATCTGCACCCAATGTGCCACCATATGAATAACATGTAAATGATTGAAGTTTTTGTTCTGTTAAATATGATATGATTTCTACATCTCCAAGTAGACCAACATAAGGCTCAAATGCCAATGGGAGTACTAGCCTTAGATGATTTATCTATATTATTCAACCAATTCCCAAACATGTTTGTAACAGTAGTCGGAGGGCGTAAATTATAAGCAAAATGAATAATGCGCCACAAAAGACGAGAAAAAGGACAAGATATAAACAAATGTTCTATGGTCTCATGTGATCCACAGAAACAACACTTAGTACAACCTACCCATTTCCTTTTAACTATATTATCCTTTGTAAGGAGCATCTTATTATTGAGGAGCCACATAAAAATATTTATCTTGAGTGGGATTTTTTATTTTCCAAAGATATTTCTAATGAAAGACAGTATGATCATGCATAAGGTCTTCATACATGGATTTGATTGAAAACACCCCGGATGATATTAAGTTCCATACAAACTTATCCAGATCATCCGACAACTGAACCAACATTAGTCTTTGACATAAATGTATCCAAAGATTCCACTTATCGCCATTAAGTACCCTCCAAAACCCAATGTTTAGAGGTACTTGATTTAATACCTGTGCAACAGTTACATTCTTTCGTTACACAATATTATGCAATGATGAGTATTATTGTGGCAAAGGTGTTTCACCCAACCATGTATCCTCCCAAAACCTAGTATTTGACCCATTCCCTACCTTAAAATGACCTCTAGCAAAGAACTCCTCCGTTACCCTCATAAGCCCTTTCGAAAATGGGGAATCAGTTGGTTTTGCTTGGACTACGGACAAAGTTTTCTGACTTAAGTATTATTATGCAATAATTCTTGCCAAACTCCTTAAGTTAAGCCATTTGCTCAGTAAACATTTATTTTTAAGTTCCAATACTTCAATACCTAGACCACCCTGATCTTTTGGTCTACAAATAATATTCCATTTTGTTAGTCTATACTTCCGTTTAGCCTCATCACGTTGCCAAAAAAGCGAGATCTAGAAAAGTCCAATCGTTTCCTAACCTCCTTGGAAATTTCTAGAAACGATAGCATAAACATAGGTAAACTCGTTAAAACAGAATTGATTAGAACTAGACAATAGCTTACCCTTCCAGTAACCCAATTTCCCTTCACATCGGGTTTCCACTAGATACCAATCTGAATTTTTAAGTTTTCTATAATGGATAGGCAGCCCATGGATACCACTCAAATACTTTACAAACTGCAACGAGTTTTGCAAGAACCACATTTATAATTTGTATATCTTACATATACCTTTTCATCCATGACCTCCATTGCAATCAAGCCCTTCCAAGAGTTCTCAACTCTAATGCAAGATCGCTAAGTGTTTTTCCAAACAATCTCTTTTCATCCATGATGGAGGAAAACCCATCCAATGGCTGATACTCTATGTGCCTTATTCTGTAGAATACAAAATGTAGCCCAACTCTCCATCGAATGGAGAATGGCTTATTGGATGATTATGGAGAAAACACAAACATTCCGGAGTCATCGAATTATCTCCTAATGGTTATTGTAGCAAGAAGAGAAGATCACCTTTTACGAGGATATCCCTCAGGCGTGGTATTAATCTATGAAGTTGGACCCTTTTGCTAAGTTCCAAATTAAGCAATATATTCCCATGGTCGCAAAGGACCTCAATGGGATAGGCCAAGATCTACTCAGATATTTGCAAACAGACATCTAGACTAAGTTTATAATAAGAGATCAATTTATAATTGGTCTCCACTAAAATTGTTATCCCCTGGCGATTGTAGTGATCACATGATCCCTATCCTCTGCACCTCCCCCGATCGTCACGGCCATCAGTGCAGCATCAAAGGTAGACATTCCCTAATGTCAGTCACATCATCCATGTGACTCATGCTCGATCTTTCGATCTCTTGTGTTCCGAGGCCATGTCTGCACATGCTAGGCTCGCCAAATCTAACTTGTGTGTATTCGTTGCGTAACATAGCTTACACCCATTGTATGCAAACGTAGATATGTCTGACACCCATGCCTGTACCGTGGATCGCCTCATACCGAAGAACTTTCTTGGTGGTGCACACACAAGGGGAACACAGAACATTGGAATTCAATAGGGATTATCTTATTTGCTACCGTTAAGTATCTTAATACTAGCACACAATAAGATGTAAAATAGGTATCAACATCATATGTATAATGTGATATGATATGGTGCTTCTTCTTGCGCCTTGATCGCCATCGAGCGCTCCGGCATGATCTCCATCTTGCCGTTGGTTTGATACCAAGTCCACGACGCCTCTACCAGGTCGTCCATCGGAACGATGACTATTACTATACTACTTAGTAATAGAAAAGTAAACTACTTTACCTTCGCAACGACCAATGCTATATCATAATCACATGCCCCCTGCAAAATAAAGTTAGACGCCTCTATTTTATCTATTGCAAGTTTTACGTGGTTGTTTGGGCTTTCGCAATAGAACCATTTCTAAACTACGAACTTTCCAACCATAACACAGATCCGACAGTTGTCTCTACTACACCCCTTTCGGGGCCTTCCGTTGTAAATGCTATATCAACTATCGAATGAGAGACAGACACCCGCTAGCCTCTTATACGGTACAAGCCGTATGTCGAGCGTGGAACCAGTCTCGCGTACGAATATGCGTAAGGTCGGTCCGGGCTGCTTCATCGAACAATACCGCGATATAAACAAGTACATGTTAGAGGGTAACAACTAAGGGATCAATGCCCACACAATACTTGTGCGTACTGGCCGTACATCACTCCTACGCATAGATCGGCTCTGATACCACTGAAGAGGTTCCGCAGCAGAAAACAAAAAAAATTCCTATGTTGGAACCGCAAAACTGCCTAGGATCTATCTATGTAGTAATGCGGTAACGGCCGATGCGTAGAGAATACATACCCTTGTAGACCGTACGTGGTTAACATTCCGAGGGGAATGTGGTTGATGTAGTTGTACTCGTAGCCGACCTCAAGGTCGCGAAGCTCCTCGCAGGTCACCCTTGCTCCTTCTTCATCGTGCAGCCGCTCCGGCTCATGATATTTAAGCGCCTCGAGTGGTGCTCCTCGTGTCTTCATACACATCCGGTGCACGATGAGACCTCCGGCTCCCCGATCCCACCGGGAGTGCGGAAGTTGATATCCGGCTTGGAATCCCTACAGCGCAACGGTGTGCTGCAGGTGTGCCTCGTTCGCACAACCCAAACTTAGGGCCATGGTCACAAGGGCTAGAGAGAGAGGGAAGGAGGAAGTCAACCAAAGGACTTCTCCAAATATTGGTGTGTTGGTTGTGTTTTAATCCCACCCATGGGCACCCCTTTATATAGGCTAAGGGGGTGTGCCTTTCTCAAAGGCTAAGCCATATGGGACTAATTACTAAAGGAAAAAGCTCAGGAAAATTCGGACTGGCCGAATGGGCTGTTTCTACTCAGCCCAATAGGCAAAACAGCAGTCAACAGCCAGCAGCCTAGGAGGCACCGACCGAGTGGGACTTTGGCGCGGCCCACCTCGCGTCCAGCTGCTCCCCGTGGCGGCGGCCTAGCGAGGCCACCCCGGGTGGGCCAGCTCATCCGCGTGGCCCGCGAGCGGAGGCAGCCTGCCTACTGCCCGCTCCGGGTGGGCCTCGAGGGCTGGCGCGACCCGGCCAGCTCGTCCTCCTGCGCTCGCCCTTAGTGGGCCGCCTGGCCCACAACGGCAGCGGCTATTTTTTCTTTTTTCCTTTTTCTACAGCTTTATTTCTAGGCCTTTTCCCTCCGGGATTTGGCCTAATATAAAAGTTTCCTTTATAAATCTTAATTTAAATATTATTTAGAATATATTAATTCATAATTAACATATAATAAATATATATTCAAATTCCCATTTACCCGAAAACACCTTTCCGGTCTTTTCCTTTATTCTTTCTCCAAACAACTTCGGATCTCTTTGCGGAACATTTCCGGCTTTCTCTTCTCTACTGTGATTCTGTTTTACGAATGATCGCTCTTATCTTACCCTTAAGTGTATCCTCTCATGGCTCGGGAATGCTCTAGACATGATACTGTATCAATGATCAACAGAGGGACCAGGGATATCCATGTGACCCCTATGCATTCCTGATGACAATGTCGTTTGAACCGCTAAATGTAGCATCCAATTTCTTTTGTTTCTTGATACGACTTGTCCGAGATCCGATCATTGGTATCACATACCTTGTTCAATCTCGTTAACAACAAGTTATGTTTTCTTGTTACCGTGATATTACATCCCCGTGACCAAGTCACATGTTGCAACATTTATGGATGTAATCTCACCAAGCTGGTCGTATGTATCTTTACCCGTCATATGGGTGAACAAATCTCGGTCTTGTAGTCACATGTCATCTAATGTTCCTTTGGAATACCCAACGTATACCTTTATGGCCACCGTATTACCAGATGACGGTTGATGCAGTATAATCAGCCTCGGGAAACAGTGAGTAATATGAGCTCACGGTCTAAGGAAAGGAGTCTAGGTATAGCTGTTGCAACAATGAACTATATGACTTGATCGTGTTGCAATCCTTCGAGGAATGTCCATCACATCATTCTCCAATGATATGACCCCATTGTCAATTGGCATAAATGCCCATGATCTTGAAACCCAGATCATCCTCATGACCAACGAACTAGTATGAATAGAGGCTACTAGGGACTTTGTTGTTTCATACCACACATGTACCAATGTTTCTACTTGGCACAATTATAACACATTATGAAACTATTATAAATTAATTGAGATATGACAATAAAAACCTATTTATTATTTGCCTCTAGGGCATATCTCCTTCACTGTGTCGCTCTATTCACAATTTCATTGTCATCAATGGACAAAATAGAAAGGCTAGTTAATGGTTTTGTACCTGATCCAGGACAAGTATATCGATCTTGAACATTCTTCATGGCCCTCTCCATTTGCATCGCATCTGCATCCTCTTGAGCTTGAATGCGTGTACTAGTCCTTACATTCATCAAAGATGGCCTTGGAACCCCACCAAAGGCAATTACCTCCTCCATAGTTCTCTCAGTTGTGGTGTGTTTCTTGTGCGAACTCAAGAGTCCAGCACATTGTTAGAGAAAGAAGTACATACCTAATAAGAACCTTTGCAAGGCGTTCACGATAAGATTATAGGATGGCAGTGCGACGAGTTTCTAGCCGCCCGATTCTCAAAAGCAATGGTGATGAGGTCTAGGCACCTTCTACCGGGAAAAGATGATGACATGTGTCTTGCACGCTACCACCATGACGCCCCCTCCATCATCAGCATCTGGCAATGGTGAGCTCTATTTCATCCACCTTTACACAATCAACTACGATGGTTTGAGGAGGATACAATCTGTTTTGGTATCTCACAGGAGCTCATGTTTCTTAATGGACATGGTTTTGTGATCGATTCCAGATCGGAGGTGGGTGATAGGGAGATCTACAATGGTGTTACAATTGATTTTGTGCATCATATGGTCAAAGCTAGACCGTGAGTCATTATTGGACAAGCTCATAGGCGACGTGTGCCAGTGCATGTACCGACCTCTGCTCGGACATACTGCTGGGTGTGAATTGTCCCGAGTCATGTCAGGTGACATCAATGGCGGATACAGCTCAGGAGGGTGGAATGGGGATTGGTCCATAGCCCAACACTGCTCATTCAAGGCCGTGGGCGATTGCCATCCATGCCATATCACCAAGGCGGGGTCCCTCCATCCCCACAAACCCTTACTCTACCACCGGGAGAGTGGTGTTCCTGAGAGTGCCGAGCCAAATCCAGCAAAACTACCTACGATCCTCCATTTCGTTGAGGTGGACTTCGAGCGCATCTGGTGACACAAGATCTTACGCTGAAGTTGCTACCATAGCATCGAGGATGGATTGACGGTACACATGCCCAAGGATATCTCTGACATGCAACCTTTAGTGGCCCTAGTGCACATGGTGGGGGTAGATCGAAGTTTTTTCCGGGGAACAACCTCAACCAGGATGATCGGAGATTGGACGAATATCGCCATTGTGATGATGAATGGCAGAGAAGACAAGTTCAAGAGAGAAGACGAGAGGAGCGACAAAGTTTGGGGGAATGGCAATGAGACAAATGGGCCCGGGAAGAGGAGCACCACCATGTTGACTGTCGGAGGCTCGATGAGATCGAAAGATAGGACAAGCAGAGGGCTCATGTGGAGGCTAGGAGGAGGGAAGCTCAAATTGAAGGTAATCATGACCGCTAGAACCACTGTCCTGATATGCATGGTGCTTCCTCCCAAATTACTTATTCTTCTCAAAAGCTGGAAGGAAACATAATGCTCAATCCATTTGTTCATGCTAGTGTTTCTTTGGTTCCTCAACAACCTATATCAAGGGCTACAGTTAGTGCACCAGGTCCTGCTAGTGTTCAGTCTAGGGGGATACAATAGTTAATTCCTAATGTGCCTGTGATAAATGCTAGTGCATCCATTCTTCCAATGATGGTGGGGTGCTCCACCTGCACTAGTGGTAAATGTGGATGCTAATGTCAATGAGGGAAGAGATATGGGGGAGTTGTAGCCTAGCAGGAATCAGCGTATTTTGGTCTGTTAAGGTAGAAAACCTTGGGAATATGTTTCCCCTTTCTTTGGAATCTATGACTTTCATCAGCAATTTCATTCCATTCCAGTTGGACCTTCTACAATGCAACCTATGGAACAACGTCATTATTCTCAAATTACTGTGGTTGGTGGAGATGTTCTCCTAAGGACCTACAAAAGGAATTCCAAATGTAGGATGATTACATTGGCTCAAAGTGGATATTCAATGTAAGGAATGTTAGTTCTACTGAATTTCACATGATATTCCCTACTACTAAGGTCATTAATGATTTTCATTTCGGCAAGGTGTTTATGAAGACAATTCGATAAATGGAATGGGGACATTAATCTCAAATGTTGTTTACAATAGACCTAGTTCAGGGTTGGGGATTCCTAGTAAATTTAGGAAAATACATGCTGCTCTTTATGCAGCTTGTTTGAATGGAAGGCCTCTGACTCTTGACAAAAACAGTGTGAGGAACTTTGCCTATGTTAGAGCTAAAGTTGGTGTTATTGTTGTTACTTTGGTGCCTAATACAAGAAGAGGTGAGCTACAAAATGGCATATATGAGTTCACCTACACAAAGGAACTATTTGAGCCTAATGCCACTACTGCTACTAATGGTGCTGGATTTAGTAATATTGATCAACCAATTATGAGGCTAAGGTGGATGGGGATGTTGCGGCTACTAGAACTGCAAGGTTATGTAAATCCATCTAGTACACAAGAAACAAGTAGACTGCAAAATTACTTTATTCCGATTGGTAGCACTCCTCCCATGTGTGTTGCATATAAAAAGGGAAGGACCCTATGCCCTCTAACAAAGAAGATGAAACTAGTGATAGCATTTCCATTGACATAGGGATTAATAATGCTTTATTTTATTTTATTGAGATTCGACAATCTCAGAGGATTGGTGGGATTACTATTAAGGATGAGGTGAATCAACAACAAAAAGGTGACATGCATTGAGGTTGGTGATAATCTGATAAAAGAAGAAGCTCAGAATGTTGGTGCACAACCTGTGGTAGAAGAAGTTCATATGGAAGTTGATCAAGCCTTTGCTCGACAGAAGATTGGAGTTGTGCTCAATCTAGGGGAGACTGATGGGAATTTGAATTTCCAAGACTTTATCAAAGACCTGACAAGAAATAAGGGAAGTGATAAGTACCTGGAGCTGAAAAGTAAATACCAGCGCTTACTATATTGTGTTGATGAGTAGATGGAAGAAAAAGAAGAAGACGAAATGAAGGAAGATGTTGAATATGGAGAGTTAGATAATTTAGATGATGTTATTAGTGGGGAAGGAACTGAGAATGGATCTCCAGTCAGGTATATCATAAGCACAGTCATGGATTTGGTTGTGCCCCGTGGGATTATTATAGATGAAGCTTTTGCCATTTAGTGTGGATCTTCACAACCCGAGGTGGTCAATACTCAGATTACCTAATAATCACAAGGGGTTGCGAAGATGGAAATTACCTATATACGAAACACAGAGAGGGGGTAATGATATCAGAATGAGTACCACAATTGCTAATCAAGGGGCTTCTCACATGATGATTGAGTAAAGAGCCAGAACTACTACCACTACTTCAGATATATTAGGTACAAACTTGTTTACCACTAATTCATTTTTCTGTTCTTGAAGATGATGATATAATGAGTAGGGCCTTAGAAATGGGTATGGACCCCAGTTTATTTATATTCAAAATTTTAGTACTATGAAAGACATGGAATGTTCCAGGAACTGTCTTGCTGAAAAACTAGTATGTTGGAGGAAAATTTAAATGTAGGGCCACATAAAATTATGTTGTTGGAAGATGGTGAGGGGGAGGGTATGAGGAAGTTTTTACTCATGTCATTTTAAAGAGAACAATGAGACAAATGAAATCAGATAACAAATGTGTAGTTGGAGGATCACATTTAGTTTTAGTGTTGCCTCAGGAAAAAAATCACAAATTTCACTCTATGTGTGATATTGTGTCTGTTCCTAGAAAAAGAAACACGCTCATGGCACGTGTGTTCATTTGAAACCGGGCTCTCAGCATTCACCTCGCTGAACACCGGGCTCTCAGCATTCACCTCCGAAACCTCCAGCGGGTGGCCATCAAAGAGGGTCGCATGCCTCCAATCAGGCCCAAGGCCCCCAAGATCAAGGGACTCGGCAGCAAGAAGTGGAGGAAGCACCAGAGGGAGGAGGCGGAGGCGCGGGCGCATGAAGGACGGTTTGGATGTGTCCTTGAATGTATATGCATTTGCGGCGGCTGCTGCTGCTAAGTAGCTTCTTTTGATTTTCTATATTTTGCTAGCATCCTATTTCTGGCTGAATGCATCGAACCTCGTTAAGCAACCTACTTTCTATCGCTATATCATATTTAGCTACGCACAACTATATCTACATTTATTTTGTTTTCTGAATGAATGTATTCTGTCTGGTGTGATTTGCTGCTCTAAATTTGCTACCTGATCGGAGGCAAAAAGAGGTCCAAAAGGGAACAAATTTTCAAAGAGAGAATCTTCTCTAGATTTGTTACCAATTTGGGCAAAATGAAACATATTTGTTTAGCGAGAGAGGAAAAGGGTACTCTTTCAAATTGCTAGTTAACGAGCTACCATCTTGACGAGGCCCCATCTTGACGTCTCCCTCTACAAGAAGGAACACGATGCCGTCCATAGAAAAAGTCGTCGAGTGGTCATGTCATGTTTAATATAGTTCGCGAATGCTACTACTGCTACTACAACACATGCATAGGGCAACAAGGTCATCGAGTGCACGGTTGTCGACGGGACGCTGCAATTTATTGCCACTTGATTTTAATAAGACATATCCCACTTTTACGCAGCGCTCTCAATCTCACTTCCAACTGGGCCCTACCGCTAGTAACTTCCATGAGTCAAGGGCTCCCCTCGAGTAGATCTAGCGTTGCTAGAAATTGGTTCCGCACCACTTGCATGCAGTGGAATCGAGGTCTGCCATGAGCGTGTTTTCAATGCAGCTCTAAAGTGGAGATTGTGGCTGTTTCAAAAAAAAGGGAACCTAAAAAAAGGTGGAGATCGTGGTAGCCCCTCGCCCCCGCCCACCACACGTGTCCACTAGAAGAAGAAACACAAACTTTTTATGATAGGAGCTACTTTAAATTATAGAGGGATGGGGAAGAATGGCATGCTTAGTTTTTGGTTGGTTTTACCATACAACATAGTTTGGATTTTATTAGCTTGTAGGAGAAAATGAAGAAAGAGTATCTAGTTGCTTTCTTCAGGAAAATTGATCCTTTGAATCAATTTTCTTGGAATTAGCTTCCATGAGGAGGAAAATGTTGTGGAAGTTTGGGGAGGGGGCCTAAGAAACTCCAGGTTTAGGAATTATGCAACGACTATGGGTAAATTTCATGTCAAGATGTGTGTGTGTGTGTGTGTGTGTGTGTGTGTGATATCTAAAATAAGTTGAAATGGAATTTTGTGACAATTTATGGAGCAACAAATGAGGAAAATAAAAAGGAATCTCTAACAGAACTAGCTGATGTCTGCCAAGACCAGAGCCTACCTCTGCTTGTAGGGTGCTGATTTTAACACTTTGAGATTTCCCTTCGAGAAAAATAAAGTGTTAAAACCTACCATGTGGAGTGATATCTCTAACTCCATCATTGTCACTTGTGGGTCAAGGGAATTGAGTATGTTAGGGGGTCAACATACATGGTCAAATAATCAGGTTATACCAACATTGGAAAAGGTTGGCAGTGTGTTGGTCAACCGTGCTTGGGAGAAACTCGTTCCCTTTACAATTGTGCAGAAAGTGACCAGAGAAATCTCTGATTACAACCCTATGATCAACAGAGGGGCAGATGAACAAAAATAAAGATGTGAGATCTAGAATAATTGGCTACAAGAACATGATTTCTTGGATAGGGGTTTCACGTTTTTGACAAAAACCCGTTGTTGCTAAAAAAAGTCCTTGGAATATTTTCAATAAAAGCTGAAAAGACTAAAAAACACTGAAAGGATACAGTGTGAATACTAGAGGTGATGATTTCAAATATAAAAAAGATCTTGATTGGAAAGTTACAGGAACTGGAAGAGTTAGAGGAAGTATGTTTTCTCAGAAGTAATCAGGCTACAGAGAAAAGCCAAGTCCAGAAGCTGCAATGGAAATTTATTTTCAGCATAGATCTAATAATATGTGGCTATTGAAAGGATATAGCAACAAAAAGGTTTTCCGCAAAATTGCTAATGGGAGAAGGAGGGGAAAATAATGTTATCCCTAAAGAATGGCACATAAATAGTATAGGGGACTCAAGAATTGTTAAAGCATGCTTCTGATTTTTATAGAACTTTGTTTGCTCATGTGGAAACTATGGGTACAAGATTGAGCACTGACGATCTGGTAGGAGCATTGATACGTCCATTTTGCATCACTATTCTATATCATAATTCACTGTTATTCATTGATATATTTCGTATTAAGAGATGATACTTATGTTATTTCATCTGTTTTTGCATGGTTGATGAATTTTGGAGCATGGACCGCTGCAGTCAGGATTCTGATGGAAAAGGTGCTGTTTGGAGGCAAAATTCGTGAAGATCAGAAAATCCAGAAAAATATATGAAAAATCCTATTTTTCCAGAAGACGAAGGAAGCCAGAAGGGGCCTGGAGATGGGCCCAAGGGGGCCCACACCACCCCCTGGCGGGGGCCACCCTGGGCCACGCCACCAGGTGGTGTGGCCGTCCTAGTCCACCCCTGGCTCTCCCCTCTGCCGTATATTATCCTCCCGAAACCCTAAGACTCGGGGAGCGACCACAGAAAGATTCTGCCGCCTCTGCGGGGCGGAAAACACCGAGAGAGAAAGATCTCTCCGGCAGACAGATTTCTGCCGGGGGAATTCCTTCCCGGAGAGGGGAGATCGTCGCCATCAACACCACCATCAAGATGGACTTCATCGGGATCATCATCATCACCACCACCATCATCACCATCTCCATATTGCTGTAACAATTGAGTTGAATCTTGCATTAGTTCTTAGGAGAAACTTTCCCGGTGTTAATTACTCTTTGTAGTTGATGCTATTGAGTGAACCGTTGAATTATTGTTTATGTTCAGATTGTTATACATCGTTATTCCATCTCTGATCATGATCCATATGATGTCTTGTGAGTAGTTCGTTTTGTTCTTGAGGAGGGAGAAGTCATGTTGTTAGTAGTGGAATTGTGTTGAGAAAGAATCAATTGTTTGATATTTAAGTTGTGGTGTACTTCTTCTAGTGGTGTCATGTGAACATCGACTACATGACACTTCACCTATATGGGCCTAGGGGAATGCATTGTGTATTTGCCTACTAATCGTAGGGGTTGCCGGAGTGACAGAAATCTGAACCCCCGTTAGGAAATCATTGCACAAGGGACGTAAGGGTCTTAGAGTTTAAAGCTGTGGTTAGGTTTCTACCTTAATTACTTTCTTGTACTTAAAGATGTTTGCAAGGGGTATAATTACAAGTATGTGTTAATCCTAGGAAGGTCGGTACATTAGCACAGGTTCACCCACACAACACTTAGCAAGCTAAAGAAGAATAATCAACTATATGAAGCGAAAGCACTTGACTGTCTTCCCATGTGTCCTCGAGAACGTTTGGTCATCTTAAATAATACAACCGGCTTGTCCTTTACTGAATAAAGGATTGGGCCACTTGCTGCATTTATTCCTACTGTCTTTTATTTACTCGTACTTTGTTTGCTTGCATTATCAAAAACCCCTAAAAATCCGTTTGCTAAGTATTTGCAGAGAATTCCTGATCCATACCACTAACCAGCACCTTCTGCTCCTCGTTGGGTTCGACACTCTTACTTATCGAAAATACTGTGATACACCCCCTATACTTGTGGGTCATCAAGCATGGAAAGCATACCGATTGAAGATAGAGATGAACTGGATAAACCGTTCACTAAATAAGAGATAACAAGTGATTGATAGATGGAAAAGAACAAGGCAGTTGGTCCTAAAGAAATTCCTATTGAGTTCTATTAGGCCTGCTGGGCTATAATTAAGAATGATTTGATGGAAGTGTTCCATGATTTTCATACACACAAAGTGGACCTTGGTAGAATAAACTATGGGATCATCACTTTGATCCCTAAGAGTGAAGAATTAGATACTATTCAAAAGTACAAACCCATCTATTTGTTACATGTGTGGTTTTAGATTTTCACTAAGGCAATGACTTTGAGAGTTGAATCTTTCATGCATAAATTTATAAGTGAGTGTTAGACTACTTTCATAAAAGGTAGATACATTTTTGATGGTGTTAATTTGTTGCATGAAATCTTAAGGGACTCCAAGTTCCAAAAGCACCAGGGAGTGGTAATGAAGATTGATTTTGAGAAAGCATATGATAAAGTCAACTAGGATTTCTTGTTGAAAATAGAAAGAATTTAGTGAAGATTGGATGATCTGGTACAAAAATGCAGTTACTCAAGGTACTTTGTGCATGAAAGTCAATGGGGAAGTGGGACCTTACTTTGGTAGCTATAAAGGTGTTAGACAAGGAGATCTTTTTTCTCCTTTTTTCAATATGGCTGGAGAATTTTTGGTAAAGATGGTGGACAATGCAAAAAGGAATAAAATATTTACTGGCATGGCTCATAATTTGATTGAGAATGGGATTGTCATCTCGCAATATGCACATGACACCATCCTATTTATCAAAGATGGCATGGAAGGTGCTACAAACTTGAAACTTCTGGTGCACATCTTTGAATCAATGTTAGGCTTGATAATTAATCTAATCAATTGGCAGAAAGGTGTGTGGCCCATTAAATACCTGCGGGTACCTGTTAGTTCTAGAAGATGATCAATATCTGATATGGCATATCTAGGTTTGACGATGATAAAGAAAATGGATGGTTGGCTAGGGGTAACTCTGTCAGTTGGTGGAAAGCTTCTCTGAGTTACTTCTTGTATATCAAGTATTTCTATGTACTCCATGTCTTTAATAAGGTTGGACAAAACTAACATAGAACAGATGGAAAAATCGACCAGAGCTGTCTTCTGATATGGTGGTGCAAATAGGAAAATATATCAATTGGTTAAATAGAAGATTGTTTGTAGGACAAACAAGAAAGGTGGAATGGGTATTAAAAACCTTCTTGTTTTCAACATAACCCGCATGTGTAAGTGGTGGTGGAAACTTGAAGATGGGAGTGTACCTTAACAGGATTTCATGAGAAAAAATATTTGGGTGAGGGTGGTATCTTTGAAGTGAAAAAGAAGTAGAGGGACTCAACCTATTGGAGTGATATGTTGTAGGTGACAGAGATTAATTTGCAGGGGAGAAAGATGCAGGTTGGTAATGGGAAGAGAGCATATTTCTTGGGAGATTCCTGGCTTGGGCATTGTCCTCCCCAAACTAAATTCCCTAGACTCTTTGAAATTTGTACCAACCAGAACCTATTTGTTGCTAAGATGGCTAACATGGGGTAGAATCTAAGTTTCAGAAGATGGCCAACTGTGCTTTTATAGATTCAGAATAGTTAGATGCAGATTATGATGGAAACTGTTTCTATCTCATAGCAAGAAGGTACACCTGTACGGAAATGAACTAAATCTGGCATTTTCATAGTGAAATCAGTATACAAACCGATATCATCTTGTGGGGTGGACAGATCCTTCAGGCACCAAGGGAAATAAAAAATCACTCTTAAAAGTTTGGTTGTGGTTAATTTGACACATTGCCATTCCCTTTAAGGATAACATGCAGAGAAGAAAATGGGTTGATAGTCCAAAATGCCAATTATGTGATGGGATGAGACAATTCATCATCGTTTATTTAACTGTCCTACTGCTAAATATGTGTGGAGTGTTGTGCGCAAATCCATTGGTGCTGGTACCAGACCTGGAAACTTTGCCTAGTTCTTATAGTGGTTCCCTCAATTTCTTCATGTGAGCAGAAATGTCCAAATTACACCTCTTTCTACTGTGTGTTGGGCTATATGGAAGCTATGAAGTCGTACTTGCTATGAAACGAAGCTGATTAATTTCCATATTGACTTAATCTGTTATGCATGTGTATTCATCAATTATTAGGCAGGTCTCCATCCCAAAGGTGAGCAAGACACACTATGTGATGGTGGAACAACTTTGCAGAGGAATGCGTTGCAAGATGCAGGAAGTGTGCAAGGGCGTACCCAGGACAGGTTGGAAGCTCCACTTGAAGAGAATCTGCAGAATAATTATGATATGGAAGAATATAAACTAGCAACTGATTCTCCTTCGTCACCTGGCTTCATTCTTTTGGTTCTCTGGGATTATCCAGAAAACAATCTTGTTTTGTGCGTGTCCTTCTGGCGGCCTAGCGATAAGTTTGGTGTTCTTGATGTAATATTACGGTGTTTCCAGTTCTTAGTGAGTCGCCCGGTGGACACCAGCAGTGGTGGTGCCATGCTTGGCCTATGTTCGTTCTTTCTCGTTAGAATTCTGAACTAGTCAACTTGTGTACTGTTTTTCCATTATCGCTATGATAGTGGAACCCTGCCCTTTTCCAAGGGAAGTATGGTGATGGCAACTCTAGATTGGGTTGCTCCATCGTGCCACATTGGTTACATGAGATAGATCACAAGTATAGAATTTTTCTTAGGGTGAGAGCGATTGCCATTATATGGTCGCTTTGGCTATGTAGAAATGATAAATTGTTTAACGAGAATTTTTCTCTTACAGATTGTCTTCCAATGTATCGGTACCCTTTGTTTATGGTCATCCCTACAATGTGGGGAGTTTCACGACATATTTATGGAAGTGTGTACACGTTTAGAGGAGATGGCACGGGATTTTTTTACCCTGCATGGATCATATCATAATCTTTGGATCGGACCTCCACCACCACCCTAGGCGTTTTACACATTCTAATCATGATATATAATTCGTCTGTTTTATCTTTTGTTATGCATCTGTGGACTACTATCGGCTGTGTCATCTCAGTTATACATGATGTAATACTTAAAACTTTAAGTAATAAAAGCGTCCTTTACAAAAAAAATAAAGTGGCCCGGTTGGAGATATAGCTAGCTGATGCGAGAAGACATGCATCGTGGCATTGTGGTCCTGCTCCATTGATGCCGATCGGTCACCGACTCTTCGTTTTGTAAGACCTAATCAATTGGATTGTGGTCCCGCTAGCGTTTTATCAAAGCAAAGCTTGTAGTAGGATTTGCACCTTCTCAGAAATCGGGAAAACACCTTACCAATCAGAGCTTATCAGGCGAAGCAAAAGCAGGCATGCCACTGAATTCAAACCGCTAATCTGCACCATCGGCACCTTAATAAAGCACATCGACCATCTGATGGATTTTCGCCAGATTTATCATTTCGAATAAGACTGCCACTGTAGGAGGACCACCATATTTTTTTGTTTGATTCGCTTCAAACAAAAGAGGGTATACACAAGCATCCGATCACTATCGCACAAACTTAAAGCACACATAATTGGCCGCCCCCTTTCCACTATCTTATGAAACAGGATAAGTGCCTGTTCTGGTATGAAATGGTTCGCGTCCCCTTTCCACAATCTTTCATGGCTCCTTCACCTTTCTGAGACCGGCACCGTCTGAATTACGCCTTCACAAATCATCAGCGCTTCTCCAGGTAATTGCTGTTTCTTAATTTCTTCAGAAAGGTCGATCTTCTCGCATGATATAGCAGCTATGCTCCATAGTAATAGGTCGAGGAGGTAGTGATGCGTGAGCGTAGTTCACTTTCTTGATCTGTATGTTTACATCAACTGGTTCGGTTGTACTTCATATTTGTGTCTGGCTAGAGAATCAGATCTTGTTTTCCCCGATTAATCATGTCGTACCAGGGGGTCTATGCTGATAAAGCTCGTCCCCGAAATCGTGCTTACAAGCCAATCTGTTGAGATTGCAACCTTGTTATATTCTGTCAACTTGTCAAGCATTCCGGCCAAAAGTTAAACAGGAAAATTGATCTTGTTTAGACAGGACAGGTATACATCCGACCTAACTATGTTTAAGCCATTCAACTGAAACGCCCCAAATGGCATACTGAAATAGAATAACAAGTACGTCCTCAATATCAATTAAGTGGAGAAATGTGTTGGTTCATGTTACAGGGTTATTGCAGGATATATGGATCGCGCGGCTAATACAAAAAGAGATGTCCTGGAACACATGCTACTCGACGAAAGTGTAGAGCCAACTGACCTGCCATTATCACTTTTGGAAGACATCACAAATTGTTTCTCTGAAGATTTGGAAATTGGGAGAGGAGGGTTTGCGGTGGTGTACAAGGTATAAGATGGAGCACAATTGGCCCAGCTCATGAACACAGCGTTTTCTGAAAAGTCAAGATGGTACTAACAAAGCTCATTGTGGCTGTAGGGAATGCTCGTGAACGGGATAGTCGCTGTCAAGAAGATGTCTCATACACATATGCATGAGAAGAAATTCCATCAAGAGATTGAATGTCTTATGAAATTGAAACACAAAAACGTAGTACGATTTCTTGGATATTGTGCTGATACTCAGGGGAAAATGGAAAGTTACAACGGAAAACTTGTAATGGCAGATGTACAACAAAGATTATTGTGCTTTGAGTATCTACCCAAAGGGAGTCTTCACGACCATATCACTGGTATGGTCATATAGCATATACAATTACTTCTATCTTAATTTTTGTGCTGAAGTTTAGTTGGTTCAAGCATACAAAGTATATAATGGATAGTACTACATAGTACTAAACTCTCATCTCTCCTCTATAGATGCATCTTGTGAACTTGAATGGGGGCAATGCTATCAAATAATCAAGGGAATTTGCCATGGTTTACATTATCTTCACCAGAATCGTATTGTTCATCTAGATCTCAAGCCTGCTAACATATTGTTGGATCATAATATGGTGCCCAAAATAGCAGACTTTGGTTTGTCAAGGTGCTTTGATGAAATGCAAAGCCGGGCTATCACTTCAAAGTTGTGGGGGTCACTGTAAGTCGGCTAAGCCCATTGCAAGCTCTTTTGTTAGGAGGTGGGGGTTTCCCTGGATTACATTGCAGCCTCATTCCCCAGTCATGTACTTGACTATATTATTTTTTGTGCAGGGGATACTTAGCACCCGAATTCTTTCGTGGAATAATCACTTTCAAGTCAGACATATATAGTCTTGGTGTTATAATCATGGATATACTGCGTAGGCAAAAGATTTATCCAATTCCTGATGATGAGGATGTAAGAAATTTATCTGATCATTTAAATATGTATATATATGAGCTAGATTCAGTTTTTTACTTTGCATATAATCATCCCTCCAACTTTTAGATACCATGTAGGAGTTATATCTTCTTGGAGGCAGGTAACATATCAAGTAGCACAAAGTACCAATTTACTACAAAATAATCAAACATTCTTTAGCAAAACATCAACGTACGATGCAATTATGCAATACATTAAAAATGTTGACTATGAACTGTGTGGGTGCGTTTATTTTAAGTTGTTTTTGGTGTTAGATTCATGCGGCTTACCCATATGTGATCAGTATATACTATACTAAATACTTCAGTTTCCATCTAAAATGTGTTACACATGTTCATAAACATTTGCTCTCTTTCACATCCACAGGTGCTCGAAAATTTGGGGAGCAGGTTAGAGAAAACAGAGAGAGACCCACAGTTGGAACAATTCCGAGTATGTGTTGAGATATGGAAAGAATGTACTGATTTTAACCAAGCGCGGAGACCGGATGGATGGCTTATTATAGATAGGCTCGATAAAGCAGAAATTATGGATAGGTCTATCGAAACTGGCATAAGCAATTTATTAATAGCAGAGGTAAATTAATTCATGCTACATTATGGAACTTCATTTTTGAGAGTGTGTGGATGACTTCAACACTCCCTTGTTGTTCAAGAAAAGATTTAGCAGTTAATTACCATAAAATTCTCAGAAAACATTCTCAATATTTGTGCGTTGGAACGATTTACACTACATTTTCTACAACACTAAATTCCTAATACTGTTTATGATATACCAGTCCTACTATACATCTAAAGAAAATAAACAAAGGACCTTAATTCTGTGAGTCCAATTTTTTTCTTGAAGTAAAACTAATCATTGTAACAATTGATTAATTTGAAACGCCGCTATTGAAAAAATGTAATATGTAGTTGATTGTTGTACAACTGTAATATTTACAGTTTTTAGCGATCAACCGTAGCATCTTAATATCCATAACAAAAATATTTGAAATCCAGGCACCTACAAAAATGGGCGAGACTCCTATGTGTTCTCATATTGTTAATTGAACTTCATGCTCGTAGTTAAATGACCAGACCATCTTTGCAGATAAGTCGCCCCCAAGAAAAGATCCATGAGGCGCCCCATGTGAACTCAAGGACAGATTACGAACAACTTGGAGTAGGGGAGACCATATCTGAGGTGAGTATTGTTGGTCCAACTTACATATGGGATATGGGAACATCATTCTCTAGCAGATATCAGATTTGGGAGTTGGTTACACTGATAAACTAGGGGCAAAAAACATTTGCGATGAGGTTTAGAAATCCTACTCTGAAATATTATTTTTTTCCCTTAATTCTGGGTTATAGAAAAACTCGACAATGTCCTGATAATATATTTCATTCGTTTTGTTGTCCATTGTCTCATGAGTATTAATATTTAACTGTATCTTCCATATGTTATACTACTTATTACTATTTTATACCGGAAAGAGTTAAGTAGTATTTTAAAGTCTGAAGTTCTCTATGTTTACGTGCTGGATCATAACGATTCAACGTTATGTGAATTCTTTAATTTTCAGGTGATCTTATTTATTTTAAAGCTATTATTTTATTTCATGAGCTAGTGTGGTAATTACTCTTCTTTTGGACATATAAGGTGGAGCAGCATGGCGACGGGAGCAACCTCATAGGTACAATTGGTCGTGAGTTGTTCCTCAAGTGCCTTCTCAGGTTGTCCCGGTCTGACTATGGCTTGGTGGCCTCGCTGAGCCGGGACTTGCGGTCACTGGTGCGCAGCGGGGAGATCTACCGCCTGCGGCGAGAGCAAGGGGTCGCCGAGCATTGGGTCTACTTCACTTGCGATGGTGTAGAGTGGCATGCATATGACCCCTACCGCAGCCGCTGGATGCAACTGCCCATTATGCCAGCGGATGAATGCTTGAGGGTCTCCGACAAGGAGTCACTCGCTGTAGGCACAGAGCTGGTTGTGTTTTCCCTGAGAACCATGTTCAAATATAGCATCCTAACTAATTCCTGGAGTCGGGCTGATCCCATGAACACGCCACGGATTCTGTTCGGGTCAACGAGTGTCGGGGAAAAGGCATATGTGGCGGGAGGTATCGATTCACATGGCAAAATTCTGAGCTCCGTAGAGATGTATGACTCAGAGGTACATACTTGGACGCCCCTTCCCAGCATGCATAAGGCTAGACGGATGTGTTCTGGAGTGTTCATGGATGAGAAGTTGTACGTGATTGGTGGTGTGGGCGAGAACAGTAGGGCGTTGACATGTGGTGAGGAATACGATTTTAAGCGTCGGTCATGGAGGGTGATAGAGAACATGTATGAGCACCAACACCAACCAGGACTGGGCAATATTCGTCCGCCTACCGCAGTTGTCAACGATGAGCTTTATGCAGCAGATTTCAGCACCAGAGATGTGAGCATATACAACAAGCAGAATAATAGATGGATCACGCTTGGGAAACTGCCACAGCGTTCCAGAGTGACGAATCCAACGTATGAGTCATGGTCCCTTCATTTCCGAGCTTGTGGTGACCGGTTGCTCCTCGTCGGAGACCCAAGCCCAAGCACTTGTAATGGTCGTATGGTTGAGCTTAATTCCTGGCTACCAGATGACCAACCACTTGTGTGGAATTTGATCGCCCGGTGGCCTGGCTACAGGGACTACGCATATGATGCTGCCGTCATGAGTTGCTGACTCAACTGAATAAAAATTGTGCGCCTGCACTCTATATTTATAACAAGCATAATGTTTTCTCATTGCTTCTCATTTCTGCTCAGTTTCTGACATCTATTTTCATCATGTAAACTTTGAGTTCTGAGTTTCCTCCCCAATCAATTTCTACATTTCCATTCGGATCAACTGTGATGTGAAACAGTGTTCATTAAAATCAGAAATCTATTCTATCTTTGATATATTGACTATTTAATTTATGTTCTCAAATTTAATGATACTATGTTACGGGGTCAACATACATGGTCAAATAATCAGACTATACCAATATTGAAATTTTTTGACAGGTGCTGGTCAACCGTGCTTGGGATAAACTCGTTCCCCTTAAAAGTGTGTACAAAGTGACCAGATAAATCTCTGATTATATCCCTATGATCAATATTATGGAGGGTCAGATGAACAAGAATAAAGAGGTGAGATCTAGAATAATTGGCTACAAGAACATGATTTCTTGGACAATGTTGGAATTTTTTGGCAAAAACATGTTGTTGCTAAAAAAAGTCCTTGGAATATTTTCAATAAAAGCTGAAAAGACTGAAAAAACCTGAAAGGATGCAGTGTGAATATTATATGTGATTATTTCAAATAGAAAAAGATCTTGATTGGAAAGTTACAGAAACTGGAAGAGTTAGAGAAAGTATGTTTGCCTAGAAGTGATCTGGTTGCAGAGAAAAGCCAAGTCCAGAAGCTGCTATGGATATATATATGTAGAGAGAGAGAGAGACTGATGCTATTTGACAACCAGGTGAATATTTATTTTTCACCCACCCTCTATCTTTAGAACCGTACGTTATTTTTGTATCACGTAATTTTGTCTTATTTCGTAAGTCAAGATGAATATAATTTGTTTTAGAAATGACATAATTTTTTTGTTTCCATGCCGTATAAAAATGCAACGCAAAATATGTATTTTTGGTATTTTTACACTACAATGACTCATACATAGTAGAGGGGACTCAAGAATTGTTAAAGCATGCTACTGATTTTTATAGAACTTTGTTTGGTCATGTGGATATTATGGGTACAAGATTGAGCAGTGAAAATTTGGTAGGAGCATCAAAATCTAATGAATTGCCAGAAAGTTGTGTGGCCCGTTAAATACCTGGGGGGGGGGGGGGGGGGGGGTACCTGTTAGTTCTAAAAGATGCTCAGTATCTGATATGGCATATCTGTGTTTGACGATGAGAAAGAAAATGGATAGATGGCTAGGGGCATATCTGTGTTTGATATGGCATTCCCCTTACCCTTCATGTATATCAAGTATTTCTATGTATCCCATGTCTTTAATACTATTGGACAAAACTAAAATAGAACCGATGAAAAAATCTACCAGAGCTTTCTCCTGGTATGGTGGTGCAAACAGGAAAAGATATCACTTGGTTAAATAGAAGATTGTTTGTAGGCCAAACAAAAGCTCCCACAGGAAAAGATATCACTTGGTTAAATTACTTTCTTAAATTATTTCAGAGATTACAATATTATTACCCACGGGTTTAAATAATTTTCATTTAATTTAGGTATAAATATAACTGGTTAGACTTCTTATGAAGATATCGCACACTACCTAAAGTGAAAACCAAAATCACCAAAATTCATTGAAAACGGCTACCACTATAATATTTCTTAAAATAGACCGCAAAAGAAACCATATTTATTTGTATTTTTTTTAGAAATGGGCGCTTTAATATCCAAGATAATGTATACACCCGGACTCTACATTACTAGGATGCACACATCCAACAACAAACCGGACATAACTAGAAAACTAGGCGATCATTACAACAAAAATTGTTTATGTTGATGCCTAAACATATGGAAGATCAATCCTCAGATCACGCTGTCACCCATGATGGGAGAAAAATGCCTCGCCGTATCCTCTAAGAGTGTACACGCCTACATTAGAAGGTCGCGAAACTCCATGCGTTTTAGAGGTTAGTAGACAATTTATTATTAAAAATCTTGTGTACATAGCCATAGCAACCAAATAATGGCAATTTATTATTAAGAATCATGTACTTATCATTAATCCCATGTAACCAGTTTCCAAAATCATTGGCCACCGATCTCAGAGGAGATAAGCCCGACGCTATTTGGACGATCGACCATACAGACCTAGCGAATATATATTGGAAGAATACATGCTTAATCGTCTCATCGTGATGACAAAAACATATTGTTTACTTCCTTTGCCAATTTCTCTTAACAGGATTATCTTTAGTAAGTATTACACCTCGACGAAGATACCATGCAAATATTTTTTCAGAGGTATCTTCATCTTCCAAATTTTCTTATTTTCATCATTGACTAGAATATCATGTTGTATCAAAGCTCTATACAAGGAATCAATTATAAGTTTGCCATTCACGAGTAACTTCCATTTGAACTCATCCGGATTGTATGATAATTGCACCGAGGACAAGTTTAGGACACGATTATTCCATGAAGTCAATCTAGGTCCAATGAGATCTCTTCTGAAAGACACATTTGGGGGATTCAATTCTATCACTATGGAAATTGTCTCCCCTTTATGTCTGATAATAGAATACATAGCTAGATATTGCTCTACTAAGGTAGCGTGGCCAAGCCACTTATGCTCACAAAAGTGTATCTGAGATCCTTCCTTAATATAAAAAGAAGCAAAACAGAAGAAATGTTTCTTATATGTCACAAGACCAGCCCAAAAAATGAGTCATCGGGTTTCCATAACACTTGAGACACTGTTTTTGAGCCAATATTTTTTCTCCACGGAATAGTTTGCCAAACATCGTCTTCTGTGAGTAGGTTAAAAAGCCACTTACCTAGAAGCGTCGTATTCTTAACTTGTATCATGTATAGCAAGCCCTCCACGTTATTTAGGACGTCAAATCACATTCCATATTGCCAGTCGATATTTTTTCTCACTATCTCTCTGCCAAAAGAATCTTGATCGGAAATATAATCCAATCTATGTAAGACCCCTTTCGGCAACTGGAAGAATGATATCATATATAGTACCATATTATTTAGTACTAAATTTATGAGTACCAGTCTTCATCCAAGAGATAGTAATTTACCTTTCCAACTACTAAGACGCTTTTGTAATCTTTCCTCAGTGATTTTCCATTTAGCAATTGTGATGCGCCGATAGTGAATCGGAATTCCCAGATAGTTGATTGGAAATTTCCCTTGTCCAAGCCGAATAAATCAGCATATAGATGAGCCTCGTTTTGAGTCTCGCCAAAAAAATACAAATCTCTCTTATGGAAATTAACTTTTAACCCAGAGAGTTGCTCGAATGCTAATAGAATTAATTTCAGATTCTTCGCTTTCTCTAAATCATGTTCTATAAATAAGATTGTATCATCAGCATATTAAAGGATAGAAAGTAATCCATCAAAAAGATAGTAAATCCCCTTGTCGTAACCCTTTATTTGTCTGAAAGTATTTACCAATATCATCATTGACATTAATGGAAACACTACCTCCAAATACAAAACAATTTATAAGAGCACGCCACTCTTCTGAAAACCTTGCATACGGAGTGTTTGATGAAGGAAAGACCAATTAAATTTGTCGTAGGCCTTCTCAAAGTCAATTTTAAACAACAATCCATTCATTTGTTTGGAGTGTGGTTCATGGACCATTTCATGTAGAATTTCTACACCATCCAAGATGTTTCTTCCTTGCATGAAAGCTATTTGAGAAGGGCGAACAACATGGTCAACTATCGAATTCAACCTAACCGTGGCAACTTTTTTGAATCTCTTAAAATGAACGTTAAAAAGACAGATATACTGATACTATTGTATGCGTTCTGCATCATTAACCTTAGGTAGTAAAATAATATTGCCAAAATTTAGACGAAATAAGTCAAGTTGACCAGCATGCAGAACCCGAAACAAATTTATCAGATCCACATTGATGACTTCCCAAAAGTTTTGATAGAATTCTGCTGGGAAACCATCTAGACTTGATGCTTTGTTATGTTCTTTTTGGAAAATAGCTTTCTTGACCTCCTCGTCGGTATAGGGAGAGGTTAGAAAATTATTTTCCTCATCAGAACTTGGGGTATATCCACAGTTTGTGCCACGTCCAAGGAGAAAGAGTTCTCAGAAGGAGGCCCAAACAAACCTTTATAATAATTAGTAATAAAATACTTTAACTGGTCTTGTCCCTCAGTTGGACCCCTCATCCTGTATCAGAGAATGAATAAGTTTCTTCTTAAGTTTTCCATTGGCCACACCATGAAAGTAACTTATATTCGCATCTCCTTCAAGGATGAATTTTGATTTAGATCATTTATACCATTTGAGTTCCCCTTTCCTCAGAAATCGGGCCATTTCTGCATTTGATGTGCTTTTAAGCTTAATCTCTTGTGCAGAAAGCGGTCCGACTTCCGCTAGAGCCTCTAACTCGTTAATAATAGATGAAAGGCGCACTTTTTATTTTTAAGGATTCTAGTAGTATGTCTCGCCCAACCTCATCGGAATTTGCGTAAAGCACGCATTTTGTTATTCCAATGTTGTATGGGCGTATGACCACATACTTGTTTATCCCAAATGGCCTTCACCAAGTCATAGAATCCATCACGCTGTAACCAACCAAGTTTAAATTTGAATACTTGTTTGTGCTTCGGTGAAGGCATCCCAACAGATAAAAGAATAGGTGCATGGTCCGACAATGTCTCAATGCGTTCTAGAGCTCTAACAACAGTTACCATAGGGAAATTTATTATCCCAATCGGTATTCATAAGAGCTCTGTCGAATTTCTTGTATGTTGGCACATGAAGACTATTAGCCCAAGTAAATTATCTTGCTAACATTGTAACCTCTCTTAAATCCAAACTGTCAATGACATAATTGAATAAGAAAGGCCAATGCTCATCGAAACGCCCCCGACTTTTCTCATGAGGAAATCTTAGCAAATTAAAATTACCACCTATGAGAATATGATACAGATCATCTTTCGCCAGATTAACCAGTCGAGCTTAAAAACGTCCTGGGCAGCACCATAGACAACGACTAGAGACTATATGAAGTTATTAGCCTTGTTATGGATATGGAGTTTAATGTAAAAATCTCCAACCGAACTAGCTAACGCCTCCATGGTCCCATCTCTGACGCCAACTAAGATATCACCAGATCTACCACGCGGAGGCCGTGAAATCCACGTGAACTCCACTCCACCAAATAGGCAATTGAGCAAAGTTTGTGAAAAATCACGTCTCCCCATTTCAGAGATACCAAGGAAATCTAGTTTATAATCTATCACACAATCAGCAAAGAACAAATGTTTAGCCAAGTCAACAAAGAACAAATGTTTAGCCAAGTTACAAAGACATCTGCTATTTGAAAATATCCATCATTGTGAAACAATAGGATATTTGGATACATGGGGTCTCTTACGAGACTTCTAACACTTAAGTTCATACACAGAACCAAGCCCAGTCTCATCAAAGTCTACTTCCGACACTTCACCAACTAAGTGAGAGCCGAGTTAACCATCTACTGTTATTCTATGATTAGGTTTGCTACTATGGAGGGCCAAATACTAGATTTGGCATGGAGCCTCCAAATTCCTAGGTACGGCCCTGACGGATAGACAACTCAACACCTTGTTTACATGTGTGTTCACCTGGTTACTATAATTAAGTTCCTCGGACCTCTTGATATAGGTAAGTATAATTAAGTTCATAGCAATGATGTCCTCATTGGTAGGACAGACATGGCTGCAGTATGCATGCGAGAAAAACTCTTTTTTTAATATAAACGCCAGAGTTACTCGGCTGGTAGTAGGTTCTTGCCAGAGATTATTCACATGAATTGGGGGAGAGGAAGAAAGGAGAGGAAACGACAGTAATTCCTCAAAGCAAGTTTTCATTCCGCTTTATAAATAAAGCAACATCATCCGATTACAACACAGGTTCACAAAGAAAACCACAGTAATTGCCTGCCAAAATTAAAATTAAGGAGCATAGACTTATAATCCAATATCGTAGTGACCACGCAGTAGCTCATGCCCCTCTCACGCGTTCTTCCCGTAGTGGAAAGGAATGTCTCTCTACGATATTGGGATTATAGGTCACGAGTTTACCAAAAAGAAGTCCTGCATTAGTGGAAAGGCAGATTATCGCTGACGAGTTTAGACCGCTGACGTCAACTCATAAGTGCTCACACACCGGTAGTATAGCCAGCTAGGTGGAGGCCGCTGCAAGAGACAAAAATCTAATAGATGATGCCAATATATACACACATACTCCCAAAGCATGTATCCACATCGATCCAGTCGAGACACCGCCGGAGATGTTGAAGCCGGCGTCATCATCAACCTTGACCGCCCTATGCTGGGCGTCCGTTGCAGCTGCACTAATCCTGTGCACCGTGCACGTCGAGCTTGTCCAGGGAGGTAAGCAGCATGCATAGGCATATGAGGAATCTACAATCTCCGTATATATCTTCATTAATCTCTGCCATGATCGATGGTTACCGGCAGGTGGAAGGCGATTGCCGACACCTCCGGCTCCCATCGGGCATCATGTCCTTAGAACCTCCTGCCAATCAGGTGATTACCCCAGATGCGACCACAATCGTCCATGGAAGGCATCAAACGGTAAGAAGCATGCATAGACATATCCACGAGGAATTGACAATCTCCAAATATATTCATTAATCTCTACCAGGATCGGATGCTATATTACATTCTAACCGATAGCTATCGATGTATAAATTTGCAGGCGGAAGGCCATTGCCAGCACCTCCGGCTCCCCTAGCGCCCGCGAACACAGCCTCAAGCGACAACATCCCGCCACCAATATCGACGTCGCCGCCGCCACTCCCCCCTCCTCCTCCTCCTCCTCCTCCTCCTCGCCGTACCTCATATGCATGGCCTGATCGGATGTACCTTCTTGTACCTCCTCCTGGTGGCAAAACTTAGTGTCGATAAATTTTACAGGACACATTCCGCAGCAGGCCGGTTGCATCTGTAAGCTTTCGGTATATTTGACTTACGATAATGTATTGTATTTAGATGTTAAAGCGACATATAAACTTCCACCAACACTGTATCGCAAGCTCTAGTGTTTGTTTGTAAAGTATGATGCTCACTTGTGTAATAACTAAATCACGCCATAAAACAGTTTTCCCTATCCATCAAAATTGCGAAACCAAATGATGATAGTGCTTGGCATGCATGCATGGCCGGCTGGATCCATCCTGGAGTACGTGCGAAACATGCACGAGAAAAGGGCAGTATATCAATCCCGTGCATATTTGAGAAAAGTTGCAATTGTAAACTTTCGGTGGATTAGACATCCGGCACGGGGTTGCGGCACTAGTAGAAAACAGACCTTTGGTCTAGGGCTATTAGCCTCGGTTTTGCTACAAACCGGGACTAATGCCCCGGTCCAACGACTAGAACTGGCCCCAGGGGGGTGGCAGGCACTAGCCCGGTTCGAACGGGACCTTTAGCCCCGGGTCGTGTAATAAACCGGGACTAAAGGGTTTCAGGCAAGCCGGGTCGGGCGCCAGACCCTTTATTCCGGTTTGTTATACGACCCGGGGCTAAAGGTGGACCTTTAGCCCCGGTTTTAGACACGAACCGGATCTAAAGGTCTGGCTATATCTTCTTCCCCTGCCCGAGCCACCATTCAAGCTGATGGATCTCCTCTCTCTCTCTTTCTTGCTTCAAGCTCGAGTTCATGCCCTTTTTTTCTCAAGATTTGTCTATATTTTGTGGTGCCCTATCTATCCAAAGGTTCTAAAAGGTGACCAACTTCATCCTTTGAACTCTCATTGCTATATTAGCTCATTTCATGCTCTATCTTATAGATGGACTTGTGGATTTAGCTTGGTAGTAATTTTTGCAATGATAGCATGAGATCGATGTTTAGATTCTATCTATCTTGTATTAATATAAGGAACTCTAAGGTAAATATCACAATATGTGCATTCTATCTATATATATCTTGTTTTGGCACATAGTCTCGAAATTTGATTTTAGAAGCACACACATGCGTGAGTTCATCATTCTAACTAGCTAGCTGGGCAAAATATCCATCTTCGTCTTCCCGCGTTCAACAAACTGAAAAAATTATAACAAAGATAGGGTTAATTCATAAAAGCTTGATAAAAAGACATTACAGTACATCTTCGAGAAGCTCCTCTATGGCGAGCTCCTCGAAGATGTCTGAGGATAGGATCCTAAGACATCTTCGAGAAAAGCTCCGCCGTAGTGGTGTCCCTCTGGCACCATCTTGGAGTTAATAACTTCTCTAGCTATAGATTAATACGCCAGGTAACTAAAACAATTCACATATTAGGGAGTGCCTCTATGGCGAGCTCCTCGAAGATGTCTGAGGACGGGATCCTAAGACATCTTCGAGAAGCTCTGCCGTAGTGGTGTCCCTGCTCTCGCACACCATCTTTCAGTTTATATCTTCTCTAGCTAAATCAGTATGCTGGTGGAGCTAACTAATTTCACATATTAGAGAGTGCCTCTACGGCGAGCTCCTCGAAGATGTCTGAGGACGAGTTCCTAAGACATCTTCGAGAAGCTCCGCCGTAGTGGTGTCCCTGGTCTCGCACACCATCTTGCAGTTCTTCACAAGAATGCATACATATTTATAGATTAAGCAGCACAACATAGTGTTGGGCACTGATGACATAATGTCGACACACTCACCCTGGCATAGTGCTGCCACCCACCCAAAATAGTGTCGTCATTTAATTTACTGGCTTAGTGCTGCCCACTGAGGACATAGTGTCAACATGTTGTCTCCACATCCATATTTAGTCCCGGTTGGTGCCTCCAACCGGGACTAAAAGTTCATCATATCTTTAGTCACGGTTGCTGGTTAAATTTTTTTTTTTAGATTATTACTAATGAATTATGATTATGCTGTCACCCACCCAAAATAGTGTCGTCATTTAATTTACTGGCTTAGTGCTGCCCACTGAGAACATAGTGTCGACATGTTGTTTCCACATCTACATTTAGTCCCGGTTGGTGCCCCCAACTGGGACTAAAGGTTCATCATATCTTTAGTCCCGGTTGCTCACTTTAATTTTGTTTTTTACATTAGTACTAATTAATTATGATTATGTTTGATGTACTTAATTAATTATATAATGCAGATGAGCCGGCAATGGATGTACATTGACCGACTCTCTAACGAGTTCATTAAAGGCGTGCATTGTTTTCTTCTTGCGGCCGAGGCAAACAAGCGGAATGATTTTATGTCTTGTCCATGTGGTGTCTGTCGGAATCATAAGGAATACTCTTCCTCAAGAGTCCTTCACATCCACCTGTTTCGGTCCGGTTTCATGACCGGCTATAATTGTTGGACCAAGCACGAAGAAAGAGGGGTTATGATGGAAGACAACAAAGAAGAAGAGAATGACAACGACTACCCTGAAGATATTGATGAAGAAAAAGAAGAAGAACGGGCATCAGATCTGCCCGATGATGATCTTAGTCGGGCCATTGCCGATGCCCAGGAAGAATGCATAACTGAAAGGGAGAGGTTGAAGTTCAAGAAGATGTTAGAGGATCACAACAAATTGTTGTACCCAAATTGTGAAGATGGGCACAAAAAACTGGGTAGCACACTGGGATTGCTGCAATGGAAGGCAGAGAACGGTGTGACTGACAAAGGATTTGAAAAGTTGTTAAAAATAATGAAGAAGTTGCTTCCAAAGGATAACGAACTGCTTGCCAGTACCTACGAAACAAAGAAGGTTGTCTGCCCTCTAGGATTAGAGGTGCAGAAGATACATGCATGCATTAATGACTGCATCCTCTACCGCGGCGAGGAGTACGAGAAGTTGGATGCATGCCCAGTATCCACTACATTGCGGTATAAGATAAGACGAGATGACCCTGGTGATGTTGAGGGCGAGCGCCGCATGAAGAGTGTTCCTGCTAAGGTGATGTGGTATGCTCCTATAATACCACGGTTGAAACGTTTATTCAGGAACAAAGAGCATGCCAAGTTGTTGCGATGGCACATGGAAGACCGTAAGAAAAACGAGATGTTGAGACACCCCGCTGATGGGTCACAGTGGAGACAAATCGAGAGAGAGTTTCCGGACTTTGCAGGTGATGCGAGGAAATTATGGTTTGGTCTAAGTACAGATAGCATGAATCCTTTTGGGGAGCAGAGCTGCAGTCATAGCACCTGGCATGTGACTCTGTGTATCTATAACCTTCCTCCTTGGTTGTGCATGAAGCGGAAGTTCATTATGATGCCAGTGCTCATCCAAGGCCCGAAGCAACTCGGCAACGACATTGATGTGTACCTAAGGTCATTAGTTGAAGAACTCTTACAGTTGTGGCACGGACAAGGTGTACGTGTGTGGGATGAGAAGAAGCAGGAGGAATTTGATCTACGAGCGTTGTTGTTCATAACAATCAATGATTGGTCTGCTCTTAGTATCATTTCAGGACAGACAAACAAGGGATACACTGCATACACACACTGTTTAAACGAGACTAAAGGTATATATTTGGATAAATGTAAGAAGAATGTGTACCCAGGGAATCGTTGTTTTCTTCCGCCCACGCACATCCTAAGAAAGAAAGGTAAGCATTTCAATGGTGAGGCAGACAGCCGGTGTAAGCCTATCCGCCGTACTGGTGATGATGTATTTGATATGGTGAATGATTTAAAAGTAATCTTTGGAAAGGGTCCTGGTAGATAATCTATTCCGAAGGATGATGTCGGACACGCACCCATGTGGAAAAAGAAATGTATATTTTGGGAGCTACCCTATTGGAAAGTCCTAGAGTTCCACTCTGCAATTGACGTGATGCACCAGACGAAGAATCTTTGCATGACGCTGCTAGGCTTCTTGGGCATGTATGGGAAGAGCAAAGATACACCTGAAGCACGGTAGGACCAACAACGTATAAAAGACCGAGACGGCATGCATCCAGAGCTGTTTGAGGGTACTGCTAGCTATGCTCTTACCAAAGAAGAGAAGGAAATCTTTTTTGAAGTCCTTTACAGTATCAAGGTCCCGTCTGGTTTCTCGTCGAACATAAAGGGAATAATAAATATGGCAGAGAAAAAATTTCAAAACCTGAAGTCTCATGACAGCCACGTGCTTATGACCCAGCTGCTTCCAATTGCATTGAGGGGACTCCTACCGGAAAATGTTCGAGTAGCCATTGTGAAGCTATGTGCGTTTCTCAATGCAATTTCTCAGAAGGTAATCAGTCTAGATAGTATAATAAGGCTACAGAAAGATGTGGTCCAATGTCTTGTCAGCTTCGAGTTGGTGTTCCCACCATCCTTCTTCAATATTATGACTCACCTCCTAGTTCACCTAGTCGACGAGATAAACATTCTTGGTCCTATATTTCTACACAATATGTTCCCCTTTGAGAGGTTCATGGGAGTGTTAAAGAAATATGTCAATAACCGTGCTAGGCCAGAAGGAAGCATCTCAAAGGGATATGGAACAAAGGAGATCATTGAGTTTTGTGTTTACTTTATTCCTGACCTTAAGCCCATCGGTGTTCCTGAATCACGGCATGGGGGTAGAATTAGTGAAAAAGGCACGCTAGGAAAGAAAGCAAGGATTGGTATGGACGAACATTCTCTCACTAAAGCACACTACACAGTTCTGCAAAGTTCCACCTTGGTGGCACCGTATATCGAGGAAGACAAGAATATTGTACACTCCAACAACCCGGGGAAGCCTGGCTCCTGGATTAGAGATGAACATATGAGGACTTTCGGCGGTTGGTTGCAGACACATCTCATAAATGACATAAATGTTGGAGAGCAGTTGTACTTGTTGGCCAGGTCACCATCTTCGACTATATTGAGTTTCCAAGGGTACAAGATAAATGGGAATACATTTTACATGATCGCCCAAGATAAAAAGAGCACCAATCAAAACAGTGGTGTCCGATTTGATGCAACAGACGAGAATGGGCAAAAGGATACATATTATGGTTACATAGAGGAGATATGGGAACTTGACTATGGACCTTTTTTTAAGGTTCCTTTGTTTCGGTGCAACTGGGTCAAGCTGACAGGAGGCAGGTTGACGTAGACAAGAAATACAGAATGACAACAGTGGATCTCAACAACCTTGCCTATAGAAATGAACCATTTGTCCTAGCCAATGATGTGGCTCAGGTTTTTTATGTGAAGGACATGTCTACCAAACCGAGAAAAAGGAAAGATAAGCAAAAGAATACAACATCCGATGAGCCAAAGCGCCACATAGTTCTTTCAGGAAAAAGAAACATCGTGGGGGTGGAGGATAAGACAGACATGTCAGAAGATTATGATAAGTTTCATGAAATTCCGCCCTTCGCTGTGAAGGATGACCCAAGCATCCCGTTAAGTAAGGAAGATGCTCCATGGTTACGGATTAGAAGAAAACCCTAACATGTGTGGATGATGGTGATGTATAATATTATTAAACCTTTATTTTTAATGATCTTCTTATATGTATGGATGTGTGGATGGACATGGCGGTCGGCCTAGATATAGAGGGACATGGCGGGAGAACATGGCGGGAAGAGAGGGAAATGGCAGGAGAACATGGCAGGAAGCGGGGGAAATGGCGGGAAAACATGGCGGGAAGCGGGGGAAAGGGCGGGAAAACATGGCGGGAAGTGGGGGAAATGGCGGGAAGCGGGGGAAATGGCGGGAAAATATGTTTTAGTCCTAGTTAATAGTTTTAGTATTAAATATTATATTTCTAATGAGTCTATTATTTTTTGTGAATATTTTGGTATATTATATGTATTTTTCTGTTTTTAAATAATAAAATATATTTTTCCAACATTTGTACTAAATATAATACTTGTTAAACAATAGATAATTTCATTTAAGTTGTATAATAAAGTATGATAATAGATTTAAATTATAGATCTTCTTTTTCTGAAAATTTTGATATATAATACATAATTTTCTGAAAAATAGAAACTATTTTTGGTTTTGCACCAAAAATAACCTTTAGCGCTCGGGAATTGCGGTAGCCGAAAACACCTTTAGCCCTGGGTTGTAATACAACACAGGGCTAAAAGGAGGGGTGGTATAAATACCCCACCCCCACCCCGGGTCGTGCCACGACCTGGAGAGCCGCCAGATCACACCAGCGCCCACGCCGTCTGCCGCGTCGCCGCCTGCGCCCGTGAGAAGAGGAGCGCGCCGCCCCGCCGCCCCGTCTCCGCCCTGCGCCGCGCCGCTGCGACGCACCTTCTCCGCCCCGCGCCGCCTCGCCGTCTTTAGGTGATCTCCGTGTTAGTAGTATTGGTTAATTAGGGTTAGTTTTGGTTAGTAGTAGTGTTAGTGTTGTAAATTAGTAGTATTAGTATTTTGGTTAGTGTTAGTTAGTAGTATTAGTATTTTAGTTAGTGTTAATTAATAGTATTAGTATTTTAGTTAGTGTTAATTGTATTAGTATTTAGTTAGTGTTAGTGTTAGTGTTATTAGTAGTATTAGTATTTAGTTAGTGTTAGCGTTAGTGTTAGTAGTATTAATATTTAGTTAGTGTTATTAGTATTAGTATTTTGGTTAGTTAGTGTTAGTAGTATTAAGTTTTAGTTAGTGTTAGTAGTATTAGTATTTAGTTAGTATTAATATTAGTATTTATCTAGGGTTAGTTAGGGTTAGTTAGAATACTTAGTTAATTAGGTTTAGGTTAGTTAGTGTTAGGTTTAGGGTTAGTGCTAGTAGTATTAGTATTAGTATTTATCTAGGGTTAGTTAGAATACTTAGTTAATTAGGTTTAGTTTAGTTAGTGTTAGGTTTATGGTTAGTGTTATTAGGGCAATACTTAGTGATTTAGTTATTGTTTATATTTTATGATTGTTTATTGCTATTATTTAGTTATGCCGTGTCCACCTCGTCCGAGCCTACTGGACTCCGTCGGGGATGTCCGAGTCTGGTCTCCGCCGGGTTGGCACTGGGAGGTGCTACCTGTCGGGACTCGTACCTTGGTGAGGAATCCGGGTATCATCGTCGACCCAGAGCTATTTTCTGGTGATGGTTCCTCTTCTGTGGCTGCAGAGCTCCCATAGCACAGAACATGGCAGCCGCGTTTGCTAGTTTGATATGCGCGAGATGTATTAATAATGTACTTTATATTATGAGCGAGATGTATTAATAATGAACTTTATCTTATATTATTGTACTTTATCTTAATCACTAAGTAGTGTATCTGAGTTGTCGCAATTGTAATATTCTTTTACTTAATGCAATATTCTTTTTCTATATTAGTTAAGCTATGGACGATAGACAGAATGAAGAGTAGCATCTCAACATGATAGATGAGGGTATTGGGGGGTCTTATTACGATGGCTCCGAATATCTTAATTTGTCTCGAGGAGACGATGGTGCTGACCATGGTGGAGACCATGGTGAAGACATCATAATAATGACAAACTCCGTCGAGGTATATAAAGCCTCTATCGATCGTTCACTAGTATAGATGCACTAATTGATTCGTATATATGTACTGACGAATGTTTCTTCTCTTAGACCTCCATTTCCGGACAATCTTCTATAAGGACAAGAGGCCCGACTCACAAGTTGCCCGCTGATGTCTGTTTCAGCATTGACTTAGTCTCTCCGCAGGGTCAACCGCTGGAGCCCAAAGAATCTGCGAATGCATTTACAAATCAATGCGGAGTGATTGTTAGAGACACCGTCCCGATCACCACGTGAAATTGGAACAAGCCAGGAAAGAAAAAGGATCCAACTGGGGCTAGTTTTGTAGATGATAGAGCGAGAGATACGATGTGGAATACTCTCATGACACTGATGGCTCAATGCCTGGTGCCCAGAAAAATGCTTGATGGCGGTGTTGATGTAGAGCTCGTTGGGAACCCCAAGAGGAATGTATGATGAGCACAGCAGCAAGTTTCCCTCAGTTATGAGACCAAGGTTTAATCGAACCAGTAGGAGCAAGGAAACACCCCAAAGGTTTTACTAGCTAAGCTTTGGCAGGGCGCACTACCGGTGCTAGTAGCAACGTGCAGACCTGCACAACACAACCACAGAACTTTATCCCCAACTTGCGATGAGGTTGTCAATCTCACCGTGTTTTGCGGAAAACAAAGGATTAAACGTATTGAATGGAAAGAAGTAAAAGTTTGCAGAAAGTAAACACAAAACAGTAAAAGATTGTAGATTGTATGTAAAGAAAAGGACCGGGATCCATAGTTCACTAGAGGTGGCTCTCCTTAGATAGATAACATGCTGGGTGAACAAATTACAGCGGGGCAATTGACAAACATCGAGAAAGCAATACATGCATATACTAGTCATCTTGACTCCTTTGAGACTTGATTGGGCATTACAACATTATACATAGACCGCCATCCAACTGCATCTATGACTAATAATCCACCTTCAGGTTATCATCCAAACCCCCTCTAGTATTAAGTTACAAGCAACAGATTATTGCTTTACGAACTGCGTGTAAAGTAAACAAAGTAAACAATACGATTGTTCTATGAACAAAGGATTGTTGTTTTCTCCCTAGTAGCAACAACACCTCTAGTACCTTAGAGATTTCTGTCACTTCCCCAGATTACCAGAGGCATGAACCCACTATCAAGCATAAATACTAACTCTTGGAGTTGCTAGCATCTACTTGGCCAAGATAGCTACTAACAACGGAAAGCATGCAAGATCTCAAATAACAAAGACATGATAGAATCAATAATCAATCTGAAATAGCATCTCAATATCCATTGGAACCCCGCAAACACAACATGTATGAATTACAAATAGATGATCTTGATCATGAACGGAGCTCACAAGATCTAGACATGAAAGCACAAAGGAGGAGAAACCAGCCATCTAGCGACTACATGGATCTATAGTCCAAGGATGGACTACTCACGCATCACACCGGAGGCTTGCATGGTGATGAAGAAGGCCTCCAGGGTGAATTCCCCTCTCTAGCAGGGTGTCGGGAAGAGCTTCAGATCCTTCCCGATCTAGGGATGGAGATGACGGCGGCTACATACTCTTTCGTGGATTTTTGATCGGGTACTTAGGGTTTTCGTCCCGAGGGCAATATATAGGCGGAAGGAGAGGCCGAGGGGGTGCCGGGAGCGGCCACACCACCCCCTGGCGCGGGTTAGGCCTGGCCATGCGGCCAGGTGGTGTGGTGGCTCCCTGGCCCTTCTCCGTCTCGTATTCTGGCACTTGATCACTTCCAGAAAAATAAGCACATTGGCTTTTGTCCCATCCAATTCCGAGAATATTCATTTTCTGACTTTCCTGGAACCAAAAACAGTAGAAAACAGGCAGCTGGCACTGTGGCTCTTATTAATAGGTTAGTCCAAGAAATCATATGAAAAGTACTCCAAAGTTGGAACAAAACACAAGAAAGTAGATAAAACTAAGCATGGAACATCAAAAATTATAGATACATTTGCAATGTATCAACATCCCCAAGCTTAACTCCTGCTCATCCTCAAGTACGTAAGTGATAAAAAGAAAGAATAATTTTTGAGGTGACATGCACCATCAAAGACTTGATCAAAGTATTTGCAAAACATTCAAAGCTGGGATCATAGTACTTCAATCATAACATGAAAGCCAAAGTTCTAGCAATAAGCAAAGAAACTATGATGCAACATGAAAAGGCACAAACAAAAGATTCATAAATAACAATGCTTTGCAAGACGTTTGTTTGTTTCACATAAAGAAAACATAGCATACTAGTATTCAGCTTGTCCCTCAATAGAGTAGCAAATATAAATGCATAGGACACCTTCAAAGTTCATAAGAGTGACTAGATACAATAGTTTAAAACAAGCAATAACAAGTTATGCATCAATCAACTAGTCTTGGGACAATGCACATAGAACTAAGAATAGCCACTATGCTCTCAAAGTAGGTGCATAAAGATAGAAGGTGGAGACTCAATATAATGGTGGAAGAAAGGCCTTTTGTAAAAGGAAGTAGGGATTCAAGTCTCATAAAGAGCTTCCAAAAATTATGGTACTTATAGCTTTCAGCTCTCATGCCCCTATCATAAGCATCTTGAAGTGATTAAGGTTAAAGTGAACAAACTATGGTGTACATGCTTGACAAAGTATAAGTCAGAAATCTCATGTCCCTTGTATACGAGGGCCGCTCCTCATGCTACTCAAGTTTAGTCACCGGTAAGTTCTTGTAATCGTAAGTACATGTGTATCATAGAGAACCGCCAACGGGGTACCCCTTGCCCGATGATACGGAAGAATCCCCATATCAAAATGACAAGGCAAGCAGACAACGAGCATCTCAGCATTCTTCTTATTTACCATGGGAATATGGTGCTTTTTTCTCTCTTTCCTCTTTTCATAGTATCTCTTTTTTCTTTTCTCTTTTTTTTTCTCAATATAGGACTCTTTTTTTATAAGAAGAATGCTTCATAGACTGCTCATTATGGTTACGCTGCAGGTTTCCACCATGTCAGCATGGATTAGACCAGCGGCCCAGGCGTTTCTCTAACACATATACATAACTCCATGGACTTACAAGCTCCCCTTTCATTTCGCACCGATGACATCCATATACAAAAGAGCATGATATCAACTAGGTACAAGTACCAAGTGCAATGTTGAAAACGTTCCCCATGAAAGCATGGTTCTGCTAATTCCCGACAAATAAGTGCAAGCATATACAACACAGAAGACACAATGGTTCAAGTTTATTACGGTAAAGTAAAGTAAAGTGTGCCATCAAGTTCGTGAGAGCTTTAATCACTAGTTTTTTCATAACAAGTGGAAGGTAAACAAAAGCATGAATATACTTGGAATAGCATAAGCTAATAGTTAAGTATGGTGGACTCTTTGGAATAACTTGGTTTAGGGAGTTGGATGCATGAGTGGAACTCATACTTTGTTGTGGAGGCTAGCAAAAGACTGGGAGCGACAAACTGAGAGAGAAATAATGGCCATAATCATGCAGAGCGACAAAACATCATTGATCAAAGCATAAAGTGATACTACAAGTTGAAAACTAAAGGATCATAAAGGCTATGGTGACTTGAGATAGTCATAACATGGTGTGAGCATGTGCCAAGTCAACCCAAATAAAGCATCAAAGGAGAATACCACTATACTATGCTTTAATATGCTAAAACAACGCATGATTCATCCAAGGCACATTAAGCAATCTCAATTGTTTATAACAAGTCATGCTACAACAAAGAATACTAAGCATAAAGCCAAAACGATATCAAGCATGGCATGGAAAAGCATAGGCCACAGTCAAAAACAAGCTCTTTTTTTCACATAAGTATGAACTTTCCTACTCTTTTCCAAACCAAACCAAACTATTTGCAAACCAAAGTATGAAAGAGGGGGTCCAACCAATTTATTCAGAAAACTAAGAAAACCAAAGAAAATGAAAAACCAAAATGAAAACAAAAAAGAAGACGCTCCAAGAAAAACACAACTGTGCATGAAACAATAAAAATAAAGTGTTTGGAAGAAACCTGGAATTTTTATTGATGAAGAAGGGGATGCATTGGGCATCCCCAAGCTTTGATGCTTGTACTTCTTGGTGATATGTTTTGGGGTGACACGCGTGGCATCCCCAATCTTGAGCTTTAGTCCATCCTTCATTTTATTACTCATTCCTTCCATACACCTAAAATTTTTCCTTCATACAAAACTTCACACAATCTCATTAGCAACATTAGTGCACTTAAGATAAATAAGTCTCAAGGTTAAGTTCTAACACCAAATAAACTTCTATTAGAATACTAGTTACTGTAGCACTTCCCTCAAAAATCTCAATTCCCCAAAAGAACTCAAGAAGGAACTAACAAGAAGCAAATGCAGAAAATGGCAGGAATCTGTCAAAACGGACCAGCAGGTAAAGACGAACTATTTCGAAGACCTTCTGTTGGTCAAATCAAAAAGTGTTGAACTAACGAAAGTTAGATATCAACCTGGGGCAGAAGCACAAAAAATTACAGCTCAATCCGACATACAGAGCTCTCTCACGAGTATTTATGGTGAAGCACAGAAATCTGTTTCGGGACAGCAACTTTCCCAATCATTACTTCTCTCTCATTAGAGGTTACTCTTGGCACAAAAAGCAAATAAAAAGGATAAGGAGCGGTTATTACAGAGTTAATAACTTACAAGACTCATCTAAAACTTTTGGGTTATCTCCTAACAAGTACTTTTCTTTAACGCCTTTAAGTTAGGCATAAGAAGCAAAGAAAGAATCAAGTGTTCTCAAATGAAGAAGCATTAAGACCAAATTTCGTTTTCATAGGAGAAGCAAAAGAAATCTTTTCTCTCTTTTTAGGGAAGTGTTCTATATCTTTCTTGAGTGGAAGTTGATATTTAATGGTGCCTTCTTTCATATCAATGATGGCACCAACAGTTCTAAGAAAAGGTCTTCCCAAAGTAATAGGACAAGGAGCATTGTATTCAACATCCAAAACATAGAAATCAACGAGGACATAGGAATGGTTAACCATAATAATAACATCATTAAGACTCCCCATGAGTTTCTTTTTAGCATTAGCATCAAGTGGGACATTCAAATAACAATCTTCAAGAGGAGGCAAATCAAGCATATCATAAATCCTTCTAGGCATAATAGAAACACTACTATCAAGATCACACAAAGCTTTGAAATCAAAGTCATTCACTTTCATATTAATGATGGGTTCCCAACCATCTTCTTGCTTTATAGGAATAGAAGCTTTGTGTTTTATCTTTTATTCTTTAATCTTTATGAGAGCATCAGTAATGTGTTTTGTAAAAGCCATGTTCATAGCACTAGCATTAGGACTTTTAGCAAGCTTTTGTACGAACTTAATAACTTCAGAGATATTGCAACCTTCAAGATCAAAATCAACTTTGTCATCTAAAGTAGTAGAACTATTACTAGCCTCAACACTAGTGGTGGTGATAGTAGAAACACTAATGTTTCTAGAAATTTCATCTTCTCTTTCCCACTTAGCATGTAATTCAACTAATAGTCTAACATTTTCATCAATTCTTACTTGTATGGCATTAGTAGCTGCAAAGGGATTATCATTAGTTTCAGGTTTAGCAGCCATTTTATTAATCAATGAAGATTGAGCTTCAGACAAAGATGATATATTTATTTCAGCATTAGAGAGCTTCAATTGTAAACTAGGAATTTCCCTATTTAGACTCTTAAGTGGATGGCTAATGTTCTTCAATATGATAGATTGTTCCTCCATAGTTTTAATAAATAGTTTATTTTGCTCATATTGCATTTGCATTAAGTTTTTAGTGGCTCTTTCAACTTCTAAAATTCTTCCTTCACTAGGTAATTCAGGTTTAGCATTATAGCCATAAGTATTACTAGGAGGGTAGGGCCTATAATTGTTGTTACCAAAATTGTTCCTATAAGCATTATTACCATAAGCATTGTTGGCAAAGTGATTATTTCTTATGAAGTTCACATCAACTTGCTCTTCTTGAGCAACCAAAGAGGCTAAAGGAACATTATTTGGATCAATATGGGCTTTCCCATTAACAAGCATAGACATAATAATATCAATCTTATCACTCAAGGAGGAGGTTTCCTCAATAGAATTTACCTTCTTACCTTGTGGAGCTCTCTCAGTATGCCATTCAGAATAATTAACCATCATATTGTCCAAAAGTTTTGTTGCAGCACCCAAAGTGATGGTCATAAAGGTACCTCCAGCAGCTGAATCCAATAGGTTCCTTGAAGAATAGTTCAATCCTGCATAAAAAGTTTGGATGATCATCCAAGCAGTCAGTCCATGAGTGGGACAATTATTTACCAAAGATTTCATTCTTTCCCAAGCTTGAGCAACATGCTCATTATCAAGTTGTTTAAACTTCATTATATCACTTCTCATGGATATAATCTTAGCAGGAGGATAGTATTTTCCAATAAAAGCATCTTTGCACTTAGTCCAATAATCAATACTATTCCTAGTTAAGGAATTCAACCATTATTTAGCTTTTCCTCTCAAAGAGAAAGGAAACAATTTCAGCTTAATAATATCACCATCTATATCCCTATGCTTTTGCATCTCACAAAGTTCAACAAAGTTATTTAGATGGGAAGCAGCATCTTCATTACCAATACCAGAAAATTGCTCTCTCATAACAAGATTGAGTAAAGCAGGTTTTATCTCAAAGAAAGTATTTTCAGCCACAGGTGGAGCAATAGGTGTGCTCATAAAATCATTGTTGTCGGTGCTAGTGAAGTCACACAACTTAGTGTTTTCAAGAGTAGTCATTTTTTGGGTTTTCAAATAAGAAAGCAAACTTGCAAAACTAATTTTTTTTGTGTTTTTTGAAGAACAAAACAAGCAAACAAAGCAAAACAAAAACAACAAAGTAAAGAGATTGGTTATGAGGGACTCCCCTTGTGAAGATGTCCTTGACTCCCCGGCAACGGCACAAGAAAAATGCTTGATGGCTCAATGCACGACACCTAGAAAAATGCTTGATGGCGGTGTTGATGTAGAGCTCGTTGGGAACCCCAAGAGGAAAGTATGATGAGCACAACAGCAAGTTTCCCTCAGTTATGAAACCAAGGTTTAATCGAACCAGTAGGAGCAAGGAAACACCCCAAAGGTGTTACTTTGGCAGGGCGCACTACCGGTGCTAGTAGCAACGTGGAGACCTGCACAACACAACCATAGAACTTTGTCCCCAACTTGCGATGAGGTTGTCAATATCACCGTGTTTTGCGGAAAACAAAGGATTAAACGTATCGAAAGGAAAGAAGTAAAAGTTTGCAGAAAGTAAACACAAAGTAGTAAAAGATTGTAGATTGTATGTAAAGAAAAGGACTGGGATCCATAGTTCACTAGAGGTGGCTCTCCTTAGATAAATAACATGCTGGGTGAACAAATTACAGCGGGGCAATTGACAAACATCGAGAAAGCAATACATGCATATACTAGTCATCTTGACTCCTTTGAGACTTGATTCAGCATTACAACATTATACATAGACCGCCATCCAACTGCATCTATGACTAATAATCCACCTTCAGGTTATCATCTGAACCCCCTCCAGTATTAAGTTGCAAGCAACAGATTATTGCTTTACGAACTGCGTGTAGACTAAACAATACAATTGTTCTATCAACAAAGGATTGTTGTTTTCTCCCTAGTAGCAACAACACATCTAGTACCTTAGAGATTTCTGTCACTTCCCCAGATTACCAGAGGCATGAACCCACTATCGAGCATAAATACTAACTCTTGGAGTTGCTAGCATCTACTTGGCCAAGATAGCTACTAACAACGGAAAACATGCAAGATCTCAAATAACAAAGACATGATAGAATCAATAATCAATCTGAAATAGCATCTCAATATCCATCGGATCTCCGCAAATGCAACATGTATGAATTACAAATAGATGATCTTGATCATGAACGGAGCTCACAGGATCTAAACATGAAAGCACAAAGGAGGAGAACCAGCCATCTAGCTACTACATGGATCCGTAGTCCAAGGATGAACTACTCACGCATCACACCGGAGGCTTGCATGGTGATGAAGAAGGCCTCCAGGGTGAATTCCCCTCTCCGGCAGGGTGCCGGGAAGAGCTTCAAATCCCTGCCGATCTAGGGATGGAGATGACGGCGGCTACAGACTCTTTCGTTGATTTTTGATCGGGTACTTAGGGTTTTCGTCCCGAGGGCAATATATAGGAGGAAGGAGAGGCCGAGGGGGTGCTGGGAGCGGCCACACCACCCCCTGGCGCGGGCCAGGCCTAGTCGTGCAGCCCGGTGGTGTGGTGGCTCCCTAGCCCTTCTCCGTCTCATATTCTAGCACTTGATCACTTCTAGAAAAATAGGCACTTTCGCTTTTGTCCCGTCCAATTCCGAGAATATTCATTTTCTGACTTTCCTGGAACCAAAAACAGCAGAAAACAGGTAGCTGGCACTATGGCTCTTGTTAATAGGTTAGTCCAAGAAATCATATGAAAAGTACTCCAAAGTTGGAACAAAACACAAGAAAGTGGATAAAACTAAGCATGGAACATCAAAAATTATAGATACATTTGCAATGTATCAGACACATTTCACCCTACCAGTCTTGGAGACTGATGAGCTCACACAGCAAATGACGAGGAAAGTCAAGCACTTTGCTCTTAAGAAGATGGCCGAACTATTCAAGGAATGGAAAAAAGATTGTACCACAAATATGTCTTGAAGAAAAAAACTCCTCCATTCACTGGCCCACTAGAGTTGCAGCAGGATAACTGGGTCGCATTTATGGAATACAAGACATCGGAACCAGCTAAGGCAGTGTCAGCAAAGAATAAGTTAAATGCAGCCAAAAAGAAATATCACCATCATATGGGCACAGGTGGCTACAGGAGTGCCATGCCTAAGTGGGATAAAGCTGAGGCTGACCTGGAGGCTAAAGGGGTCACTCCAGCTACGTCTTGTTGGACTAGGAGGTCAAGAAATTGGGTACTCGGGCATGGGGCATCATTAGACCCAGAAACATGCGAGATTGTTGTATCCGAAGAAATTTCTTCACCCAAAAAAGAACTTATTAAAGTGATAAAAGAGGTTGAAGAGGGAACGTTTGTTCCCGACAGAGAGAATGATGAGCTGACAAAGGCTCTCGGGAATCCTGAAAAGGCTGGACGAACAAGAGGGTTCGGACCTTCTTATCCATGGGTTATCGGGTTTCCCGAGCACCTTGACACGTACAGAAGTCGATCGAGAAAAACAAAGCGGCAAAAAGAGGAGGATACGGAGCGGTTCACGAGGTTTGAAGCCATGCTGCAGGAGCATCGCCAGGAGCTTAATGAACTTAAAGGACTTCGACAACAATATCCTACACCGGACAGTACGGTCGGCCCATCGCAATGGAAAAGCAGCGTGGCTTAAACAGAGGGCCACGGTAATGATGCAACGATGGATGTGTACCCCGTGGATGCATTTAAGGAGAAGACTAGTTGTGAGCTACATGTTGAACTGAAGAATATATCCATGAGGGTGGCAGTCGGCTTTGCTTTACCTTCTGCACCAGGAGCGACCTACCATTGCAATCCGATTGCAGCTGGCTATGCTCGTGCCGGTGTGGATGAAATTCAACCTATGTGTCAGTCACTACAGCTTGACATCCCTGGAGGTGAAGGGGAGACGACACTGGGAGAAGTCACGAGTGGCTTCATTCTTTGGAAAGAAGAATACATCAAGTTTCCAAGCTCGACACCAAGGCCACCTTCTCCACCGAGAAACAATCCATCACCTTCAAGGAAACCGTCTCCTCCCAGTAAAAGTCCACCTCCAAGTGCACCGTCTCCTCCCAGTAAAAGTCCACCACCTCCAAGTCCAATCCATGACCCCAACATGAGTCCATCTCAATCTACGCAGCCGCCTACACCCACTAAGGGCCAAAAGCGGAAGAATATCACCGTTCCGTCGAGCGATAACCGACGCCCAAAGCGATAGTTGTCGCCCCTCCCAAGAGAACCGCCTGTTCCTCCCAAGAGGGCTTACGACCTGACCGATGAGGAGACCGATGCGGTCGTACGGGGCGAAGTGGATGCTCATTTTAAAAAGAAACAACCTGAGCCAGAGGTCCAAATAAAACCGGAAACCAAGGAGCAATTTAGGAATTACTGACATAGCCATCCCAAGCTCAGTTAAATGCGCTAGATGACTATACACGATGTCTTCAGAAGACACTGAAATAGAAGAGATCAAGCGGTAGAGGAAGCATCACAAAAGAGGTTCCCCAGTAGGGGGAACAAGCAAAACAATCGAGTGGTAGCGGAAGCATCAGAACGGACGTCCCCCAGCTGGGAAAACAAGCAAAACAATCGAGTGGTAGCCGAAGAACCAAAAGAGATGTGCCCCAGCTGGGGAAACAAGCAAACCAATCGCTCCCCCCACTCCAGGTGAACATACCCGAACCTCAACTATATGAGGTAGAACCTATGGATCCGGAAACGGCTAAGATATTGGCCGAGCAATGTAATATGTCTATTCATGAAATTCTTCACAGCGATATGTCCAAGGCTGAGGTAGCACCCAAATTTTTTCACGGGGAGCCTCTGGTCAGTTCTGAGAGGCTTCGGGATATGCCAACACAAATGCGACGATTCCATGAATGGTAAATGAAAGCATCAAAAGAACAACAATATTGGATCTTACTGAAAGTTCGAAAATCGCATTACTTCACTGAAGACGAGGTCCCTATTCAATTTACAAAATTATTTCAGTTATTCAATCTAAAGAAACTCGACAAAACTATCCTCAGTTCGTATTGTCTGCAAGTGATTACTTTATTTATGTAATTAGGTCTCTATCTCAGCTTGTTCAATTCATTGTCGGTAAGTATACTCACTATATTCTTTTGTACGCTACATATAATGATGCAGAATGAAGATGCTCAATTGTAAAAGACAGGCTATCAATGGATTTGGGTTTATTGACCACATCGAGTTCATGGAGCTATACTAAAGGATAAACCACTGGAGACCGAGCACAACTTGTTGCGGTTTCTCACGGAACAATATTTCTGTAATGAAATACTATTTCCTTATCACGACGGTAAATGAGTTTGTGTACACATTTAATTTTGTTTACTCGATGTTCAGTGTAAATGATGAGTTACTGACATATGTAAACCTTGCGTAGGTACCACTGGAATTTTCTAAGCATTTCACTTGACTTGAAAAAAGTTCACATCATGGACTCACTAAACAAAGATATTGAAAATTACCGCAGCATTATCGATGCGTTCCAAGGTAATTTCAACCATTCTCGCACAATATCGGTTTCTTTCGTTCATTTTCTAGGATGTCAAGTATTATTAACTCATACATTAATTTTCTTTGTCGGGAAGGTTTTGGACACAGTTCAAGAACCATGTTCGCGGTCAATGGCGTGAGGAGCTATTTTTTAAATCACTCCCGGTAAGTAGTACGAGCTAAGTCCGCGCATCTATTTAATTCTAGTTTATGTGCATTTATCATGCTAGAGTTACTATTTGATTGAATTCTATTCTTGTAAAGTGCGCGAGGCAGCCATAGGGGACTACTCTATGTGGATTCTACGTGTGCGAGTTCATTCGCATCAGTATTGAGAAGCCCTCAGAAAATGTTCGAGTAAGTAAACAATATATTCACCCTTTATTTTTATTACAAAAAGTTGTGTTGAGTCTAATTCATACGATCTCTTTTTTATATAGTTGGACGCGATGCGGGACAAGCTCCTACCAGAGGACCGCCTAATAGCAATCCAAGAGGAATTTGCTGGATTTTTTGTCGACGACGTCATAGACCCACGCGGAGAATATTCTATATGTAGACCCTAAAGCATCCATGTAATGATCTCCATGTAATCAAATAGACATGCTCTGGACCCGGTTGAGACTCTATGTATGCTTGTAAGAGAAATTATATTATATATCGCATCAATGTGTACAAATACTGTGTAGTAGCGTTTTGTATGTATACGAAAACTTGTTTCTAATGAAAACACAGAATGAAAAATAATTAAACACAAAATGAAAAGAAAACACAAAACCCTAAAACCCCATCCCCTGCCGCGGCAGCCAAATGGCCCAAAATGCTGCCGCGGCAGGGAACGTTTAGTCCCGGTTCGTAACATGACCCGGGACTAAATGTCCTGCCGCCCAGCGCGTCTCGCAGGACCACGTGGTTGGACCTCGAGCCCCGGTTCGTAACAGAACCGGGGCTAAAGCTTGGACCTTTAGTCCCGCTTTGGCTGTCTCGGTTCGCAATCCGGGACTAAAGGCCCTGACGAACCAGTGCTAATTGCCCGGTTTCTACTAGTGCGGGGAGCTTGTTCTCGCATTTACATTTTCTAAAGGAAATATCTCTAGACTCATTCGTCCAAATTAAGATACATTTTGAATGGTGCGTTTTTGTGTCGAGATTTTTTAATCTTAAATCCTATGTTTATAGGATTCGGTTAAATTTTTTTTTTGGAATTCTGAAACGTGTACGCTTGTACTCTGGTTTTTGGTCAATTTGTACTCCGGTTATCGGTGTGCTTCTTTCTATTACATGGGGATGAAGAGGTGGGAGAAGAACACGAAAAATTCCCAGATTTTGCAGGTGTAACGCATCGGATCATGTTTCATTTTTCTCTTCTAAAACAAAAAAATCCAAACTGGAATATCGTTTGTCCGAATTACAAAACATTTTCCCAATATATACATTATCGATGGTATCATATCGAATATAACGATGGTTTGAATTATTGTGGATCTATGGTTCCAATTTGTGCCCAATCACATCGTTGACAAAAAGCTAACTCCAATGCTCTTCTGAGCTGGCTTTGCCCCCTGCTGCAGACGGTTTAGGATTCTAAGGGCATGTATAATTGTCTGATATTATTGTTATCTTAGAAATGCCACGTAGGATGATTTTCTAGTCGGAGGAGAGAGGGAAAAAAGTTTTTGGTCTTCTCTTAGCAACGATATCCCTCACCAAATATTTAGGGATATTTGTTGTTATAGATAGGACTCAAAGTATAAGTCATTATGCATCATGTTTTGTGGTCATATCAAAATTATGTGACTTGTATAGGATAATACTATCTTATCAACCATTGTATACGCCCTAATTAACTGTTACTGCGTGGTTGTCGTTGGTTTTGTGAGTCCAACTAGTGACACAGTTGTGCCGACAAATGCACCGTAAGAATACTGCTGAATGACTTGAGGACTCTTGACTTTGTTTGCCCATACAAGACTGTAAGTTTAGATCTTTCCATGATTACTTGGCCACTTTCGTTGATCTCAAGCTGGATTTTCCAAGATACCATGTTGACGGAGGGAAGACTTTGACCATTAATCACAGGTTGGGTCTCCAGCACAAATAAACAGCACAAAGCAGTTATTTAATTTGCTTCCTAACGCTTGGTGCCGACAAACTTCTTGATTGGGATAGCTTCTATTCAAAGGACAGACACGAGACTACTGCTGCCAAACAAGATTTTCCAAGCTTTCCTGTTGACCGAGAAGACTTTGAACATAATGTTAGAGCGCTTCTACACGAATCTCCAAGACGATGAATCCTAGTACAACCATTCCCTATAAATCACTCGAAGAGAACAAATGAGAAGCTGTGAGCCGTGGTATCATGGTGGAGCGTTCTTCTTCTCCCTTTACCTTTATGCGCATCGTTGCGATCCTTGCTCTCATATGCTGTTCCTCGACGTGTTCGGCAGCGGCCAGAGGTAACTACTCCCTCCGTTTCATAATATAAGATGTTTTAGCTTTGTGAAAGGAGTGGATAGGTTCACTCCTGGTCACTCCGAACCTACACACTAGAAGAGGTCTAGATATACTCCTTTTACAAATCTATAACATCTTATATTATGAAACGAAGGGAGTAAGTACTAATTAGCTACTCGCAGCTCGGTGGATTCATGCTTTGCATCTTCTTTTTATAGCTACGTTACTCTTGTGCGTGTGCATGCCGATGCCGTATTTATTAAGTTAAGGATGATGACTGATGATGTGTGCACGCAGTTGCTCTTGACGGTAGCCGTGTTCCAAGTAGTCCACCAACGCCCGTTGCCGGGAGACCGTTGAGCCCAACACCGACACCGCCAACTCCAACTCCACCAGTTCATATTCCTCCACCGCCGCCGCCGCCGCCGCCGTCGGTGGGGCAGGCATCGACACTGTCGCCGCACCGCAAGAACCTGTAGCAGCATCCCGCTACGGACATCCCTCACGCGTGAAACAATGCCGATCATATATATTTCTGTATAAGAACAATCGATGATGATGCGAAGTACGGAAAGAAATGAACAAGTATAATACCTATGTACCCCAATCTTTTGGTCTGCTGACTTGCCGGTGTTCTCGGTTTCTCGAAATCTTGACCATTTGGCCCTGCCTGTGCTTCTCGTGTATCACTGAATTTTGGCAGCCGAAAACTAAAACTGCAATCGACGAAAACATGGAGATGAAGCCACATGCATGCAATCTTTTTTCTTCTTCTCGGGAACTGGCACGTGTATTTCAATTTTCCATTTTTACTCGAATCAAAAAGAGCGAAATGGGAAACAACAACACTGCAGGTAAATGATCGTCTGCTGCTAGCCACTCTCAATCACCACGATTGGTAGGCTGGACGAAGGACGAGCGAAGGGAGGGATGACGTGTAGCGCAAGCTCGGGCGGCGCGCCGCATGGCGACGGCACTGTGCCACCCCGGCACTGTTCCGCCGTTCCCCAACACTGTTCTCCCGGGCCCTTGGCCGACCCTACTCTCCTCTCTCCCACACCCACCTGCATACTCTCCTATTCCTCTCTCCACCTTGCTTCCCCCGCCACGAACACACCAAAATCTCGCCTCCCTGACTTCCCGCAGATTAACTCCGCCGATTCGAGCTGGTGTAGGCGAGGATGGAGCGCGTTGCAGCGCACCTTCCTCGATCTCCGTCCATGGAAGGAAGCGGAGAGGTTGGTCTATCCCATCCTCGGATCCCCGACTTGTGCAATTGACACCCTGATGCCGACCTCGGGGGAGGCCTCCTCTGAAATACAAATGGATTGGGGAAATCATGTCGAAGGATACCAGCGCTCGGACTTGCCTCGAGCACCCCAGGGAAGAGGAACGGAGGATTTCATGGCGTCATTCACGCAAATCCGACAGGAGGAAGTGCCCCCACCCTGATAGCTTTGTCTAGAGGTGGAAGAAGACTCACACGGTGAACACAAGAACACAGAGTTTGGCACCGCACAATTGTGCCCTTTTTCTCTTTTTCTCTCACACTTAGCTCAACTGAATACAGAGGCTTTTAAAGGGAAACATGCACACATGCACGGACGGCCAAGTCACAACAACGACTTCATCCGTTTCTCACTCTCCACTTACTACAGCACCACGCACTACCAGCTGAACTCTAGTAATGGTCACATGACTCGGCTATCTAATCCATGCATGTAGCCTAACACTAACAAACTCTTGACTGATCCTAGCAACACGTGTATGCATGACTCTACTAATGACTTGCAATCAGCCCACTTCACTGCACTCTATCGCTGCTGCTGTGCTCTCTGCCGATCTTGCCTCTGTCATGTTTACATGCATACAACTAGGTAGAACTTAGCCAAATACTCAGACTAACAATATGCAATCAGAAATAAACATGAGACTTAAACATATGCAACAAGGTTAACTCCAACACACCCTAGGCGCCCTTGCTGGCCCCCGAACTTGAAGGCTTGGGAATCCCCTTGGGAGATTGTTCAGAGGCGTTCTGGGGCTTCACCGTCAGCGAAATTAGGGCGGCTTTGGCGATGGTGGAGCTTGCGGACAGGGTGAGTGTCGTGGCTCAGTTCGGGAAGCAGCTAAGCTTCAAGATGGAGTTCGTAGGAGGCATCCTCCTCCCGTCGTGGCCATGAAATTTCCCGCGTCACCGACCCTGTGGGGCTGGGGGTGGGCCTTCGTGGTGTCTTCAACCATCAAAAGATGGGACGGAATACTCGAAGATCTCCAAGCCACGTCAATGGCGGGTACCCACACGTTTCTCTCTGTGGTACGGACTCTCGAGCGGATAAAGCGGTGGAGGAAAGATATGGGAAATTGTCGAATTGCACTGGTGAGAGCAACCCCATCTTCCCTAGGGCTTGCCCACCAGATCCCTCTATTCACCCTCCGCCGCCACCCACTCTCAACACCAAGGTCTAATCGGGAGCTTCTAGAGAAATCGACCATCAATGGCTGATGGGGGTGGAAGAGGCTGTGGAAGGGGAAAACGAGTGGAGGCAGAGGAAACCAATGGCGCCAGTCGAGGCTTCCTCCTCCTGCTGCTCCCCAGTTTGGTTTCAATCCTGCTCAGCCGCCACCTTTGGCTCCTTTCCGCCATTCGGCTACAACCAGGCATTGAAGGCATTCTCATGTCAGTACCAACCAGGGTTCCCGGCCAGTTCCCTAGGTAGTGGCAGCCCCCCAATGCTCTCCCTCCTAGATTCTGGCCGTAGCAAAATTAGCAGATGTAGACACCGCTGATGTCTACACACTTCTATTCTTATAGACAGTTGTTGGGCCTCCAAGTGTAGAGGTTTGTAGAATAGCAGCAAGTTTCCCTTAAGTAGATTACCCAAGGTTTATCGAACTCATGAAGGAAGTGGTCAAAGGTATCCCTCTCAAGAAACCCTGCAATCAAGATAGAAGAAGTCTCTTGTGTTCCCAACACATCCAATACACTTGTCAGGTGTATAGGTGCACTAGTTCAGTGAAGAGATAGTGAAATACAAGTGGTATGGATAATTATAAGTGGTAACGGTGCCAGAAAAGAGCTTGACGGGTAGGAAGAGACTAAAGGCAATCTGAAATAAAGATGAAAGCAAGCAAACATGTAACAGATCTAGTTGCAAACGGTGTTTCAATGTTTAGAAACAAGGCTTAGGGATCATACTTTTGCTAGTGAACACTCTCATATAAATATCTTCTCTTCATGATACTACTCTGAACTACTCTCCGGTTGGACACTCTAATCCATTGTAGAGCTATAACATCACTCCTCAAAGTCTGCCTTCCCCATCTAGATAACCCCACACTGTCACCTTGAGCGCTAGATGGACAATTTCATTGAGACATCCAACTCCAAATATAACTCATAACAAGTATTTATGTAACCTTAGCCAAAGTGCCACATGGTGTGCACACTGTCAACTTCACACATATGGGGATAAGCAGAGATTCATTAAAGCACTTGAGTAGCAGAATAGATCTATAAATTACACAGCTCATGATCTCAATAAGATCATGCATAGAAAGAGAGATGAACACATAGCTACTAGTAGAGCCCTTAGCCTCGAGGAAGAAATACTCCCTCCTCATCATGGGAATCAGCAACGGCGATGAAGATGGTGGTGGAGATCGATGGAGATGGCTCCGGGGGTACTTCCCTAGCCCGGTAGGGTGCTGGAAGAGAGACTTTCTGTCCCCCAAATCTCCCCTTCGGTGGCGGCAGCGCTGCGGAACTTTTCATGGCTAGAGGCTCGATTATTTAGGGTTTCTGCATCGGAGGCTTCTTATAGGCGAAACGGCGATGTCAGAGGGTGCACCAGGAGCCCACACCACCTGGTGGCGCAGCCAGAGGGACCCGAGCCACCACCTGGTGTGGCCAGCCCCTGGCCCCTCTCCGTCTCGCATTCTGGCTCCGTGAATCTTCTGGTAAAATATCGACTTTGGCTTTTGTCCAGTCCAATTCCGAGAATATCCATTTTCTGGATTTTCTGGAACCAAAAAACAGAAGAAAACAGGCAACAGGCACTATGGCATCTTGTTAATAGGTTAGTTCCAGAAAATGTGTAAAAATACTCCAAAGCGTTGACAAAGCAAAGCAAAGTAGATAGTAAACATGCATGGAACATCAAAAATTATAGATACGTTTGCAACGTATCAATATCCCCAAGCTTAACTCCTGCTCATCCTCGAGTAGGTAAGTGATAAAAAGAAAAGATTAATTTTTGAGGTGACATGCACCATCACAATCTTGATCAAGGCATTTGTAAAACATTGATAGCTGGGATCATAGTACTTTAACATAGCATGAAATATATAGTTCTAACAATAAGACATAGCAACTATGTTGTAACACGAAAGGGTACAAACAAAAGATTTATGAATAACAATGCTTTGAAAGACGTTTGTTTATTTCACATAAAGAAAACATAATGAGAATGGTATTCAGCTTGTCCCTCATAGTGTAGGAAAACATAAATGCATAGGACACCTTCAATGTTCATAAGGGTGACTAGATACACATAGTTTAAGAACAAGAAATATCAAAGTTATGCATCAATCAACAAGTCTTGGGACAATGCACATGAAACTAAGAATGGACACTATGCTCTCTTAATAGGTGCATAAAGATAGAAGATGGAAACTCGACATAAAAGTAAAAGAAAGGCCCTTCATAGAAGGAAGGAGGGATTCAAGTCTCATAAAGAGCTTCCAAAAATTATGGTACTTATTAGCTTTTAGCTCTCATTGCCCCTATCATAACCATCTTGAAGTGATTAAGGTTAAAGTGAACAAACTATGGAGTATATGCTTGACAAAGTATAAGTTGGCAATCTCATGGTCCTTGAATACGAGGGCCTCTCCTCATGCTACTCAAGTTTAGTTACCGGTAAGTTCTTGTCATAGTAAGTACATGCGTATCATAGAGAACCACCAACGGGGTACCTCTTGCACATGATACAGGAGCTATCCCATAATCAAAATTACAAGGCAAGCAGACAATGAACATCTCACCAATCTTCTTATTTACCATGGGAAAATGGTGTTTTTTTCCCTTTCCCCTTTTCTCATCTTTTTCTTTTTCTTTTTCACAATCTCTATCTCTTTTTTTATAAGAAGAATACTTCATAAATTGCTCATTGTGGTGATGCTGCAAGTTTCCATCATGATTAGGCATGTCTTAGGCTAGCGGCCCAGGCATTTCTCTAACACACATACATAACTCCATAGACTTACAATCTCCCCTTTCATTTCACACCAACGACATCCATAAACAAAAGAGCATGATATCAACTAGGTACAATGTACAAGTGCAATGTTGAAAGCGTTCCCCATGACAGCATGGTTCTGCTAATCCCAACTTATAAGTGGAAGAATATACAACATAGATGATACAATTATTCAAGTTTATAAAGGGCAAGAAAAGTAAAGTATGCCATCAAGTTCATGAGAGCTTTAATCACTATTTTTTACATAACAAGTTTAATTCGGAAGGTAGATAAAAACATGAATATACTTGGAATAGCAAATGCTAATAGGTAGGTATGGTGGACTCTTTGGAATAACTTGGTTTTATTTGGAGTTGGATGCATGAGTGGAACTCATACTTGGTATGGGGGCTAGCAAAAGACTATGAGCGACCAACTAAGAGAGCAATAATGGCCATAATCATGCAAAGCGACAAAACATCGTTAATTAAAGCATAAAGTGATATTACAAGTCAAAAACTAAAGAATCATAGAGGCTATGATGACTTGGTATAGTCTTAACATGGTGTGAGCATGCACCAAGTCAACCCAAATAAAGCATCAAAGGAGAATACCACAATATTATGCTTTAATATGCTAAACCAACGCATGATTCTTTCAAGGCACATTAAGCAAGCTCAATTGTTTATAACATGTCATGCTATAGAAAAAAACACTAAGCATAAAGCCAAAATAATATCAAGCATGACATGACAAAGCATAGGCCACAGTCAAAAACAAGCTCCTTTTTACCACTTAAGCATGAACTTTTCCTACTCTTTTCCAATCCAAACCAACTTATTTGAAAACTAATGTATGAATGATGGGGTCCAACCAATTTATTCAAGCAAACTAAGAAAACTAAAACTAAAAGAAAAACGAAGACGCTCCAAGAAAAACACAACTGTGCATGAAACAATAAAAATGAAGTGTTTGGAAGAAACCTGAGATTTTTATTGATGAAGAAGGGGATGCCTTGGGCATCCCCAAGCTTTGACGCTTGTATTCTTGAATATTTCTTAGAGTGACACAGGATGGAATCCCCAAGCTTGAGGTTTTTTCCGTTCTTCATCTCATTACATTATTCTTTCCGTACACCTAAAAATTTCCTTCATACAAAACTTCACGCAATCTTCATTAGCAACATTAGTGCATTCAAAAGATAATAAACCTTTGGGTTTTAGTTTTAAAACATCAAAACTTTCATTAAAAACACAAGCTATTGTATAAATTCCCTCAAAATCTCAATTCACTAAAAAGAACCCAAAAAGAAATCGATAAAGAGGCAAATGCAAAAAATGGCAGAAATCTGTCAAAACAGACCAACAGGTGAAAACCGATTTTTTCGAAGACCTTATGTTGCTCAAATCGAAAAGTGTTGAACTAGCGAAAGTTAGCTAACAACCTGGGGGCTTTATTCAGAAAATTATGGCTCAATCCGAAACACAGATATTTTTCACAAATTTTTACAATGAAGCACAAAAATCTGTTTCAGGACAACACTTCCCTAAATCTTACTTCCCTCTCATTAGAGGTTATTCTTGGCACAAAAAACAAATAAAAAAGGATAAGGAGAGGTTATTACAGAAGTAATAACTTCCAAGACTCAATAAAACTATTGGGTTATCTCCCAAGAAGTACTTTTCTTTAACGCCTTTAAGTTAGGCATGATAGTTTGAGAAGATGCTCACATAAGAAATATGAATTGAAGTAAAAGAGAGCATCAAGAAGCAAATTCATAGCAAATTTAAGTCTAACCCACTTCCTATGCACAGGAATCTTGTAAAGAAACACGTCATGAAAGCACAAAGCAACAAGCATAGTAAAGCAAAACAAGCGCAACTTCAAGAGTTTCAACATAAAGAGGGGAAACTTAATATTATTGAGATGCATAAAACCATGTTTCCCTCTCTCATAATAACTTTCAGTAGCATCATGAATAAAATTAACAATATAAGTGTCACATAAAACATTCTTATCATGATCCGCATGCATAAAATAATTATTACTCTCCCTATAAGCATAGTCATTCTTATTAATCATAGTGGGAGCAAATTCAACAAAATAGCTATCATTATTATTCTCATCACCATAATAATCAAATATAGGAGGCATATTATAATCATAATTAATTTTCTCCTCAATAGTAGGTGGACTGAAAATACCATATTTATCATTGTAATCATCATATATTGGAGGCATAGTATCATAAAGTAAATTTTCTCCTCCGTGCTTGGGGGACTAAAAGATCATTTTCATAAAAACTAGCTTCCCCAAGCTTAGAATTTTCCATAGCATTAGCAATAATGGTGTTCAAAGAATTCATACTAATAACATTGCTATTAGCACACAAATAAAGTTCCATGGGTTTTTTAATTTTCTCTTCAAACACTTCATGTCCTAACTCAAGATAAATACTATAAAGCTCCCTAATTTTGCTGTTGTTTTCCATTAAAAATAAAAACAAGAAACAAAAAGATATAATTGCAGAATCTAAAGGAAATAACTTCGAGCACTCACACACTAGCAACAGTACTAGAAGATAGCTTAGTAGCCAGAGGATGTGAGTACCTATTACCTTACCTCCCCGGCAACATCGACAGAAAATGGCTTTGATGGTGCGTGGTTGACGTGGGACCTTCTTCTTCTTAATTCCCCAGCAACAGCGCCAGAAAATAGCTTGATGTCTACGCACTTCTATTCTTGTGGATAGTTTTTGGGCCTCCAAGGGTAGAGGTTTGTAGAACAGCAGCAAGTTTCCCTTAAGTGGATTACCCAAGGTTTATCGAACTTAGGGAGGAAGTGGTCAAAGGTATCCCTCTAAAGCGACCCTGCAATCAAGATACAAGAAGTCTCTTCTGTCCCCAACACACCCAATACACTTGTCAGGTGTATAGGTGCACTAGTTCGGCGAAGAGATAGTGAAATACAAGTGGTATGGATAATTATAAGTGGTAATGGTGCTAGAAAAGGGCTTGACGGGTAGGAAGAGACTAAGGGCAATCTGAAATATAGATGGAAGCAAGAAAACATGTAACAGATCTAGCTGCAAACGTTGTTTCAATGTTTAGAAACAAGGCCTAGGGATCATTGATGGCTCAAAATATATTCGAGCTTGTTGGGGAACCCCAAGAGGAAGGTATGATGAGCACAGCAACAAGTTTACCCTCAGTTATGAAACCAAGGTTATCGAACCAGTAGGAGCAAGGAAACATCTCCAAGCTATTGTTTCCAACTTGGAATCCTACACAACACAACCACAGAACTTTGCCCCTAACTTACAGTGAGGTTGTCAATCTCACCGGTTTTGCTGAAAACAAAGGATTAAACGAATTTTGTAGAAGATAGTAATAGCTTGCAGAAAGTAAATAGAAAACAGTAACAGTAGAAGGTATAGAAATGGTAAAAGAAAGGACTGGGGTCCATAGTTCACTAGTGGTGATTCTCCTTAATATAGATAACATGTTGGGTGAACAAATTATAGCGGGGCAATTGGTAGACATCGAGAAAGCATACATGCATATACTAATCATCTTGACTCCTATGAGATTTGATTAGGCCTTACAACATTATACATAGGCCGTAATCCAACTGCATCTATGACTAATAATCCACCTTCAGGTTATCATCCGAACCCCCTCCAGTATTAAGTTGCAAGCAACAGATAATTGCATGAAGCAAAGTGTGTAAAGTAAACAATACAATTGTTCTATGAACAAAGAATTGATGTTTTCTCCCTAGTAGCAACGACACATCTAGTAATTTAGAGATTTCTGTCACTTCCCCAGATTCCTAGAGGCATGAACCCACTATCGAGCATAAATAGTCCCTCTTGGAGTTGGTAGCATCTACTTGGACAAGATAGCTAGTAACAACAGAAAGCATGCAAGATCACAAATAACAAAGACATGATAGAATCAACAATCAATCTGAAATAGCATCTCGATATCCATTGGATCCCCGCAAACACAACATGTAGGATTAAAAATAGATGATCTTGATCATGAACGGAGCTCACAAGATCTAAACATGGTAGCACAAAGGAGAAGAACCAACTATCTAACTACTACATGGACTTGTAGTCCAAGGATGAACTACTCACGCATCACACCGGAGGCAGGCATGGTGATGAAGAAGGCCTCCAGGGTGATTTGTCCCCTCCGGCATGGTGTCGTGAAGAGCTTCAGATCCCTCCCTATCTAGGGATAGAGATGACGATAGCTACAGACTCTTTCGTGGAATTTTGATCGGGTACTTAGGGTTTCTGTATCGGAGGCAATATATAGGCAAAGGGGGAGGCCAAGGGGGTGCCCGAGGCGGCTACACCCGCCTCATCTCTTTTTTTCTTTTTTTCCTCTTTTCTCATCTCTTTTTTTCTTTTTTTCTCAATCTCTATCTCTTTTTTAGAATGCTTCATAGATTTCTCATTATGCTTACGCTGCAGGTTTCGACCATGATTAGGCATGGATTAGACCGATAGCCCAGGCGTTTCTCTAAGACACATACATAACTCCATGGACTTAGAAGCTCCCCTTTCATTTCACATCGATGACATCCATAGACAAAAGAGCATGATATCAACTAGGTACAAAGTACAAGTGCAATGTTGAAAGCATTCCCCTTGATAGCATGGTTCTGCTAATCCCCAACAAATAAGTGCAATCATATATAACATAGATGACACAATGGTTCAAGTTTATTAGGGCAAGAAAAGTGAAGTGTGCCATCAAGTTCGTGAGAGCTTTAATCACTAGTTTTCTCATAACAAGTTTAATTCAGAAGGTAGATAAAAACATGAATATACTTGGAATAGCAAATGCTAATAGGTAGGTATGGTGGACTCTTTGAAATAACTTGGTTTTATTTGGAGTTGGATGCATGAGTGGAACTCATACTTGGTTATGGAGTCTAGCAAAAGACTGGGAGCGACCATCTAAGAGAGCAATAATGACCATAATCATGCAAAGCGACAAAACATCATTAATTAAAACATAAAGTGATATTAGAAGTCGAAAACTAAAGGACATATAGTCTATGGTGACTTGGGGTAGTCATAACATGGTGAGAGCATGCCCCAAGTCAACCCAAATAAAGCATCAAAGGAGAATACCATAATACTATGCTTTAATATGGTAAAACAACGCATGATTCTTTCAAGGCACATTAAGCAATCTCAATTGTTTATAACATGTCATGCTACAGCAAAAATCACTAAGCATAAAGCCAAAACAATACCAAGCATGAAATGACAAAGCATAGGCCATAGTCAAAAACAAGCTCCTCTTACCACTTAAGCATGAACTTTTCCTACTCTTTTCCAATCCAAACCAACCTATTTGAAAACTAATGTACGAAAGAGGGGGTCCAACCAATTTATTCAAGCAAACTAAGCAAACCAAGCAAAAGAAAACTAAAAACAAAAATGAAGACGCTCCAAGAACAACACAACTATGCATGAAACAATAAAAATGAAGTGTTTGGAAGACACCTGAGATTTTTATTGATGAAGAAGGGGATGCCTTGGGCATCCCCAAGCTTTGACGCTTGTACTTCTTGGATATTTATTGTGGTGACACGCGTGGCATCCCCAAGATTGAGCTTTAGTCCATTCTTCATCTCATTACATCATTCTTTCCTTACACGTGAAAATTTTCCTTCGTACAAAACTTCACACAATCTTTATTACCAACATTAGTGCACTCAAGATAATAAGTCTTTGGGTTCAGTTTCAACACCAATAAAACTTTCATTAAAACACAAGATACTGTAGTACTTCCCTCAAAAATCTCAATTCCCCAAAAAGAACTCAAAAAGGAATCAACAAGAAGCAAATGCAATTAATGGCAGAAATCTATCAAAACAGACCAGCAGGTAAAAACCAATTTTTTGGAAGACCTTCTGTTTCTCAAATAGAAAGGTGTTGAACTAACAAAAGTTAGATAACAACCTTGGGAAGAATCACAAAAATTCTTGCCTCAAAACGACGTACAGATATTTTACACGATTTTTTACAGGGAAGCACAAATAGCTGTTTCGGGACAGCAACTTTCCCAAGCATTACTTCTCTCTCATTAGAGGTTACTCTTAGCACAAAAATCAAATAAAAAGGATAAGGAGCGGTTATTACAGAGGTAATAACTTCCAAGACTCATCAAAAACTTTTGGGTTATCTCCCAATAAGTACTTCTCTTTAACGCCTTTAAGTTAGGCATAAGAAGCAAGAAAGGAATCAAGTATTATCAAATGAAGAAGCATTAAGATTGATACCAGAAATATCTTCAACAAGGCAAGGTATCTCATCCAAATAAGTTCTAGATGATCCTCTCTCAACGCTCTTGGGTTCACTATTTTCATCAAACGGGTTTTCGGGAACAATCCAATCAAGATTCTTTTCTATGGCTTCATGCATTTCTACAAGTTTAAAAGGTATTGGTATCTTAATTTCCTCCCCATTAGGTTCAGTTTTGTTCATCTTTTCTCGTATACTAATAACATCTACACATGAGCCTAGCATATTAAAACGATCAAAGACTTTTCTAGCTTCCTTAGCAACATCATAGAATTCTTTAAGCAAGGTTTCTAGAATAAAATCTCTCTTTTCAGGGTCCTCAATTTCCTTAAGTTTAAGAAACATTACTTGCATTACAGGGTTAAGGTTAACAAACCTAGCTTCCAACATGTGAACTAAGGAAGCTACAGCAATTTCATAATTTGGAGCAAGTTCTGTAAGGGATTTATCCTCAATATCCTCATGCTTACTAACATGATTAAAGAATTCTTCAATATTATCTTTTCCAATTATAGAGCCACTACCTATTGAAAGGTCTTTCAGGGTGAACTTAGGGATCAACATAGTGAGCTAAGAAAGAGGTAGCAACTATAGAAAGACTTAAATTTTTTGTGTTTTTAATAAACAAAGCAAACTAGTACAACTATTTTTTGTGTGTTTTTGATAAAGAAACAAGCAAACAAAGTAGAAATAAACTAAGAAAAACAAATAAAACAAAGTAAAGGGATTGGTTATGCAGGACTCCCCTTGTGAAGATGTCCTTGACTCCCCGGCAACGGCGCTAGAAAAATACTTGCTGGCTCGTGGTTGATATCGAGCTCATTGGGGAACCCCAAGAGGAAGGTATGATGAGCACATTAGCAAGTTTCCCTTAGTTATTAAACCAAGGTTATCGAACCAGTAGGAGCAAGGAAACACCTCCAAGGTGTTGTTCCCAACTTGCAATCTTGCACACACAACCACAAAACTTTGCCCCCAACTTCCAGTGAGGTTGTCAATATCACCAGTTTTGCTGAAAACAAAGGATTGAACGTATTGTGTGGAAGAAAGTAATAACTTGCAGAAAGTAAACAGAAAACAGTAAACAGTTGTAGATTGATGGTAAAAGAAAGGACCAGGGTCCATAGTTCACTAGTGGTGATTCTCCTTAAGATAGATGACATGTTGGGTGAACAAATTACATCGGGGCAATTGACAAACATTAAGAAAGCATACATGCATATACTAATCATCTTGACTCCTATGCAATTTGATTGGGCATTACAACATTATACATAGATCGTAATCCAACTGCATCTATGACGAATAATCCACCTTCAGGTTATCATCTGAACCCCCTCCAACATTAAGTTGCAAGCAACAGATAATTGCATTAAGCATTGCATGTAAAGTAAACAATATGATTGTTCTATGAACAAAGGATTCTTGTTTTCTCCCTAGTGGCAACAACACATCTAGTACCTTAGAGATTTTTGTCACTTCCCCAGATTACTAGAGGCATGAACGCACTATCGAGCATAAATACTCCCTCTTGGAGTTGCTAGCATCTACTCGGCCAAGATAGATACTAACAACGGAGAGCTTGGAAGATCACAAATAACAAAGACATGATAGAATCAATAATCAATCTGAAATAGCATCTCAATATCCATCAGATCCCCGCAAACACAACATGTATGATTACAAATAGATGATCTTGATCATGAACAAAGCTCACAAGATCTAAACATGGTAGCACAAAGGAGAAGAACCAACCATCTAGCTACTACATGGACCCGTAGTCCAGGGATGAACTACTCACACATCACAACGGAGGCTTGCATGGTGATGAAGAAGGCCTCCAGGGTGAATTTCCCTCTCCGGCAGGGTGCCGGGAAGAGCTTCAGATCCCTCCCGATCTAGGGATGGAGATGACGGCGGCTACAGACTCTTTCGTGGAATTTTGATTGGGGAGGCCGAGGGGTGCCCTAGGTGGCCACACCACTCCCTGGCATGGGCCAGGCCTGGCTGCACGACCAGGTGGTGTGGGCGGCCCCTGGCCCCTCTCAGTCTCGTATTCTGGCTCCGTGTCCCCCTCGGTGAAATATTGACATTGGCTTTTGTCCCGTCCAATTCCGAGAATATTCATTTTCTGACTTTCCTGGAACCAAAAACAGCAGAAAACAGGCGGCTAGCACTATGGCATCTTGTTAATAGGTTGGTCCAAGAAGGTGTATAAAAATTACTCCAAAGTGTGGAACATCAAAAATTATAGATACGTTTGCAACGTATCAACTAGCAAGAGACTGGGAGCGACCAACTAAGAGAGCAATAATGGCCATAATCATGTAAAGCGACAAAACATCATTAATTAAAGCATAAAGTTATATTATAAGTCGAAAACGAAATGATCATAGAGGCTATGGTGACTTGGGATAGTCTTAAGATGGTGTGAGCATGCGCAAGTCAACCCAAATAAAGCATCAAAGGAGAATACCACAATATTATGCTTTAATATGCTAAAACAACGCATGATTCTTTCAAGGCACATTAAGCAATCTCAATTGTTTATAACATGTCATGCTACAGCAAAAATCACTAAGCATAAATCCAAAACAATTTCAAGCATGACATGACAAAGCATAGGCCACAGTCAAAAACAAGCTCCTTTTTACCACTTAAGCATGAAATTTTCCTACTCTTTTCCAATCCAAACCAATCTTATTTGAAAACTAATGTATGAATGTGGGGGTCCAACCAATTTGTTTAAGAAACTAAGTAAACGAAAACCAAAAACAAAACGAAGACGCTCTAATAACAACACAACTATGCATGAAACAATAAAAATGAAGTGTTTGGAAGAAACCTGAGATTTTTATTGATGAAGAAGGGGATGCCTTGGGTATCCCCAAGATTTGACGCTTGTACTTCTTGGATATTTCTTGGGGTGACACGTGTGGCATCCCCAAGATTGAGCGTTTGTCCATTCTTCATCTTATTCCATTACTCTTCCCTACACTTTAAAATTTCCTTCATACAAAACTTCACACAATCTTCATTAGCAACATTAGTGCACTCAAGATAATTAGTCTTTTGGTTTAGTTCCTGTAAGATATGGGAAACCACACGTTAGGTGGTCTTGTATTGCTCATTATATAAGAGGATTACAAGGAGTACCGGTTCCATACAACACAGACATATATACAAGGAATACACACGCATGCGTATCCTACATATATACAAACATGTGTAGGATATATATTCTAACACCCTCCCTCAGTCAAAACTGGGCAACCGACTAATGTTGAGACTGTCCCGAAAGTCCAAGAGGAGATGCGATGGTAATCCTTTCATGAAGATGTCCGCGAACTCTGATGAACTAGGAACACGTAGCACCTCAACCTCGCTAGTGGTCACAAGATCTCTGACAAAGTGTCAATCAATCTTCAAATGTTTGGTACGCTGGTGATGCACTGGATTCTGTGTCATGTAAACATAGCTCACATTGTTACAGAAGACCACTGAAGCATCATGCACCGTTCGATGAAGCTCCAAAAGTAGCTGTCGAAGCCAACAAGATTCAGCCACCACATTTGCTACCGCCTGATACTCAGCCTCCGCACTCGATCAGGAAATAGTGTACTACCGCTTAGTCGACCAAGACACCAAATTTGCGTCGAGGAACACACAATAGCCTAAAGTAGACCGTCGAGTGTCTGGACAACCTACCCAGTCAGCGTCAGAGTAGGCCAGCAATTTGTTCGATGTGCGTTGATACAGAGTGAGACCATAGTCGGCGGTGCCCCGGATGTAGCGTAGAACATGCTTCACAAGGAGCAAGTGATTAGCCCGTGGATCATGCATATAAGACATATCTACTATACTGCATAGGAGATATCTGGCCGAGTGAAAGTGAGGTATTGGAGACCTCCTGCAATACTATGATATTCTGTAGGATCAGCCACGGGATCACTTGACTAAGCTACAAGCTTAGAAGCTATATCAACTAGAGTGGAGATAGATTTACACTGTAACATACCAGCTTTGTCAAGAAGCTCCAATGCATACTTCTCCTGTGAGAGGAACAAACTGTCCTTAGTGCGTCTGACTAAGATGCCCTGAAAATAGTGAAGCTCACCCATATCTGTCATGCTGAACTCTTTACAAAGAGAAGGAATTAAACTATGCAACAAAGTCGGAGAAGATGCTGTCAGGATAATGTCATCCCAATAGAGCTGGAGATAGGCCATGTTAGTGCCACGCCGGTAGAAAAACAAGGAGCTATCAGACTTGGAGCCAACAAAACCAATAGTAGAAATGAACGAAGCAAACCACTAAAACCATGCTCGAGGCACCTGCTTCAAACCGTAGAGAGATTTGTTGAGGCGACACACCTTGTTAGGAAATCTAGGATCAGTAAACCCGGAAGGCTGTCTAGCATACACGGTCTCGATGAGTGTGCCATTGAAGAAGGTGTTCTTGACATCAAGCTAATGAATCGGCCAGTTACTAGAGAGAGCAAGTGATAACACCATGCTTATGGTGGCTGGCTTGACCATAGGGCTGAAAGTCTCATCAAAATCAATACCTTCACGCTGAGTAAAACCCTGTAGGACCCAACGAGCTTTTTATCGTTCCAACGAACCATCAGACTTCATCTTGTGATGAAAGATCCACTTGTCGGTGGCAACGTTGGCATGGCGAGGAGGATCAACCTAGTCCCAAGTGTTGTTGGAGAGGAGCGCACTGTAATCTTCAACCATTGCAGCATGCCAGTTGGGGTCTTTGAGAGCACCACGATAAGTCTTTGGTATTGGAGACAATCCTTCAACATGAAGATCAAAAATCATCTTGGGCTGCACAATGTCGTGCTTGGCACGTGTGAGCATGGTGTGAGACGGTGGCGGCGGTCGTGCTCGAGGACGACGAGCCCGAGGAGCATCCGTGGCGAGAGGTGGAGTAGAAGCCGTGGATGGCGATCTCGTAGAAGGCACCGGGGCACCATCATCCGTAGACGCTGTGGGCGACGGAGCGGACGAGGGCGATCCTGACGGCGACGATCCGGCCGAGGACGGGCCAGGCGAGGTGGGCCGAGGCGGCGTGCGCGGGGCGGAAGATCCTACCGAGGCAGGAGAAGTGCCCACGGCAGGCTACCGAACGCCCACGGCAGGCTGCCGAGTTGCTGCAGCAGAGCCCGCGACAGAAGTTCCCATGGTCGGCACGGTGAATGGCATCGACAACATCGGCTGCTCAACCTACAGAAAGTCATAACTTTGCAAAGCAGGAGTAGAGGATGGTGGTGATGCGTTAGAGGCAAAGGGAAAGATCGACTCATCAAACACGACATGGCGAGAGATGATGATCTTTTGGGTGGAACGACCAAGTCAGCGATAGCCATGATTTTGAGATGGATACCCAAGGAACACACACGGCACGGAGCAAGGCAGAAGTTTATGCGGGGCAACGGTAGTGGTGTTGGGGTAGCATAAGCATCTGAAGACCCTAAGACCGGCATATGCAGGGTCGACACCATGAAGGGCTCGAAAAGGCATGCGATCCGCGATGGCCTTGGAAGACAACTGATTGTGCAACAGTACGGCTATATGGAGAGCCTCGGCCCAGAAGCGAGGTGGCATGCTAGCTTGAATTAGAAGGGTGCGAATAATTCTCTCGGCTTTACCATTTTTTGTGAAGTATAGGGACATGAGAAGCGGAGTGCTATCCCATGGCGTTGGGAAAATGATTGTAGGGAGGAATTATCGAACTCACGACCATTGTCACACTGGATGGCTTTCAAGGGTGCATGAAACTGAGTTTGGGCTAAGGCGTGGAGGGATGACAAGTGTGAGAAGGCTTCTGACTTGGCACGCAAAGGATAAACCCAAGCGCATTGAGTGAAATCATCGAGATAAACGAGATAATACTTAAAGCCAGAAATTCTCTCAACAGGAGTTGTCCACAAATCACAATGTATAAGTTGAAACGGAGAATGTGTTACACGATTGGTAGAAGAAAAAGGTAGACGAACATGGCGACCTAACTGACAAGCATCACACAAACTAGGTTTATTTTTATCCCTAGGAATAATGTAGGAGCGAGCTAATGACTCTAGGACCGGCCGTCCAGGGTGTCCAAGGCGCCGATGCCACATAGCAGGGTCGACGACGAGGAAAGCGTGTGGGTGGATGGGGGAGGAGGTGCTGACAGGGTAGAGGGCTCCGGGACTATTGCATCTGAGAATCTAGGTCCTGGTTAGAAGGTCCTTCACAGAAAAAACAACAGGGTCAAATTCGACGGAAACACGATTATCAATGGTGAATTGACAAACGGACAGGAGGTTTTTGACTATATCAGGAGCTACTAAGAAATTGCGAAGATACAGAGGACCCGAGGGAGTAGAAATAGGAAAAATGCATGCCGGGTAGCGGTGATCGGAAGGGTGGAACCGTTACGGACAACGACAACACGAGAAGACGAAGAAGAAGGAGACACGGAGGTGAGCATACCGGGGTCCGATGCAAAGTGGGAGGTGGCGCCAGATGATACGTTGCAAACGTATCTATAAGTTTTGATGTTCCATGCTTGTTTAGTATCTACTTTCTTATGTTTTGTCTAAATTTTGAGATACTTTTATACATTTTCTGGAACTAACCTATTAACAAGATGCCACAGTGCTAGTTGCGTGTTTTCTTCTGTTTTTGGTTCCAAAAAGCCAGAAAATGAATATTTTGGAATTGGACCAGACAAAAGCCAAAGTCGATATTTTACCGGAAGACTCACGGAGCCAGAAGATGAGACGGAGAGGGGCCAGGGGCTGGCCACACCATGTGGTGGCACCGGTCCCCCTGGCCGCGCCACCAGGTGGTGTGGGCCCCTGGTCCACCCTCTGACAATGCCATTTTGCCTATAAGAAGCGTCCAATGCAGAAACCCTAAAGAATTGAGCCTCTAGCCATGAAAAGTTCCGTAGCGCCGCCGCCACCGAAGGGATGATTCGGGGGACAGAAAGTCTCTATTCCGGCACCCTATGGGACGGCGAAGTGCCCCCGGAGCCATCTCCATCGACCACCACCACCATCTCCATCACCGTTGCTGATTCACATCATGAGGAGGGAGTAGTTCTTTCTCGAGGCTAAGGGTTCTACCGGTAGCTATGTGTTCATCTCTCTCTATGCATGATCATATTGTATCATGAGCTTTGTAATCAAGTAGATCTACCTTGCTACACAAGTGCTTTAATAGATCCCTGGCTCTCCCCATGTGTGTGAAAGTGGCAGCGTCCACACCATAGTGGCACTTAGGCTAGAGATTACAATTACTTGTTATGAGTTATATTTGGAGTTGGATGTTTCTACGAAATTGTGTATTTGTTGGAACGATCTAGAGCTCAAGGTGACAGTGTGGGGTTATCTAGATGGGGAAAGCGGACTTTGAGGTGTGCTGTTATAGCCCTACCATGGATTAGAGTGTCCAACCAGAGAGTAGTTCAGAGTAGTATCATAAAGAGAAGATATTTATATGAGAGTGTTCACTAGTGACAGTATGATCCCTAGGCCTTGTTTCTAATCATTGAAACACTGTTTGCAACTAGATCTGTTACATGTTTGCTTGCTTCCATCTTTATTTCAGTTTGCCTTTAGTCTCTTCCACACCATCAAGCTATTTTCTGGCATCGTTACCACTTATAATTATCCATACCACTTGTATTTCACTATCTCTTCACCGAACTAGTGCACCTATACACCTGACAAGTGTATTGGGTGTGTTTGGGACACAATAGACTTCTTGCATCTTGATTACAGGGTTGCTTGAGAGGGATACCTTTGACCACTTCCTCCCCGAGTTCGATAAACCTTGGGTGATCCACTTAAGGGAAACTTGTTGATGTTCTACAAACATCTGCACTTGGAGGCCCAACAACTGTCTACAAGAATAGAAGTGCGTAGACATCAAGCTATTTTCTGGCGCCGTTGCCGGGGAGGTAAGGTAAAAGGTACTCACATCCTCCGGTGTGAGTGCTCGAAGTTATTTCCTTTAGATTCTGCAATTATATCTTTTTGTTTCTTGTTTTTATTTTCACTAATTAGCTTAATGGAAAACAACAACAAAATTAGAGAGCTTTATAGTATTTATCTTGAGTTAGGACATGAAGTTTGAAGAGAAAATTAAAAAACCTATGGAACTTTATTTGGATGCTAATAGCAATTTTATTAGTATGAATTCTTTGAACACCATTATTGCTAATGCTATGGAAAAGTCTAAGCTTGGGGAAGCTGGTTTTGATGAGCGTGATATTTTTAGGCCCCCAAGCATGGAGGATAAAATTTACTTTGATGATACTATACCCACGATATATGATGATTACAATGATCAGTTTGATATTTTCAGTCCATCTACTATTGAGGAGAAAATTAATTATGATTACAATATGCCTCATATATTTGATGATTATGGTGATGAGAATAATAATGATAGCTATTTTGTTAAATTTTCTCCCACTATAATTAATAAGAATAACTATGCTTATGTGGAGAGTAATAATGATTATATGCATGTGGCTCATGATAAGAATGTTTTATGTGATAGTTATATTGTTAATTTTATTCATGATGCTACTAAAAATTATTATGAGAGAGGGAAACATGGTTTTATGCATATCAATAATATTAAGTTTCTCCTCTTTATGTTGAAAGTCTTGAAGTTCACTACAAGAAATGTGTTATTCTATGACCTTCTAATTGTGACTGTGGATAAAATCGTCATAGAGTTATGACAATTTCGCACCAGATGGTCGTAAGCCGTTCGAGAGGTTCAAAACCTTACAAGATTATGACGATTTTGGTTAGAAACGTTATAGTTTCATTATCTCAAATCGTCATAACCTGATGGATGTAGCCTACAACATTATTTATACATCACTACGACGATTTAAAATCGTCATAGCGTCCAAATTAGGATAAGTAGAAATTGGTAGTCGGCCACGTCAGCAATTGTGCCTATGTGTCATGTCTATGTGTCAGTTTTTAACTATGCCTCATATCGTGTGTTAATATCTGCACTACGTGTTGTATCTGTATGTTAATATCTGCTTATGTGGCGCTTATGTGGAACTGCTTGAATATTTACAAAAAAGACTAGGAGCAAAGATTCGAACTCACGACCTCCCAACCAAACATGCCTCTTCTTGCCACTACACCAACCAATATTTCTTATCATATAACTACATCGGGATCTTTTATATGTATATGTAATCCACCAATTCACTACCAATTGCGCAAAAATAGGTGGCCGAGGGATTCGAACCCGCGCACCAATCGAGCTTTTATGTTCTACTAGTACAAGCGTAGTTATAATAACATATATATGTCGGGCTTGGGCGTTTTCTCCTACCGATAGGACTAGGCCTTTGTTCGAATTCGCGCCTGGGCCATTTTCTTCTATCGATTGCAGCAGATCTGGATCGGCCCGGACCTGTAGCTTTTATGCGGTAGTTTAGGTCTGGCCAGCTCGGCTGGTCCAGTTCGGCTAGTTTTTTCTTTGTTTCTTTGTTTTTTTTCCTTTTACTTTTTTTTAATTCTTTTGTATCTTTTACATAATAAGTCCAAAACAATTGATTTTTGTTTCTAAATTTTTATAAAATTCAGCAGATCATCTTAGGGTGTTTATTAGCAATACTTTGATTATTTAAAAAAGTGAATTTACTAATCCCACATTAGTCCATGGTAGGGACATATCATAATTCAAAATATAATTTTGAAACTAGCGTTTTGATTTAAAAAATGACATGAGTGCAATGGATGAATTACCATCTCTGAAAAAACATCATATTATCAGTCTAAAAATGATTTTTTCAAAAAAATCTTGAGCATTAGATTATGTACCTGTAGTTCAAATTGGACCCTCTTCCTACCGATTCGGTGGGAATTTATCTTTTCGGCCAGGGGTGGACGAAAAGGTTTTCAAATCCCCAATTGGGACATTGTTCATGTAAGATTGTCTACTATTTTTGAAAAATAGGTTGGTAGCATTTTTGTATTCACCATTTGATGTTGCTTCACAAAACACCCTGATTTTGGCACTCAAAAAATAGAAAATGCATTTTCCATGTGACAAAAAGGAAAACTTCCTCCTGCAACATTGTTCTCCGTCTCGGGATGCACATGCGTGCACAATATGGGTACATTATCATAAACTATATCGCGATTCTATCCATAACATTGGTCATTTCGCTTGAAAGCCATGAAACCTCGAACATGATAGGTCATTTCTGAGAAGGTTATTCGAGATGCAATCAATTAAACAAATTTGGTATTTTTCATTGCAACTATGTCACAAAATATGATGCCACGCGAAGGATTCGCATTGTTCGGACCATTTCTGAATTTTTTATGCCCGTTTCAAAAATTTCCTATTTCAAACTATGGTCAAAACGACGGGCATGAAAATAGGGGATGAGCCTCGCTAAACTTGCATTGTATCTACAAAGAAACATCATAGTGTGAGTCTAAAATGATTTTTCAAAAAATCTAGAACATTAGATCATGTACCTGTAGTTCAAATGGGACCCACTTCCTATCTATTCGGCAGGAATTTGTCTTTTTCACCAGTGGTGGATGGAAATGCTTGAGAACCCCCGGTTGGGACATTTTCCACATAATATGATATAGTATTTTTTTAAAATAGGGTGGTAGCATTTTTGTATTCACCATTTGGTGTTGCTTCACAAAACACCCTGATTTTGGCACTCAAAAAATAGAAAATGCCTTTTCCATGCGACAAAAAGGAAAACTTCCTCCTGTAACATTGTTCTCCGTCTCGAGATGCACATGCGTGTACAATATAGGCACATTATGACAAACTATATCGCGATTCTATCCATAACATTGGTCGTTTGGCTTGAAAGCCATGAAACCCCGAACATGATAGGTCATTTCTGAGAAGGATTTTTCGAGATGCAATCAATTAACCAAGTTTGGTATTTTTCCTTGCAACTATGTCACAAAATATGATGCCACGTGAAGGATTCGCATTGCTCGGACCATTTCTGAATTTTTTATGCCCGTTTCAAAAATTTCCTATTTCAAACTATGGTCAAAACGACGGGCATGAAAATAGGGGATGAGCCTCGCTAAACTTGCATTGTATCTACAAAGAAACATCATAGTGTGAGTCTAAAATGATTTTTCAAAAAATCTAGAACATTAGATCATGTACCTGTAGTTCAAATGGGACCCACTTCCTATCGATTCGGCAGGAATTTGTCTTTTTCACCAGTGGTGGATGGAAATGCTTGAGAACCCCCGGTTGGGACATTTTCCACATAATATGATATAGTATTTTTTTAAAATAGGGTGGTAGCATTTTTGTATTCACCATTTGGTGTTGCTTCACAAAACACCCTGATTTTGGCACTCAAAAAATAGAAAATGCCTTTTCCATGCGACAAAAAGGAAAACTTCCTCCTGTAACATTGTTCTCCGTCTCGAGATGCACATGCGTGTACAATATAGGCACATTATGACAAACTATATCGCGATTCTATCCATAACATTGGTCGTTTGGCTTGAAAGCCATGAAACCCCGAACATGATAGGTCATTTCTGAGAAGGATTTTTCGAGATGCAATCAATTAACCAAGTTTGGTATTTTTCCTTGCAACTATGTCACAAAATATGATGCCACGTGAAGGATTCGCATTGTTCGGACCATTTTTGAATTTTTTATGCCCGTTTCAAAATTTTCCTATTTCAAACTATGGTCAAAACGACGGGCATGAAAATAGGGGATGAGCCTCACTAAACTTGCATTTTATATCCAAAGAAACATCATATTGTGAGTCTAAAATGATTTTTCAAAAAATCTAGAACATTAGATCATGTACCTGTAGTTCAAATGGGACCCACTTCCTATCGATTCGGCAGGAATTTGTCTTTTTCACCAGTGGTGGATGGAAATGCTTGAGAACCCCCGGTTGGGACATTTTCCACATAATATGATATAGTATTTTTTTAAAATAGGGTGGTAGCATTTTTGTATTCACCATTTGGTGTTGCTTCACAAAACACCCTGATTTTGGCACTCAAAAAATAGAAAATGCCTTTTCCATTCGACAAAAAGGAAAACTTCCTCCTGTAACATTGTTCTCCGTCTCGAGATGCACATGCGTGTACAATATAGGCACATTATGACAAACTATATCGCGATTCTATCCATAACATTGGTCGTTTGGCTTGAAAGCCATGAAACCCCGAACATGATAGGTCATTTCTGAGAAGGATTTTTCGAGATGCAATCAATTAACCAAGTTTGGTATTTTTCCTTGCAACTATGTCACAAAATATGATGCCACGTGAAGGATTCGCATTGTTCGGACCATTTTTGAATTTTTTATGCCCGTTTCAAAATTTTCCTATTTCAAACTATGGTCAAAACGACGGGCATGAAAATAGGGGATGAGCCTCACTAAACTTGCATTTTATATCCAAAGAAACGTCATATTGTGAGTCTAAAATGATTTTTCAAAAAATCTAGAACATTAGATCATGTACCTGTAGTTCAAATGGGACCCACTTCCTATCGATTCGGCAGGAATTTGTCTTTTTCACCAGTGGTGGATGGAAATGCTTGAGAACCCCCGATTGGGACATTTTCCACATAATATGATATTGTATTTTTTTAAAATAGGGTGGTAGTATTTTTGTATTCACCATTTGGTGTTGCTTCACAAAACACCCTGATTTTGGCACTCAAAAAATAGAAAATGCCTTTTCCATGCGACAAAAAGGAAAACTTCCTCCTGTAACATTGTTCTCCGTCTCGAGATGCACATGCGTGTACAATATAGGCACATTATGACAAACTATATCGTGATTCTATCCATAACATTGGTCGTTTGGCTTGAAAGCCATGAAACCCCGAACATGATAGGTCATTTCTGAGAAGGATTTTTCGAGATGCAATCAATTAACCAAGTTTGGTATTTTTCCTTGCAACTATGTCACAAAATATGATGCCACGTGAAGGATTCGCATTGTTCGGACCATTTTTGAATTTTTTATGCCCGTTTCAAAATTTTCCTATTTCAAACTATGGTCAAAACGACGGGCATGAAAATAGGGGATGAGCCTCACTAAAATTGCATTTTATATCCAAAGAAACATCATATTGTGAGTCTAAAATGATTTTTCAAAAAATCTCGAACATTAGATCATGTACCTGTAGTTCAAATGGGACCAACTTCCTATCGATTCGGCAGGAATTTGTCTTTTTCACCAGTGGTTAATGGAAATGTTTGAGAACCCCGGTTGGGACATTATCCACATAATATGATGTAGTATTTTTTAAAAATTGGGTGGTAGCATTTTTGTATTCACTATTTGCTGTTGCTTCACAAAACACCCTGATTTTGGCACTCAAAAAATAGAAAATGCCATTTCCATGCGACAAAAAGGAAAACTTCCTCCTACAACATTGTTCTCCGTCTCGAGATGCACATGAGTACCCAATATGGGCACATTATAACAAACTATCTCGCGATTCTATCCATAACATTGGTCGTTTGGCTTGAAAGCCATGAAACCTCGAATATGATAGGTCATTTCTGAGAAGGTTTTTTGAGATGCAATCAATTAACCAAGTTTGGTATTTTTTCTTAAAACTATGTCACAAAATATGATGCCACGCGAAGGATTCACATTGTTCGGACCATTTTTGAAATTTTTATGTCTGTTTCAAAAATTTCCTATTTCAAACTATGGTCAAAACGACGGGCATGAAAATAGGGGATGAGCCTCGCTAAACTTGCATTATATCTCTGAAGAAATATCATATTGTGAGTCTAAAATGATTTTTTCAAAAAAACTTAAACATTAGATCATGTACCTGTAGTTCAAATCGGATCCACTTCCTATCGATTCGGCAGGAATTTGTCTTTTTCACTAGTGGTGGATGGAAATGTTTGAGAACCCCCAGTTGGGACATTGTCCACATAATATGATCTAGTATTTTTTTAAAATAGGGTTGTTGCATTTTCTAAAATTCATTTTGTGACTATTTAACAAAACAAACTTCTTTTGCACTAGGAAAATAAACACCCAAATCCAGCCAATCAAGAGGAAGGACTAGCCTACCCACGGATCAACCCCAGGAAACTGATCTGAGACGTCCACGACACGATCTAACTACCAGAAACCCAACACACCGATAACCATCTTTAAAAAAAGGTAAAATAGAAACCATCTATATAGCGCGTGTGGTTCCCAGGCTCCCAGACTAACCCTAACCCTACCCCGATCTATCTCCTTCCCAGCGCCCTGCCGCCACTTTGCTCTTCCAGATCGCGATCTCCATCCTCCTCCTCACCTGGCCTTGCCTCCTCCTCCTCACCTCGCCCACTCGTTCATCTCCGACTCGCCGCCCTTACCGTCGTGCTCCCGTCCTCCCCGGCTGCAGCCAAGGCCGCATTCTCCTCCTCCGTCGCCCCGTCGTGCTTCTTGGCCTACCTGAGTCGCCTCCACAATGCGAGTAGGGGCGCCATGTGCAACGCTGGAGGTCGACCACGGAGACCGCGGAGCCTTCCGCGGCCACGCCGGTGCAGTACAAGGGCATGGTGACGAACAAGTACCGTTCCAAGGATCCATACGCCTGTGGGTACCTCCTCAACACCCGCATCACCGACGACAACGAGCCCGACGATACCTGGCACATGGTCTTCGGCACCTAAGGTATATGTCCCATCCATCTTCTTCTCTGTCGATCGATTTATCATGGAGAATACAATCGTGAACTGTACCTAATTTTGAAATGGTGAAACTAATTGGCAGGCAAGATCCCGTACAGAGAGGGGCAGTCGATCGGCGTGATCACGGACATGGATGAGATGAACGGGAAGCCTAACAAGCCACCAACGCTTCCTACCTAGGACGCTTCCCCACCAACAGGTATGGGTTGTCCTGCCGCATCCACGTTAATCGATTGACCCTGAAATTGCTGCCTATTTTCGAGCTGATGTCAATGAATGGAAAATTTAGATGCTAAATTACTAAGAGGCACACTTGGTCTTTTGTTAATCCCAGATGGTCAGGGTCTTAGGAACTTCATTAGCTCACACGTTGCCCTATGTATAGTGTTCTGGTCCTAGATTTCATTTGTCGGGTTGTAAGTTTGTTAATCAATTGAGAACCATATAAGTACTACAGTTATATGAAGTGCTTGGCATCCTCAACTGTTATTTTGTTTCCGATGTTAGCTGTAGATGAAGCACACCTGAAAGGCTAGAATTTGGTTTAGACCTGGAATTATGTTGTATATTACTTGTTCCATTTGTTTCTACAAGCATTTGGTTATCTTGAAATGCACACATTATCTCCCTGTGATTGAAAAAGGTAGCATAGTAGTATAGGTTGTGATTTTGTCTAGTTGATGATGGAGAACATGAATAGTAACATCTTAACTTATTAGATTTCCTCAATTGCTGATTTGTATAACTGAACTTGCGGGGCTGTGTTTTTTCAGGTTGGAATCATAATGGAGGAGCAAGGAGGGGCGACTACCAGACGGTGGACTGGGAGGATGCGGCAGCGGCAGAGGTCTATGGTAGCTTGTCGTTCGGCTGCCAAGAGCAGATCGTGGAGGACGAAGTGAACATCAGTTTTCCCAAGAGCCCTTCACCTTGTTCACCTCTCTAGCGGCAAGATTGGCGACTGCTGCATTGGCATGCTCAGTGGTAAGGTACTCCAGCCCCATACTCACTCGGTGGTGCTGCTGGTGAAATGGAAATAGTAGAATTTAGTGATGCTACTGCTGCGTCTACTTGGGGAATAATAGTAGAATTAATTCTCCAAATGGTTTACTCCAATACATTTTTGTTGGCTGTTGAAGTGGTGATTTGCCTAACATATCTCATTGCGGTTGATGTACTAGTCTATATTCAATAATTGTCTCTTATTTGTCTATTTACTCCAATACATTCAGGTCCGCTTATTCCAGCTGGTACAGTTACGACTTGTGTTTAATTTTAGGATAAGCTCCACGGTTTCATTATGACTACACTTTGTTACTTGAGAAGATAAGACCATGTTGTATGACTTGTGTAGTTTTTGTTGTTGTGATGGAGTAATCATGGAAAATAATTCTGCAAACATTGCTTATTCATCTTAACTTTTCTAGGCTTGAAGAAATGCTCTGTCTTAACGAGTTCCATGATAATTCTGCTAATATCGGTCTCGAGTCTTACTTTGCTTGATTGACTACACTGCTCAGCATGTTTCTTAGTGTGAAATATCGTTTCCTTCATTTCTATCAATTAGTTAGATAGTGCCATCCAGGATTGTCACTAGACGGATTAGTAGTAAACTGCTCCAGTATGGTTATATTATGTCAGAAGTTTTATGGATATGCCTGTTTCTTTTGAACTACAACGTGATCCTATCGATTGAGCATTTTTGGGAGTAAATTTTATTGTACTGGAGCGTGCTAATGGTAATTTACTGTTTTTGTTGCAGGAGAAGGCTTAGAAGTTCAAGGCCGAGTATACCATTAAAATCGTCTTTTACAAGCGCTACATGCTGATGAAGTTCAAGAGTAGCTAGCTTTAGTACTGTCTGAGAGTTCTATTTGTAGACTACAGGGTGTAAAAGATTTGATACCTGCATTCGGTGTGATGTCAATTGTGTAATTTCACATGTGTTATAACTTTTCCGACAATCATACTGTAACAAAGCGATTTTGGCTGTTATTTATACATTCTCATTTGTATTCTTTCTCCTTTCTAATTGGTATATTGCTCATTAATTTGATGTGGAAAAAAAATCAAAACCTTACAAATGAGATGAACTGACAATTTGGACCCACTGTCAAGAATAACCTGACAGTTCGGACCCACTGACAAAAAGACCAAAATTGGAAAATGAATGGCTTGTAAAAGGCTGAGAATAGAAAATAATTGGACTATAAAAAGATAGGCTAAAATGTTGGATTTGGCCCATGTAGCTGAGACCAGAATTTGTAGGAAAGCATAAATGTATTGAATTGTTGGGCTTGGCCCATTTAAATAGGTGAAGTGGACCATGCTGAATCGTTGCCACATCAGATCTGCCACATAGGATCTGACGTGGCCAGGATAAATGTCCTGTGACGATATTGGATCGTCATAGGCATTATGAAGATCCAATATCGTCATAGACGGTTATGACGATTTCACAAAAAATGTCGTTATAGTTCATTTGCGATGCCCAGCTTTTGACGATCTCAAAATCGTCATAGAATCATCATAAACGGACTACTATGATGATTTTGTGACGAAAATGAAGGGTCATATATAGCCAGATTCCTTAGAGTGGATACACTGTTTTTCTTTACTATGCTTGTTGCTTTGTGCTTTCATGACTTGTTTCATTACAAGATTCCTATGCATAGGAAGTGGGTTAGACTTAAATGTGCTTTGAATCTGCTTCTTGATTCTCTCTTTTACTTCAATTCATATTTCTTATGTAAGCATCTTCTCAAACTATCATGCCTAACTTAAGGGCATTAAAGAAAAGTACTTCTTGGGAGATAACCCAATAGTTTTCTTAATCTTGGAAGTTATTACTTCTGTAATAACCTCTCCTTATCCTTTTTTATTTGATTTTTGTGCTAAGAGTAACCTCTAATGAGAGAGAAGTAAGGCTTGGGAAAGTTGTTGTCCCGCAACAGATTTTTGTGCTTCGCTGTAAATATTTGAGAAAAATCTCTGTACGTCGGTTTGAGCTGTAATGTTTTGTGCTTCTGTCCCAGGTTGTTATCCAACTTTTGTTAGTTCAACACTTTTCGATTTGAGCCACAAAAGGTCTTCTAAAAAATTGGTTTTTACCTGTTGGTCTGTTTTGACAGATTTCTGCCACTATTTGCATTTGCTTCTAGTTGATTCCTTTTTGGGTTGTTTTTGGGGAATTGAGTTTTTGAGGCAAGTGCTACAGTAGCTTTTGTTTTAATGGAAGTTTTACTTGTGCTGAAACTGAACCAAAAGACTTATTATCTTGAGTGCACTAATGTTGCTAATGAAGATTGTGTGAAGTTTTGTATGAAGGAAAAATTTAAGTGTAGGGAAGAGTAATGTGATAAGATGAAGTATGGAAAAAAGCTCATGCTTGGGGATGCCACCCGTGTTACCCCAAGAAATATCCAAGAAGTACAAGCGTCAAAGCTTGGGGATACCCAAGGCATCCCCTTCTTCATCAATAAAAATCTCAGGTTTCTTCCAAACACTTCATTTTTATTGTTTCATGCATAGTTGTGTTGTTCTTGGAGCGTCTTCATTTTTGTTTTTGGTTTTCGTTTGCTTCGTTTGCTTAGTTTGCTTAGTTTGCTTGAATAAAATGGTTGGACCCCCTCTTTCATACATTATTTTTCAAATAAGATTGGTTTGGATTGGAAAAGAGTAGGAAAGTTCATGCTTAAAGTGGTAAAAAGGAGCTTGTTTTTGACTATGACCTAGACTTTATCATGTCATACTTGATATTGTTTTGTCTTTATGCTTAGTGATTTTTGATGTAGCATGACATGTTATAAACAATCGAGATTGCTTAATGTGCCTTGAAAGAATCATTAGTTGTTTTAGCATATTAAAGCATAGTATTGTGGTATTCTCCTTTAATGCTTTATTTGGGTTGACTTGGCGCATGCTCAGACCGTGTTAAGACTATCCCAAGTCACCATAGCCTCTATGATCCTTTATCTTTCGACTTGTAATATCACTTTATGCTTTAATTAATGATGTTTTGTCTCTTTGCATGATTATGGCCATTATTGTTGTCTTAGTTGGTCACTCCCAGTATTTTGCTAGCCTCCATAACCAATTATGAGTTCCGCTCATGCATCCAACTACAAAAAAAACCAAGTTATTCCAAAGAGTCCACCATACCTACCTATTAGCATTTGCTATTCCAAGTATATTCATGTTTTTATCTACCTTCCGAATTAAACTTGTAAAGATAAAGCTAGTGATTAAAGCTCTCACGAACTTGATGGCACACTTTACTTTTCTTCCACTAAGAAACTTGAACCATTGTGTCATCTATGTTGTATATGCTTGCACTTATATGTTGGGGATTAGCATAACCATGCTGTCATGGGGAACGCTTTCAACATTGCACTTGTACATTATACCTAGGTGATATCGTGCTCTTTTTTCTATGGATGTCGTCGGTGTGATATGAAAGGGGAGCTTGTAAGTCCATGGAGTTATGTATGTGTGTTAGAGAAACGCTTGGGCCGCTGGTCTAATCCATGCCTAATCATGGTGGAAACCTGCAGCGTAACCATAATGAGCAATCTATGAATCATTCTTCTTATAAAAAAAGAGATAGAGATTGAGAAAAAGAGAAAAAGAGAAAAAGAAAGATGAGAAAAGAGGAAACAGAGAAAAAAGCATCATTTTCCCATTGTAAATAAGAAGATTGCTGAGATGCTCGTTGTCTGCTTGCCTTGTCATTTTGATATGGGTATTCTTCCGTATCATAGGGCAAGGGGTACCCCTTTGGCGGTTCTGTATGATACACATGTACTTACTATGACAAGAACTTACCGGTAACTAAACTTGAGTAGCATGAGGAGCGGCCCTCATAGTCAAGGGACATGAGATTTCCAACTTATACTTTGTCAAGCATATACTCCATGGTTTGTTCACTTTAACCTTAATCACTTCAAGATGCTTATGATAGGGGTAACGGGAGCTGAAAACTAATAAGTACCATAATTTTCGGAAGCTCTTTATGAGACTTGAATCACTGCTTCCTTCTATGAATGCCTTTCTTTTACTTTTATGTTGAGTCTCCATCTTCTACCTTTATGCACCTATTGAGAGAGCATAGTGGCCATTCTTAGTTTAATGTGCATTGCCCCAAGACTTGTTGATTGATTCATAACTTTGATATTGCTTGTTCTTAAACTATTTGTATCTAGTCATCCTTATGAACTTTAAGGGTGTGCTATGCATTTATAAGGGACAAGCTGAATACCATTCTCATTATGTTTTCTTAATGTGAAACAAACAAACGTCTTTGAAAGCATTGTTATTCATGAATCTTTTGTTTGTACCTTTTCATGCTACAACATAGTTGCTATGTCTTATTGTTAGAACTATATCTTTCATGCTATGTTAAAGTACTATGATCCCAGCTAGCAATGTTTTATAAATGCCTTGGTCAAAGATTGTGATGGTGCATGTCACCTCAAAAATTATTCTTTCTTTTTATAGCTTACCTACTCGAGGACGAGCAGGAGTTAAGCTTGGGGATGTTGATACGTTGCAAACATATCTATAATTTTTGATATTCCATGCTTGTTTTATATCTACTTTCTTATGTTTTGTCCACACTTTGGAGTATTTTTACACATTTTCTGGAACTAACCTATTAATAAGATGCCACAGTGCTAGTTGCCTGTTTCTGCTGTTTTTGGTTCCAAAAAAGCCAGAAAATGAATATTCTCGGAATTGGACGGGACAAAAGCCAAAGTCAATATTTCACCAAGGGGAACACGGAGCAAGAAGACGAGATGGAGAAGGGCCTTGAGGGGCCCACACCCCCTGGCCGTGCGGCCAGGCCTGGCCCGCGCCTGGGAGTGGGTGCAGCCACCTCGGGCACCCCCTCAGCCTCCCCCTTTGCCTATATATTGACTCTGATACCTGCATCGTAACCATAATGAGCAATCTATGAAGCATTCTTCTTATAAAAAAAGAGATAGAGATTGAGAAAAAGAGAAAAAGAGAAAAAGAGAAAAAAAAGATGAGAAAAGAGGAAAGAGAGAAAAAGCACCATTTCCCCATGGTAAATAAGAAGATTGCTGAGATGCTCGTTGTCTGCTTGCCTTGTCATTTTGATATGGGGATTCTTCTGTATCATCAGGCAACGGGTAACCCTTTGGCGGTTCTGTATGATACACATGTACTTACTATGACAAGAACTTACCGGTAACTAAACTTGAGTAGCATGAGGAGCGGCCCTCATAGTCAAGGGACATGAGATTTCCAACTTATACTTTGTCAAGCATATACTCCATGGTTTGTTCACTTTAACCTTAATCACTTCAAGATGCTTATGATAGGGGTAACGAGAGCTGAAAACTAATAAGTACCATAATTTTCGGAAGCTCTTTATGAGACTTGAATCACTGCTTCCTTCTATGAATGCCTTTCTTTTACTTTTATGTTGAGTCTCCATCTTCTACCTTTATGCACCTATTGAGAGAGCATAGTGGCCATTCTTAGTTTAATGTGCATTGCCCCAAGACTTGTTGATTGATTCATAACTTTGATATTGCTTGTTCTTAAACTATTTGTATCTAGTCATCCTTATGAACTTTAAGGGTGTGCTATGCATTTATAAGGGACAAGCTGAATACCATTCTCATTATGTTTTCTTAATGTGAAACAAACAAACGTCTTTGAAAGCATTGTTATTCATGAATCTTTTGTTTGTACCTTTTCATGCTACAACATAGTTGCTATGTCTTATTGTTAGAACTATATCTTTCATGCTATGTTAAAGTACTATGATCCCAGCTAGCAATGTTTTATAAATGCCTTGGTCAAAGATTGTGATGGTGCATGTCACCTCAAAAATTATTCTTTCTTTTTATAGCTTACCTACTCGAGGACGAGCAGGAGTTAAGCTTGGGGATGTTGATACGTTGCAAACATATCTATAATTTTTGATATTCCATGCTTGTTTTATATCTACTTTCTTATGTTTTGTCCACACTTTGGAGTATTTTTACACATTTTCTGGAACTAACCTATTAATAAGATGCCACAGTGCTAGTTGCCTGTTTCTGCTGTTTTTGGTTCCAAAAAAGCCAGAAAATGAATATTCTCGGAATTGGACGGGACAAAAGCCAAAGTCAATATTTCACCAAGGGGAACACGGAGCAAGAAGACGAGATGGAGAAGGGCCTTGAGGGGCCCACACCCCCTGGCCGTGCGGCCAGGCCTGGCCCGCGCCTGGGAGTGGGTGCAGCCACCTCGGGCACCCCCTCAGCCTCCCCCTTTGCCTATATATTGACTCTGATACCTGCATCGTAACCATAATGAGCAATCTATGAAGCATCCTTCTTATAAAAAAAGAGATAGAGATTGAGAAAAAGAGAAAAAGAGAAAAAGAGAAAAAAAAGATGAGAAAAGAGGAAAGAGAGAAAAAGCACCATTTCCCCATGGTAAATAAGAAGATTGCTGAGATGCTCGTTGTCTGCTTGCCTTGTCATTTTGATATGGGGATTCTTCTATATCATCAGGCAACGGGTAACCCGTTGGCGGTTCTCTATGATACACATGTACTTACTATGACAAGAACTTACCGGTAACTAAACTTGAGTAGCATGAGGAGCGGCCCTTGTAGTCAAGGGACATGAGATTTCCAACTTATACTTTGTCAAGCATATACTCCATGGTTTGTTCATTTAACCTTAATCACTTCAATATGCTTATGATAGGGGTAATGAGAGCTGAAAGCTAATAAGTAACACAATTTCGGAAGCTCTTTATAAGACTTGAATCCCTGCTTCCTTCTATGAAGGCCTTTCTTTTACTTTTATGTTGAGTCTCCATCTTCTACCTTTATGCACCTATTGAGAGAGCATGTGCCATTCTTAGTTTAATGTGCATTGTCCCAAGATCTGTTGATTGATGCATAACTTTGATATTGCTTGTTCTTAAACTATTTGTATCTAGTCACCCTTATGAACTTTCAAGGTGTCCTATGCATTTATGTTTTGCTACTCCATGAGGGACAAGCTGAATGCCACTATGCTATGTTTTCTATATGTGAAACAAACAAACGTCTTTCAATGCATTATTATGCATGATCTTTGTTTGTATCCTTTCATGTTATGACATACTTTCTATGTCTTACTGTTAGAACTATATCTTTCATGCTATGTTAAAGTACTATGATCCTATCTATCAATGTTTTATAAATTCCTTGATCAAGATTGTGATGGTGCATGTCACCTCAAAAATTATTCTTTTTTATCACTTACCTACTCGAGGACGAGTAGGAGTTAGGCTTGGGGATGTTGATACGTTGCAAACGTATCTATAATTTTTGATGTTCCATGCTTGTTTAGTATCTACTTTCTTATGTTTTTTCTACATTTTGAGATACTTTTATACATTTTATGGAACTAACCTATTAACAAGATGCCATAGTGCCAGTTGCCTGTTTTCCTCTGTTTTTGGTTCCAGAAAAGCCAAAAAATGAATATTCTCGGAATTGGATCGGATAAAAGCCAAATCGATATTTTACCGAAAGACTCACGGAGCCAGAAGACGAGACGGAGAGGGGCTAGGGGCTGGCCATACCATGTTGTGGCGCGGGTCCCCCTAGCCACGCCACCAGGTGGTGTGGGCCCCTGGTCCACCCTCTGACATCGCCCTTTCGCCTATAAAAAGCCTCTAATGCAAAAACCCTAAAGAATCGAGCCTCCAGCCACGAAAAGTTCCGTAGCACCGCTGCCACCGAAGGGGAGATTCGGGGGACAGAAAGTCTCTATTCCGGCACCCTGCCGGGATGGGGAAGTGCCCCCGGAGCCATCTCCATCGATCTCCACCACCATCTCCATCGCTGTTGCTGATTCCCATGATGACGAGGGAGTAGTTCTTTCTCGAGGCTAAGGGTTCTACCGGTAGCTATGTGTTCATCTCTCTCTCTCTATGCATGATCATATTGTGAGCATGAGCTTTGTAATCAAGTAGATCTACCTTGCTACTCAAGTGCTTTAATAGATCTCTGGCTCTCCCCATGTGTGTGAAAGGGACAACGTCCACACCATGGTGGCACTTAGGCTAGAGATTACAATTAGTTGTTATGAGTTATATTTGGAGTTGGATGTTTCTATGAAATTGTGGTGTTTGTTAGAACCATCTAGAGCTCAAGGTGACAGTGTGGGGTTATCTAGATGGGGAAAGCGGACTTTGAGGTGTGATGTTATAGCCCTACCATGGATTAGAGTGTCCAACCGGAGAGTAGTTCAAAGTAGTATCACAAAGAGAAGGTATTTATATGAGAGTGTTCACTAGTGAAAGTATGATCCCTAGGCCTTGTTTTTAATCATTGAAAGACCGTTTGCAACTAGATTTGTTACATGTTTGCTTGCTTCCATCTTTATTTCAGTTTGCCTTTAGTCTCTTCTACACCATCAAACTATTTTCTGGCACCATTGCCACTTATAATTATTCATATCATTTGTATTTCACTATCTCTTCGCCGAACTAGTGCACCTATACACCTGACAAGTGTATTGCGTGTGTTGGGGAGACAAGAGACTTCTTGTACCTTGATTACAGGGTTGCTTGAGAGGGATACCTTTGACCACTTCCTCCCTGAGTTCGATAAACCTTGGGTGATCCACTTAAGGGAAACTTTCTGTTGTTCTACAAACCTCTATACTTGGAGGCCCAACAACTGTCTACAAGAATAGAAGTTCATAGACATCACCAGTGTCCATGACCCAATCGATGGTGGGCGCTTGAAGGCCTATCGTATGGAACTGATTCATCAGCGCGGACTGGTCCCATGAGGCAGTCGATGAAGCCGGTGATGACGGGGGTGCAGCGCCTAGCCCATATGCAGGACCCTGAGGAGCATAGCCGCCGTAGCCGTAGCCATAGGCATGTGGCACGGTGTAGGGCCCTTGCGCATAGAAGGCATGTTGCGGGGGCGGGGGCGATGCATCTAGCTGGGGTGTCGAGCCTGCATACCAGGGTCGTATGGCCACATCTGGATCGCGCCGTTCCAGGGTAGGAGCAGCATGGGCCAGGTTGGAGGAGTGGCGGCCGGAGGTGTGACGACGGGGCTGGCTTGGATGATGGCGGTGTTCTTTGCAGCGTCCGTTGCGACCTTCTTATTTTTCTTGCCCTTGGCACCAGTGCCCTGTCTAGAGTTGGGGGTGGTGGCGGCATTGGAGTAGAGGCTCGTGTCGCTGTTGCCATTGCGCGAGCAATGATTCTTGCGCTTCATGTCTTGGAGCGCGAGAAGAGAACAACACTTGTCAAACGAGATATCGGGCATGATGGAGATGAGATCGGCGGCGCCCTCGTATTGCTCGGAAAGTCCGTTGAGGCAGTGGATCACCAGCTTGGCGTCGTCTTCCGGGGAGCCGAGATCCATGAGACCATCGGCGAGGGCCTTGATCTTCTTTAAGTACTCGGTCATGTTCATCTCGCCCATCTTGATCTCGCCTAGCTCGGTGGAGAGGTGGAGCTCGCGGTTGATCTTGTGGTCGTTGAAGAGCCCATTGATGCTTGTCCACAGCTCGACGGCGAGGGGGTCTTCGCCCGATGTCATGACGGCGTCGAGGAGGCCAAGGGACACGGACCCATAGAGCCAGGAGACGATCGTGGCATCCAAGAGAGCCCACTCTAGAGTCAGAACGGATGGAACAGGGGCATCGACGTGGTCGAGCAGTACATACTTGCGGAGGGCAGCACGGAAGAAGGTGCGCCATTGGCAATGAACGCCAGTGTCGAGGGCCTGCTTGACGGGGACGTTCCCCTTGATGGAGTGGAGGCCGACAACTTGGGCATGCAACGAGGTGAGCGAGTAGGCCCTCGTGCTAGAGGAGGGGCGGTGGCGAGGGCGAGCTTCGACTGGGTGTTAGCAGCTTCTTTGGCCTCACGATCTTCTTTTTCCTTCACTTCCGTGATCTGTGCACCGTCTTCACCCATTGCAGAGGGGTTGCGAGGCTAGAAGGGGAAAGGTGGGTGGTTTGCAGAGGCCGGGCACCGAGATCGGCTGCTGTAGTGGCGGCGGAAGCGGGACGAGGCACCGGTCCGGTTAGGGTTTTGCGTCTGATACCATGTAAGATAGGGGAAACCACACGTTAGGTGGCCTTGTATTTCTCGTTATATAAGAGGATTACAAGGAGTCCCAGTTGCATAAAACATGGACATATATACAAGGAATACACACGCATACGTATCCTACATCTATACAAACACGTGTAAGATATGTATTCTAAAAGTTCCAACACAAGTAAGACTTTCATTAAAACACAAGCTACTATATCACTTCCTTTAAAAAGTTCAAGAATTTTGGCAAGAACTGAAAGAGAAAGAGATTAAGAGGCAAATGCAAATAATGGTAGAAATCTGTCAAAACAGACCAGCAGGTAAAAACCAATTTTTTCGAAGACCTTTTGTTGCTCAAATCAAAAAGTGTTAAACTAACGGAAGTTGGATAACAACCTAAGGGAGAAGCACAAAACATTACAGCTCACACCGACATACAGAGAATTTTCACGAATTTTTACAGCGAAGCACAAAAATCTGGTTTGGGACAGCAACTTTTCCAAGCATTACTTCTCTCTCATAAGAGGTTATTCTTGGCACAAAAACCACACAAAAGGATAAGGATCAGTTATTACAGAGGTAATAACTTCCAAGACTCAACAAAAGATTCCTAACGAAATTTAGGTTATCTCCCAATAAGTGCTTTTCTTTAACGCCTTTGAGCTAGGCTCAGTAATTTGAGAAGGTGCTCACATAAGGAATATGAACTGAAGCAAAAGAGAGCATCAAGAAGCAAATTCAAAACACATTTAAGTATAACCCAGTTCCCATGCATAGGAATCTTATATGCAAATAAATTTACAAAGAACAAAGTGATAGGCATAGGAAGATAAAACGATAGTACTTCAAAACTTTCAGCAAATAGAGAGGTGTTTCAGTACCATGAAAACTTCTACAACCATATATTCCTCTCTCATAATAATTTTCAGTAGCCTCATGAATAAACTCAACAATATAACTATCACATATAGCATGCTTTTTATGATCTACAAACACATAATTTTTATCAAGCCCAAAAATAGTGGGATTAAAACCTTCACACCCACTTTTAACAATTTTGTAACAAGATGACTGATCAATTTCATTTTCAATAGTAGTACAATTAATATTATAAACCAATATAGGACCATCATCTAGAGGTTTATTATAAACATTTTCAAAAGAATCCACAGGAACATAACATTTATCCTCCTTTGGTAAGCATGGGGGACAATCAAATAATGTAAGGGGTAAAGAGTTACTCTCATTAGAAGGTAGGAATGGGTAGATCCATTCTTCCTCCTCTTGATCATCACTCTCCTCCTCTTTTTCATCCAATGAGCTTCCAATTTCAATAATTTCTTCTTCCATAGGCTCCTGCAAGGCATTAGTCTTTTCCGCTGGTGGAGAGCATCTATTAAGATATTCAATAATAAGCCATTTTCTTCCTTGTAATTATCAAAGCAAAATTTAAGTATATCATAAACCTCATATTTATAAGGTGCATCATCAGTATTTTCAAGAAAATAAGCTAGTTCGAATGCACCCTTCCAAGCAATAAATTCTTAAATTTGTTCCACATCATAAAATTCATAATTTCCCTTACCATAAGAATATATGGTAACATCATCATTATACTCACATTGAAAAGGGAGGTGTTTATACCTCCTACAGTAACAAGATTTATCAAAGCAATAAGTGACATTATAAGTAGAGCACGTGTTTCTAGCAATGGTACACGATTTATCGATTTGTTCCCATAAGAGTTTCCCTTTTTGGGACAAGCGGTGTTCCTCATAATATTTTTGTTGTTCCATGACCCCACCTTTCCAATAAGATCTAGTTTCAAAGAAACCCACCATTGATAAAAAGCATGATAAAGCAAGACAATAACAGATCAACAGAAATAACAACTATCGCAGGAACTAAATGTTTTTGTGTTTTTGATAGAAGAAACAAGCAAACAAAGCAAAAATAAACTAAGCAAAAAAAACAACAAAGTAAAGAGATTGGTTATGAGGGACTCCCCTTGTGAAGATGTCCTTGACTCCCCGACAACGGCGCCAAAAAAAGAGCTTGATGGCTCAAAATATATTCGAGCTCGTTGGGGAACCCCAAGAGGAAGGTATGATGAGCACATCACCAAGTTTTCCCTCAGTTATGAAACCAAAGTTATCGGACCATTAGGAGCAAGGAAACACCTCCAAGGTGTTGTTTCCAACTTGGAATCCTGCACAACCCAACCACCAAACTTTGCCCCCAACTTATAGTGAGGTTGTCAATCTCACCGGTTTTGCTAAAAACAAAGGATTAAACGTATTGTGTAGAAGATAGTAATAGCTTGTAGAAAGTAAACAGAAAACAGTAACAGTAGAAGGTATAGCAATGGTAAAAGAATGGATCGGCGTCCCTAGTTCACTAGAGGTGATTCTCCTCAAGATAGATGACATGTTGGGTGAACAAATTACAGCGGGGCAATTTACAGACACCGAGAAAGCATACATGCATATACTAATCATCTTGACTCCTATGAGATTTGATTGGGCATTACAACATTATACATAGACTGTAATCCAACTGCATCTATGACTAATAATCTACCTTCAGGTTATCATCCGAACCACCTCTAGTATTAAGTTGCAAGCAACAGATAATTGCATTAAGCAAAGTGTGTAACGTAAACAATACAATTGTTCTATGAACAAAGGATTGCTATTTTCTCCCTAGTAGCAATAGCACATCTAGTACCTTAGAGATTTCTGTCACTTCCCCAGATTCCTAGAGGCATGAACCCACTAGCGAGCATAAATACTCCATCTTGGAGTTGCTAGCATCTACTTGGCCAAGATAGATACTAACAACGGAAAGCATGCAAGATCACAAATAACAAAGACATGATAGAATCAATAATCAATCTGAAATAGCATCTCAATATCCATCGGATCCCCGCAAACACAACATGTAGGATTACAAATAGATGGTTTTGATTATGAATGGAGCACACAAGATCTAAACATGGTATCACAAAGGAGAAGAACCAACCATCTAGCTACTACATGGACCCATAGTCGAGGGATGAACTACTCACGCATCACACCGAAGGCAGGCATGGTGATGAAGAAGGCCTCCAGGGTGATCTCTCCCCTCCAGTAGGGTGCCGGGAAGAGCTTCAAATCCCTCACAATCTAGGAATGGAGACGATGGCGGCTACATACTCTTTTGTGGAATTTTAATCGGGTACTTAGGGTTTCTATATCGGAGGCAATATAAAGGCAAAGGGGGAGGCCGAGGGGGTGCCCGAGGCGGCTGCACCCCCTGGCACGGGACATGCCTGGCCACGCGGCCAAGGAGTGTGGCCCCCTCGAGGCCCTTCTCCGTCTCGTCTTCTGGCTCCATGTTCCACTCGGTGAAATATTGACTTTGGCTTTTGTCCCGTCCAATTCCAAGAATATTCATTTTCTGGCTTTTCTGGAACCAAAAACAGCAGAAACAAGCAACTGGCACTATGGCATCTTGTTAATAGGTTAGTTCCAGAAAATGTGTAAAAATACTCCAAAGTGTGGACAAAACATAAGAAAGTAGATATAAAACAAGCATGGAACATCAAAAATTATAGATACGTTTGCAACGTATCAATCATACTTTCACTAGTGAAGACTCTCATATAAATATCTTCTCTTCATGATACTACATTGAACTACTCTTCGGTTGGTCACTCTAATCCATGGTAGGGCTATAACAACACTCCTCAAAGTCTGCCTTCCCCATCTAGATAACCCCACACTGTCACCTTGAGCGCTAGATGGTTCCAACAAACACCACGGTTTCATAGAGACATCCAACTCCAAATATAACTCATAACAAGTATTTATGTAACCTTAGCCAAAGTGCCACATAGTGTGCACACTGTCAACTTCACACACATGGGGATTAGCAGAGATTCATTAAAGCACTTGAGTAGCAGAATAGATCTATAGATTACAAAGCTCATGATCTCAATAAGATCATGCATAGAGAGAGAGACGAACACATAGCTACCGATAGAGACCTTAGCCTCGAGGAAGAACTAGTCCCTCCTCATCATGGGAATTAGCAACAGCGATGGAGATGGTGGTGGAGATCGATGGAGATGGCTCCGGGGGCACTTCCCCGTTTCGGCGGGGTGCGGGAACAGAGACTTTCTATCCCCCGAATCTCCCCTTCGGTGGCGGTGGCACTGTGGAACTTTTCGTGGCTGGAGGCTCGATTATTTAGGGTTTCTAGATCGGAGGCTTCTTATAGGCAAAAGGGCGATGTCAGAGGGTGGAAAAGGGGCCCACACCACTTGGTGGCGCGGCCAGGGGGACCCGCGCCACCACATGGTGTGGCCAACCCCTGGCCCCTCTCCGTCTTGTCTTCTGGCTCCATGTGTCTTCCGGTAAAATATTGACTTTGGCTTTTTTCTGGTCCAATTCCGAGAATATTCATTTTCTGTCTTTTCTGGAACCAAAAACAAAACAAAACAGGAAACTGGCACTGTGGCATCTTGTTAATAGGTTAGTTCCAAAAAATGTGTAAAAATACTCCAAAGTGTTGACAAAGCAAAGCAAAGTAGATACTAAACAAACATGGAACATCAAAAATTATAGATATGTTTGCAACGTATCAGCCGCAGCTTCAGCCGACTCATCAGATGCATCAGCAAAATAAGAACCAACAACCTGGCAAGTATTAGAGTAAGATGGTGAAGAAGCGAAAGGAAGAACAGAAACAAGAAACTTCTATGTCTGGTCCTAATGTTGATGTACCCTCACTAGTTGTGGTATTACCTAGTGCCACTCAGGCTGGTGGAGGTAGTTAATCTTCTGTTGGGACTCTTGTGACTGCTCAAGTTATGCCAATGTGATTTGCTACAATTATGGTGAGGAAGGGCACCACCAACATTCTTGTTCCAACCCTATTCCGTGTTTTATCTGTGGTCTATCTGGCCATGAGGTAGAACATTGCCATACATAAAAGGAGCAGCTCCCCATTGCTACCTTCTTTGGAAGTGCTGCTGCTGGTCTGGGTTTCTTCAACATCGATCTTCCTAAAGGTCCTTGGAGGGAGCTACTTATCAAGAATGTTGGAGTTGTTTATGTTGAAGCTGGCTCAGTCAACAAGGAGGAATTAGCCAGTGGGCTCACTAGCATCTACAAGATAAAGTGCCCTTGGCAGATATGAGATCTAGATGAGTGGAAATACTTGGTTAACCCCCCCCCCCCCCCCCCACACACACACATTAAAGTGGAGGAAGTAGTTGAATACCCAAGTTTGGCCCTACCTAAAGAGGGAGTCTATGTTAATGTCATAGTTTGGGAACAAGACATTGACTACTTGGCTGATCTTCAGGAGGTCTAGGTGCAAGTGAGAGGACTTTAGCCCTAATTGGTGCAAATGGCATGTGCTCTACCAATTTGCTTCAGCATTGGGAATCCTCTTGGAAGTTGATTGGCAAGGAATGTTTCAAAGTTTCTTTGAGGTGGTTACAATCAAGATTAAGTGTAGGGATCATACCATGATTCCTGTAGCAAGGAAATTTAATGTGCTTAGAAAACTATATTAGATTGGCTTCACTATGGAAGGACCAACTCCAGTAGTATCTGTAGCTGATGGAGATGAAGGCCACCAGCCTCCACACAATGTTGTTGATGGTGGCCACCAGCCTCCTGGTGCTAATGGAGAGGATATGGATACTGACGAAAGAGCATTCATAATTCTGCTTCTGCCCCTACTGGAACTACTAGGGAAAACTCTATGCGAGGCGCACCCAAAATGCTATGCGAGGCGCATATCATATGCGCCTCTAGCGCCACGCCTCCAGTATTTTTTATGCGAGGCGCATATGATATGCACCTCCTATATCATGGATATGCGATGCGCATATTGATTCGAATGCGCCTCGTATATTCTGCATATGCGAGGTGCATATTGATTCGAATGCACCTCCTATATTCTGCATATGCAAGGCGCATATTGTTTCGAATGCACCTCATATATTATTTTTGAATTTCAAAAAAATGGCGGTCAGATCTGGATCTGGCCGAAATTTCATCGGAGCTCGTCGGAGGCCGTGCCCGTGGCCACAACCTACCACCGTAGGCATGTGCGGGAGGCCATGGCCATGGGGGTCGCCGGAGATGGTGGAGGAGGATGAGGCCACCGGAGGTCGTCGCCAGATATGGTGGAGGAGGATGAGGCCACCGGAGGTCGTCACTGGAGGTGGTCGTCAGAGGTGGAGGAGGAGGAGGAGGAGGTGGTGGTGGTGGTGGTGGTCGGTGTGGTTGTAGAAGCCATGGCCTGAGTGGTCGCTGGAGGAGGAGGAGGTCGTCGGAGGAAGAGGAGGAGGAGGATGCCACCGGAGGTGGAGGAGGAGGAGGAGGAGAGTGGAGGAGGAGGAAAAGGGGAGAAGAAGGAGAGGTGGAGAAGGAGAAGGAGGAGAGGTGGTAGTTGTGGTAGGTGGTGGCTATTTTGAATTTGAATCCGGCTTCACTTATGCGAGGCGCATATCAGATATGTGCCTCGAATAGTTTTTTGTTTTTTTGCAGAAACAAAACTTCTGTCTGCCATAACTTTTTACTCTTTTTGAATTTGGGGAATCTATAAAATCTTCAACGGCTTCGTATGTTAAACTTTGAGACGATCATTTTGATATATTAAACTTTTTTCCGACATCGTATGCAAAAGTTAGGGCCGTTTTACCGTTCCATGACCTTTTTTTTCAAAATACATCGAAATTCATGTTTTTAACTTTTGTCTAGAACTATACCCTAAAATCTAACTACAACTCAAAGGAATTATTTTTTTGATGTTTTTATCATTTTTGTTTATTTTTTACAAAACTTAAAAGGCGATCCTGGGGTGGGGGGTGGGATCTGTTTACTCGAGTCGTATTCTACTCCATATGCGCCTCTAGTGTTGGAAAATACTTGAGGCGCATATTTGTTGGTGCACCTCCTATATTTTGGCACCTATCACAACTGGGCCCACACAACTTACTAGAGGCGCATCTGCTCCATATGCACCTCAAGTATTTGAACTACTTGAGGCGCATATGGAGTAGAATGCGCCTTGCATAATCTGGGGCTGCCAAATTTCATCCGTACAGGGATTATAGGAGGCGCATCGTCATAATATGCGCCTCGCCTATTTTTATACTAGAGGCACATGGCAAGGCAGTGTGCCTCTCCTATTTTATAGGAGGCGCATATGGTCTAAATGCGCCTCCTATAGTAGTGTGGGCACAATCCATTTCTTGCCAATGGTCCTAGTACTACTGCTTCTATCTCTGCTATATCTGGCCTTTTTGCAGAAGTTCATGAAGTGGTGTCTACCTAAAAAACAGTTTCCAATATGTCAGCAGGCTCTCGCCACTTGCAAATGAAGGACTAGATAAAAAGAGGGTTGTTGATTGGGTGAACTCAAGAGGAGAAGATGAGGATTCATGTGCCAATCTTCTGAGAGAAATGGAGCTGGTGCAAGATGGTGAGGAAGAGGTTTTCTTTATGGACAGTGGCCAAGCAGACGGACATGTTTTACATCCTGCACAAGATACAACCTCTCAAGACAATGGTCTGGTGGCTAAAGCAACAAAAACACTAGTGTCATGTTTTCAACACTAGGAAGATTAATAGGGTGATGAAGAGTGGGCAGATAGTTCTGCAGATTTCCCAACAGGCTCAGAAGAAAAAGAATTTGGAAATTCCAAGTCCAGATGCATCAAAAGTTAAAGGTAACTCCTCACATAATCCTTTCTATGTTCTTTTCCCAGTTAATGTTGCTTAGGTGGCATGAACTATTGGTGTGGTCATCCCTATTTTCACATCTTCCCGATGTAGATTCTTTTAATACATTACCTTGGACTAGTGATAGCTCTGGCTGTAGTGTGACTTTACCTTTAGATTCAAGTCCTCCTTCTACTCCTATCAAGCTATCTCATATGGAGGATGATGGTTCTAATAAGGATAAGGATTTCTCATTATGGACCAAAGTAGGAAAACATAGGCGGGGCAAGCACCCCATGAAGAATAGTGTTAGATGTTTTATGCTTCCTGGAACATCAGAGGAGTCCAGGCAGATGGCAGGAAGACTGCTATAGTAGACACTTTTAATAAGCATAAACCCAATGTAAGTGGGTTCCAAGGAACAAAAAGAGACTATGATAGTTATCTTAAAATCTTAGTTAAAAGTAGGTTTTTTGAATGAAGATCTCTTCCTACCAATGGCTCCGCTGGACACATTTTGATGGGAATTGATCTGGACATGTTTGAAGTCCTTAGTTGGGAGATCAAAGTTTTTTCCATTTCTACTATTGTTAGACATAAAATTTGAACACTACTCTTAGATTTATCAATGTCTATGGTTCTTCTTATGAAGATCAAAAATATCTTTTCATTTATGAGCTTCATAGTTTGTTTGTTGACTACTCTGGTCACACCATTATTTGTGGTGATTTCAACTTGGTTAGATTCCAAGAAGATAAGAGTAATGGTATTATTGATCATAGGTGGAGTGAAAAATTTAATTCTTGGATAGAAATTTGGGGACTCCTAGAAGTAAAGCTTAGTTGTAGAAAATTTACTTGGGGTAATTGATGACCCACAAGTATAGGGGGTGTATCGCAGTATTTTCGAGGGAAGTGAAACCCAATTTATTGATTCGACGCAAGGGGAGCCAAAGAATATTTATAAGCCTTAACAACTGAGTTGTCAATTCAGCTGCACCTAGAAACAATTTTGCTCACAGCAGTTTATCAGTAGCAACAGTTTTATAGTAGGAATAGCAAAGTAGCAGTAGCCGTAAAGTAAAGACAGTAGTAACAAGAGAAGTAAACGATATGATTCGAGTGCGGTAGGCATAGGGATGGATGGACAGGCATTGCATGGACAAGACAATTCACATAGCAATCAGAACATAGGGCAATTGCAGATAAATAAGATAAAGCATCCAAGTACTAGATAATCCTAGGCATGTGTTCCATATATAGTCATACGTGCTCGCAATGAGAACTTGCACAACATCTTTTGTCCTGCTAGCCCGTTTGCAACGGGGCCTCAAGGGAACTACTGGCAATTAAGGTGCTCCTTTTAATAGAGCACCAGAGCAAAGCATTAACACTCTGTGAACACATATGATCCTCACATCAAAGCCATTCCCTCTAGTTATCCCGATTTCTGTCACTTCAGGGCCATTGGTTCCGGACAACAACATGTGTATACAACTTGCAGGTAAGACCATAAACAATAATATCATAATGAAGCAATAACATGTTCAGATCTGAAATCATGGCACTCGGGCCCTAGTGACAAGCATTAAGCACAACAAGTCGCAACAAAGTCCTAAAGCACCAATAGAAGATACTAGGCACCATGCCCTAACAATCTGATGCCATTACATGAACAATCTCATCCAATCCCTACCATCCCCATAGCCTACAGCGGGGGATTACTCACTCATAGATGGGGGAACATGGATGGTCGATGGAGAAGCGATGGTGATGATGATGGCGATGATCTCCTCCAATTCCCCGTCCCGGCTGGGTGCCAGAACGGAGTTTCTGGTGCTGTTTCGTGGAATCTGGTGGTGGAAGCTGAGCGGAACTCCTTCTGGAAAAACGTCGACCCCCCCTGAGTTTTTAGGTCAGAAGGCATCTTATAGGCAAAGAGGGAGACTGAGGGGGTGTCTGGGGCAGCCAGACTACCACCTGGCATGGCCAGGCCCAGCCCGCATGGCCAGGTGGTGTGGCTGGGCCCCAGCCCCACTCCGTCTCATATTTTGGCTCCGGGAGTCTTCTAGTGAAATAAGATTTTTGGCTTTTGTCCCGTCCAATTCCGAGAATATTCATTTTTTGACTTTTCTAGAACCAAAAACAGCAGAAAACAGGTAGCTTGCACTGTGGCTCTTGTTAATAGGTTAGTCCAAGAAATCATATGAAAAGTACTCCAAAGTGTGGACAAAACACAAGAAAGTAGATAAAACCAAGCATGGAACATCAAAAATTATAGATACATTTGCAATGTATCAGTAATAATCAACATAATTTGATTATGTCCACCATTGATATATTCTTTTACAATCCTGAGCTTGATTCTGTGTTTCCTCTTGCTAGTATTAAAGCTCTTCCTAGTATTCTTAGTGACCACACCCCTATTATCTAGGATGTTGGGCTTGACTCTGTTCCTAGTTCTTAAAACAATAAATTTGAGAAATGGTGGTTCATGAGGGATGATTTCCATGCTGTTGTGGAGAAATCTTGGAACAAACCTAATGCAGGTAGGAGTTATATAGATATCTATCAACAGAAAATTAGGAGGCTTATGAGTGACACCAAAGGGTGGAGTATTAACATTGAATATGAACTTATAAAACTCAAAAAAAACCAGATGGATGAATATGATGCTTTGGATATTAAAGCTGAAACTGATGAACTCACTGAGCCTGAACATGGTAGACTTAAATAAGTTTATGCAGAAATGCATACTATCTGGCTTAAAGAAGAGGTTAAAATTAGACAAAGATCTAGGGATAGAGACATCATGGAATGTGATAGGAACACCTCTTATTTTCATACAGCTGCCAATCAAAGGAGGAGAAAGATGATTGTTCCCTCCTTGGATGGCCCTGATGGAAATATGACTGAAACCTCTAAGATGATAGAGGTAGCTACTGAATTTTCAAGAATCCTTTTAAAAAAGAGGGAGCATCTGGTTTCTCTATTACACCTAACTTCTACTCTGATGATGAAAAAAATTCTGATGAACAAAACGCTAGGCTAGAAGCTCCTTTCTCTGTAGATGATGTCAAAAAAGCTATTTTTAAATCTTATTCTGATGGTGGCCCTAGCCCAGAAGGTTTTCCTTTTCTTTTTTAACAAAAAATATGGGATCTAGTTAAGTTTGATCTCATGCATTTGTTCGAAGGTTTCTTTACAGGCAATCTAGATATTTTTAGGCTCAATTTTGCCATTTTAACTCTGATTCCAAAGGAACCCGATGCCTCTTCTATGAAGAAATTCAGGCCTATTAGTTTGCTTAATTGTAGTTTTAATTTTTTTACAGAAGTTCTTACTAATAGGTATGCTATCATCATGAGTTCTATTACTTCCATCAATCAATCTACTTTTATTAAGGGTAGATACATTCTAGAAAGTGTGGTGATAGCTCATGAAACTCTACACTCTGTAGTTAAAAACTAGCAGAAAGGCCTAGTTTTAAAACTTGATTATGAAAAAGCCTTTGACATGGTTGATCCCACCTTTCTCCTAGATATTCTGGTTAAAAGAGGATTTGGAGATAAGTGGGTTGCTTTAATTAAATATATTGTTCTTGGTGGACCTGTGGTGGTCAAATTGAATAATGTGATTGGTAATTTTTTCACCACTAGTAGAGGGATTAGGCAGGGGGATCCCCTTTCCCCTTTGCTCTTTGATCGGGTAGTTGACAACTTATCTAAGGTGCTTTTCAAAGCTGCTGATGTTGGGCTTATTAGGGGGCTCTGCTCTGATATTTTCCCAGGTGGTGTCATTTTCTTGCAATATGCAGATGATACCATCCTTTTTGTAGACAATTCTGTAGAAGTTGCTGCTAATCTCAAATGTGTCCTTACTTGTTTTGAACAAGTCCCAGGCATGAGGATTAGGTACAGCAAAAGTGAGCTCAGACACTTTGGGATTGATCATACTGAGGTTAATACTTCCACCCATTTTTTTGGCTGTTATGTTGGGGAATTTCCTATCAAATATCTAGGTATCCCTCTGCACTATGATAAGTTTAGGAGAGCTAACCTATAGCCCCTAATTGACAAATCCTAAAAAGGATTTCTGGTTGGAGGGGAAACTACTCTCTTATGCAGCCAGGGTTATCCTCATCAAAACTTGCCTAGTCAGCATCCCCATCTACCTCCTTTCCTTATTTAAATTCCCTAAATGGGTCTTAGAATTGATTAGTTCTCAAATGGCCAATTGTTTGTGGAATGATTTTGAAGGGAATAGGAAAATCCATCTTGCTAGTTGGAAGCTGATTTGCAAAAATAAAGAGGATGGTGGTTTAGGCATCCCTGGCTTGCTAATGTTAACCTTTGCCTTCTTGGTGCTTGGCTTGAAAGGTACATTCAAGATGAAGGGAAAATATGGAAAGCAATAGTAGATAACAAGTATAATACTAAAAACCCCAACATTTTCTATAGTGACATGACTGGCACCTCACCTTTTTGGAAGGGTGTTATGTGGGAAGTTAACTCTTATTAAATTTGGTTATAGATGGAAAATTTGTAATGGAGAAACAACTAGATTTTCGGAAGACACCTGGTGTGGTACTTCCCCTCTGGCAGTTTAGTTCTTTGATGTTTATGTCCTCTATAATGAATAGCGGGGCACAGTTGGGCAGGTATGGGATGGTTCCCAGCTCATGCTCATATTTAGAAGAAATTTTAATTCTTCCCTGCAATCTAGCTGGTATGAAATAGTGGATATTGCCTCTAGCATTACATTTAGCAGCAATTGTGATGCCTTGATCTGGAAATATTCCTCTAAGGGCATTTACTCTACCTCTACCTTTTATAAAGTTATTAACTTTGGTGGAGTTACTCCCATTTTCATCCCAGTTGTGTGGCAACTAGTTGTGCCCCCAAGGCTTCATATTTTACTATGGATCCTTGCATAAAATAAGTTGATGATCAGGGATAACCTGAAGAAGAGGAATTCGCATAAACCTGAGGATCGTGTCTTCTGTTCTGAATTACAAACTATGCATCATCTGTTCTTTGATTGCATTGTAGCTAGGCAAATTTGGCCTCAGGTTTCTAACTTCTTTGGGATTAATGTTGGTGACTCCTATGAATCAGTTGCTAGATTTTGGATCTCAAACAAGAAACATTCCTTGTTAAATTCAGTTTGTGTTGTTGTTCTTTGGAGCTTTTGGAAAACTCGAATTGATTTGATCTTTATGGTCGGCTTTAGATTGGTACTAAATAGGTTTGGAGGTTTGGAGGCAGATGGTGTGAACGCAAGGGAAACAAGGGCAATTATTTACTCATCGGTGTGACCGACTCCTATATTTACTCATCGGCCGCACGAATGAGTACATTTTTTACTCTTCTGACGTCGTTTGGACATCGGTTAAGTGCGGTTAAAGGAGTAAAAGAGCATCTTTTACTCCTCTAACCAATTCCCTTAAAAGGTCCCACATTGTCGATGTACAAAAACAAGGCAATAATGACATTGCGTCACGACACCCTCTAGAGCGATTTTACGCATCTGCATGTGCGTTCAAGGTGTCCAGCTCCAAACAACGCATACATGCGGCGACGGTGGCGACAATGCCATGTACCAGCGGATTCGGCGCCGAACCAAAATGTTGGCCACTCATGTTCGGTGCACGCGGGTTCCGGTTGCCCACTCTCTTGATTAGATTTCCTTTTCATATGGAAAATGCCCGCGCTACCGCGCCACCGTTGGACGTCAATGCACCTGCCATGTGCAGTGCTGGTGCCATGGGTGCGACTGTGCGAGGTGGTGCTCGTTGACGTGTTTCCATCAGTAGAAACTTTTTGCTACTTTTGTTTTGTGGTTTTGCTAGAACAATGTAACTTTTTTGCTACAATTTCTCCAGCCACATTCTCCGACAAAGTCGGGTTTGCTATAATGTTGAATTGTTTTGCTATAGTCGTTTTGCGGTTTTGCTGCAGTAGTGTAAAGTTTTTGCAATAAGATATTCGGCGAGTCTCCAGTGATGTATACAGTGATTCCTCTCTCGTGAATCCCGGTTTGCTACACTTTCTAATTTTTTTGCTACAACAGTTTCGTGATTTTGCTACAATAGCTTAATTTTTTTGCTACGAGTTCTCCGGCGAGGTCTTCCGGCGAACGTCTCCGGCGATGTCAGGTTTGCTAAATTAACATAATTTTTTTGCTATATAGTCTCCGACGAAACTCCGACGAGATTTATCTTTTTATTTTTGTTCCATGGACGAACCGTTCTTTGCTAAGCGGGATTTTTTAGCAAAAAATGGAGATTTTGTAGCAAAAGTGGGACTGGGGTGTTTTTTGGCAACGTGGCGGCCTGCGGACCTAGGGGAATGGGGGAGTTAACCCCGGGTACGCCTAACACGCGCCTTGTGTATGTATTACGAACAGAAAATAGTGAACTTTTAGAAAATAAATTCAAATTGAATTTTGTTTGCATATTTTACTTCCTTGCGGCGAGCTCTTCAAAACAAGTCTAATATTTCATATACTAAAATTTATGTACAATTTCTTTACAGACTGGTTCTATAAAGTTCTTGGTGTGTTGATAAGTCCGGATAGCTTGCGCATACAGTTTTATAATGTATCTTTCAAGATCTATAAAGTTTTTCCAATAGTTTCAAAAAGTACATAGAAATTTTTATAGTCCTTATATTCTCTCCGTTTCAAAATATAAGATGTTCTAGCTTTGTGAAAAAAAAATATCTAGACTTATTTTAATATGTACGTTTATCTAGGTTTAAAGTAAATCTACATATTAAAAAATTCTACATATACTTCATTCACAAAGGTAAATATATTTCGAAACGGAGGGGGAGTACTTCGTAGCAGATTGATCGGACCGATCCGTGGAGCAGCTGGGTATCCAGGCCGTGTTCGAGTGGGACAGCAGCGCGGGGATGAAATGGGCCAAGGGAGCTGCCAAAGGGGGCCAGCTCTATGAATGCTGGAAGCCATTAATGGTAACTGATCGGTCACAGCCAGTGGCGGAGGCAGGAAAACTGTATCAGCGTTTTAATCTCACAACTTGCAAAGTGAGCAACACTAGTCTCACAAGTTGCATCCTAAAAGCATTTTAGTCTAATTTAATCAAATTTAAGCAAGTTTGCTAAATTCGTCCACCTATGACGTCGTAGTTTTTTCAAAATAACCTCATTGTATTTTTCTCTAGCATTTGTGTCCTTTGTACGCACTGACGTGCAGGTAAAAGAATTAAAATTCAAAGCACAGACGAGGGACTCGAACTGCGTATCTATAGCTACACAACCGCACAAGCCGCTGTACCGACGGACCTCTGTTGCTACTGTTTTATATAATATAAAAGCACACGTACTAAAAATGCTCAGGTTATCCGTACCAAATCAATTCGTCATCGACATGTCGGTAAGGTCCACAATATCCACCGTGTAGCTTAGACTTTTTTTTAACAGGGATAGGGTGCAAACCACGCTAAACATTTCTTATGCTCAGATGTAGCAAAAAAAAGACTAACATAGTAGCTAGCTATAGTGTCTAGAATCATAAAATAAACTTGAGTCGTAACAATAGCTAGTAGCGGATATTTCTAGTCGGTTCATGACTAAGAGCATCCCTAGCAGATACCGTATATCGGTCGGCTCGCAAAATTTTGAACCGATATGCGATATCAGGCTAAAAATGGCCTTTCCAGATACCACAAACGGGCAAATACCGCAAATTTTTTTGCGGTATTCCGCAACAAATCCCATCTGCCCCGCATATATTCGGTGCGGGGACGTCTCGATGCGGTATCCCGCATCCATTTTCCTCTTCCTCCCCCGCATAGAAACCCTCGCCACCGTCCGCCCTCGTCTCCGATTCTGGCCACATCCGCCTTCGAAAAACAAATCGCCGCCACCTACCTCCATGTCAACCCCCCCATCTTGCCATGGTCGGACAATCGAGCCGCGATTTGGGCGGAAGCGCCGTGCTTCTCCGCGCCGTGGCAGGAGCTCCGGCTTGCGAGCTCGCTCGCCACTGCCGTCGGAGGAGGAGGTATGCCGACGATGCTCTGAGCAGGGACGTTGTCGCGACACCCTTGGGCGCACCCGCGAGACCTCGTCGGCAAGGGCGGAGCTGACGTTCGACCCTACCGCGGATGATGCGGAGGAGCTCTTGCTCAACAAAATCATCGCGGCCCCGCTGGAGCCCGCTCCTGCCGACGATGCGAATACAACTCGGACGACGAGAGCAGGAAGCTCTTGGTGCACGAGACGAAGTTCAACTCCCTCTGCACCGTGCTCATGGACATCGTGGAGCGCCGGAAGCGTCTCTGCATCGCGCGCAGAGTAAGCGCGCATCTCCGCCACCGTAGATTCTCCGGTGAGTAGGTACCGCCGGTGGACTTACGTAGATGCTAGGTCTAGTTTGGGATGCAGGACGCGGCATCATTTTTTGCTAAACATTTATCGATCTAGATGATCAAAGCCTCCCATATGTATGAATCTGGAGCTAATGTGCGATATTTTTTAAATATACAGTTTGGATCTGTTCCGCAGTAGCGTTTTTCATACTGCAAAACAGGTTTGCAGCATACCGCATCCGTGGGATGCAGTACCGCGATATGCTGTATCTGTTAGAGATACTCTAAGGACATGTATCCATCAAAAATTGCATTTTAAACTCTTGCTATGTGGAGGCCTTTATTTTCAACATTTAAAAAAAAATGAAATTCAAAGTATCAAAATTTCGGTGGCAATGACGTAAGCTTTTTCAATGTACAAAATTTCAACCTGGATTGATTTATGTTGGGGCTACACAAAAAACACAATTCTGACAGGATTTGAAGGTGCACAATTTACAAACCCAGATCACTACTTTTGTCTTTTCTTTGTAGCCCAAAACATAAATTATTTCAGATTAAAAATTTGCATGCATTTTTTCAAAAATTCACAACTTTAGTACATGTAATTTTGAATGTCCAAAATAAAAACTTACATGTAGGCCCGATCTATACACTCACTCAATCAAGGTTCACTTTACTCATATGTTAGTGCTAGTATACATAATGTGTGTACGTGTAGATGAGCTAGGACGAATCAGCGTTAAAATAATGTATAATTAACAACCGCTGATTTTCGAGTGTGCGGTGTAATGGCAAACTTATATTACTACAACTGCGTAGGTCGTGAGTTCAATCTCCACCATTGCATGTATATATTTTTCTATTTGTTTTCTTATTTGTACATCCATTGATCGGTGGGACATGTCTGTCAGGCCATACCAAGATGGCAGACGGCAGAGAAAAAGTATATAGGGGTTATTCTAGAAAAATCTGATGCCACATGTCAGTTTCAGAATGAGTTTCGATCAAAAGATGGATAAATTCGGTTAAAATCGCACAAATACAATTGAATTGGACTAAAATATTTTCGGGTTACAAGTTGTGGGACGAATCTTATTTGCTTTGGAAAATGTGGGACTAAAATGCTCCCGTGATACAAGTTATGGGACTAAAATGTATATACCTCAAGAAAAAACTTAGACACAAGTCTAAGAATCGCAAAAGTTCTGCGGCGTGTATCAGCTCTTAGCCACTACTCTGGACACACTGTTGGAATTTTTTATTCTAACATGCTCTCCTCGCTTTACTTATTGTGGCCCAGTAGCTAGGTGAACCTATATAACCGTAGGTAGGTGTCAACGACGGCGAGTCTAGGAATTATTTGTAGGGGTGGCTGAAAGTTGATGACCACTAACAAAACGACTACTTCCGTAGAAATTAAGCCAATATACAAGACATACAATTATTTAAGACAAAATACCACGAAAAAAGCATACAACAAAAATGACAAAGTGAACTCTCTAATAAAACTAGTAAACAGACATGTACCTCTAAGAAATCATATCATACTCGCGCGGCAAATGTCCTCTACGTTCCCTAAATTTCTGAAACTGTATAATGATCTGATCATCACGAATACTTCTGAATATCTCTTTCTCACAGTAGCAAACCGTTAAATCATTTAGCCATTCATCGGACACCTTATTGCGCAAATCTGTTTTAATAATCTTCATCGTTGAAAATATGCGTTCAACCGATGCAGTTACCACAGGAAGAATGAGAGCCAACTCAATGAGACGATACACCAATGGGAAAGATGTGTGTGTTTTGTTGTTTGAACCATCAGCAAGTGTGGACACATTTTGAAATCCATTAAATTCTTCACTTGTCCTAATGTTCATAATAAATTTTGGGAGGTCAATTCTTAGCAACAATCTGTCCGCTTCTGTGAAGTTCTCACCATAAATTTCAGCAAGCCGAATAAGTTTCTCAACATTAAACTTTGAGAAGTTGTTTGCTGGACTAAGACATGACATACAATCAAGTAACTCAGTGGAAACTTCATTAAATAGTTGATTCATTTCAGCGTGAGTTGCATCAATGGCAACATTGAATATGCGAACCTTGTAATAGTGGAGTCGAGTCGTCGTGTTCTCGGTGGTGCGAACAGTTTGACCCAAAGCTTCAACATGATCATCCATATTTGGCACTTCAATCTCATGTCTCACAAAAGCTCTTGGCTTGGCTGAATAAAGAATCCAACCCATTGTCCCTCATTCCTTGCAAACTTTCTTTCACATCCAAGACCAAACGCATGGCTGATACATTGCAAATGTATCTATAATTTTTGATGTTCCATGCTTGGTTTTATCCACTTTCTTGGGTTTTGTCCACACTTTGGAGTACTTTTCATATGATTTCTTAGACTAACCTATTAACAAGAGTCACAGTACCAGCTGCCTGTTTTCTGCTGTTTTTGGTTCCAGGAAAGTCAGAAAATGAATATTTTCGGAATTGGACGGGACAAAAGCCAAAGTGCCTATTTTTCCGGAAGTCATCAAATGCCAGAATACGAGACGGAGAAGGGCTGGGGGCCGGCCACACCACTTGGCCGCGCGGCCAAGCCTGACCCATGCCAGGGGGTGGTCTGGCTGACCCCAGCATCCCCTCGGCCTCTCCTTCCGCCTATATATTACCCTCGGGACGAAAACCCTAAGTCCCCGATCAAAAATCCACGAAAGAGTCTGTAGCCACCGTCATCTCCATCCCTAGATCGAGAGGGATCTGAAGCTCTTCCCGGCACTCTGCCGAAGAGGGGAATTCACCCTGCAGGCCTTCTTCATCATCATGCAAGCCTCCGGTGTGATGCGTGAGTAGTTCATCTTGGACTACGGGTCCATGTAGTAGCTAGATGGCTGGTTCTCCTCCTTTGTGCTTTCATGACTAGATCTTGTGAGCTCCATTCATGATCAAGATCATCTATTTGTAATTCTGCATGTTGTGTTTGCGGGGATCCAATGGATATTGAGATGCTATTTCAGATTGATTATCGATTCTATCATGTCTTTGTTATTTGTGATCTTGCATGCTTTCCGTTGTTAGTAGCTATCTTGGCCAAGTAGATGCTAGCAACTCTAAGAGTTAGTATTTATGCTCGATAGTGGGTTCATGCCTCTGGTAATCTAGGGAAGTGACAGAAATCTCTAAGGAACTAGATGTGCTGTTGCTACTAGGGAGAAACAATAATCCTTTGTTCATAGAACAATCGTATTGTTTACATTACACACAATTCGTAAAGCAATAATCTGTTGCTTGCAACTTAATACTGGAGGGGGTTCGGATGATAACCTGAAGGTGGATTATTAGTCATAGATGCAGTTGGATGGCGGTCTATGTATAATGTTGTAATGCCCAATCAAGTTCCAAAGGAATCAAGATGATTAGTATATGCATGTATTGCTTTCTCGATGTTTGTCAATTGCCCCGCTGAAATTTGTTCACCCAGCATGTTATCTATCTTAAGGAGAGCCACCTTTAGTGAACTATGGATCCCGGTCCTTTTATTTACATACAATCTATAAACTGTTTACTGCTTTGTGTTTACTTTCTACAAACTTTTACTTCTTTCCATTCGATACGTTTAATCCTTTGTTTTCAGCAAAACCGGTGAGATTGACAACCTCATCGCAAGTTGGGGACAAAGTTCTGTGGTTGTGTTGTGCAGGTCTCCACGTTGCTACTAGCACTGGTAGTGCGCCCTACCAAGGCTCAGCTAGCAACACCTTTGTGGTGTTTCCTTGCTCCTACTGGTTCGATTAAACCTTGGTTTCATAACTGAGGGAAACTTGCTGTTGTGCCCATCATACCTTCCTCTTGGGGATCCCCAACGAGCTTGTTAATACACGAGCCATCAATGGCTTCAACAATATTTTGATTCTTCCTTTGCAAAGCTAGGTGAGGGCTGATTTGTGGTGTTTAACATGTTTATTAAGAGCAACATGATGAACAAAAATTCGAAGCATTGCATCTTAATAAGCAAACCAAAAGCCCCACCTTGACATGTGTGTTCCCGAGCATCAATCACCACAATTCCTAGAACACCGACCACATCCTTCCACATTGTGAATATGCAAAGCAAGATTCTAACTGTGAGCCCCACCGAGTGTCTCCTAGTCTTGTTATGCTATACTCTTGATGCAACCCGGTTCCATCTGAAATCATCCCATTCTCCGACAACTCTAACAATTCATCCTGGTGTTTTGCAAGTAATGTTGGGTCTGTAGCATAGAAAACAAAAAATTTCCTACGGTGTGAACTACACACCAAGATCTATCTACTAGGTACAAAGCAACGGGTGGACATACATCGAACGAGAACTTACCCTCGAAGACAACGAGTTTTTTTAACGACTAGGAACTCGTGGTTGATGTAGTCGTACACTTGCCGATCTCAAGATCGTGAGGAAGTCCGAGCGCCGCAACTCAACAGCGCATCCGCACTCGCACACACGTTCAAGCCACCAGACAACCTCCACCTCCTCGCTCCAGCGATCCAGCGGAAGCAGCAACTCCTTCCAGACGAAATGCCACCGGGAACATGTATCTCGCTAATCCGAGACCATGGGGGAATAATTCTAGAGGGGGAGAGAGATCCTTCACAAGGAGGTGTGTGGATGAAGGAGGGAATGGGTGGCCTTTTATAAGAGGAGGGGGTGCCCCCTCTCTCCATGGCCGGCGCATGGGGGGTGACCCCTCACCTCCCCCATTCATGTGGTGGTAACCCCTCCACATTAAAATGCCTCTTCACATTCCCTTTTAAAGTCTCCACTTTAAATGCATTAAATTTCTCCAAATTTAATGCTCTCTTATTTAACAAAACTCTTTTTATTAAATTTATTCAGAATTTGTTAATTACTTTAATTAACAAACATTCACATATAGCCCCCTGCAATATTTCAATATCACATGCAGAACCACTTTCTGCAATTTCACCCGAAACAATTTCCGGTTTCTATTGAAACAATTCCTGCGCTTTGCAATTCTTTCGTCTGAAACATATGTGCTCCAAAATGGTGTCCGGTAACTCTTAAGTGTGCCACCCTACGGTTCGCGAATAATGCAGACATGATCGAGACCCTTCTCCGATCAATAATCAGCAGCGGGACCTAGAGATCCGTACTGACTCCTACACATTTAACGATGACTTATATGATCGTGAGAACCTTTAATGCTTGTAACTAAATCCCTTTGTCTCTCGATATATTACATGTCCGAGATGCGATCATCAGTATCTCCATACCTACTTTGATCTCGTTACCGACATGCACTCTTTTCTCGTTCTCGTGATATAACATTCTAGTGATCACATCACTTGCTTGCAAGCTATCTTAGTGTGATATCACCGAGAGGGCCCAGAGTATATCTATCCATCATCTGGATTGACAAATTCCACTCTTGATCCATGAGCCTCAACATAACAACTTCATAGTACTGAACCCATCTTTATAGTCACCCTGTTACGGTGTGACGTTTGATGTTATCAAGATACTCTTTCGGTGTTAGCAATTAACATGATCTCATGGTCTAAGGATAAAGATTACTTCGCATGATGTTATAGCAATATAAACATAATGACTTGATCGTAATGCTATACTTCGGATGAATGTTCATCACATCATTCCACCAATGGTGTGACCTTGTTATTAACAACATCCAATGTCCATGATCAGGAAACCTTGATCATCTTGTTAATCAACAAGCTAGTCTATAAGAGAGGCATAACTAGGAACCCTTTTGTTTATTAAACACACATGTATTGATGTTTCCGATCAATACAATTCTAGCATGTAAAATAAATATCTATCATATATAAGGAATATATAATAACAACTTTATTATTGCCTCTTAGGGCATATTTCCTTCAGTCTCCCACTTGCACTAGAGACAATAATCTAGTTCACATAGTGATAAATCTAACACCCATGGAGTTCTGGTGTTGATCATGTTTTGCCCTAGGGAGAACTCTAGTCAACGGATCTACCACATTTAGGTCTGTGTGTACTTTACAAATCTTTATATCTCCATCCTTGACATGCTCGCGGATGGAGTGAAACCGGCGCTTAATATGCTTGGAATTCTTGTGAGACCTCGGTTCCTTTGCGTTGGCTATGGCTCCATTATTGTCACAATAGATCACCATTGGGTCCAACGCACTGGGAACCACACCTAGTTCCGTGATGAACTCTTTCATCCAAACCGCCTCCTGCGCTGCTTCTGAAGCAGCAACATATTCCGCCTCCATCGTTGATCCTGCCACCACAGGTTGTTTGGAACTCCTCCAACTAACTGCTGCTTCGTTCAAGAGAAATACGTATCCGGATTGAGACTTAGAGTCATCCGGATCGGTGTCAAAGCTAGCATCGACATAACACTTAGCGACTAGCTCTTCTTCACCTCCGTATATAAGAAACATATCCTTAGTTCTTCTCAAGTACTTGAGGATGTTCTTTACCACTATCTAGTGTTCCGAACCTAGATCAGATTGGTACCTACTAGTCAAACTAATAGCGTGTACCACATCCGGTCTTGTACATAGCATGGCATACATAATAGAGCCTATGGCCGAGGCATAGGGGATCTTATCCATCATCTCTCTTTCTTCCGCCGTAGCCGGACTTTGAGTCTTACTCAATATCTTACCTTGCAACATAGGTAAGAACCCCTTCTTACTTTCGTCCATATTAAACTTCTTTAATATCTTATCAAGGTATGTACTCTGCGATAGCCCAATTAGGCGCCTTGATCTATCTCTATAGATTTTAATGCCTAATATATATGATGCTTCACCAAGGTCTTTCATCGAAAATTTGCTGTTTAGATAACTTTTAACACTGTTTAAAAGATCTATATCATTTCCAATCAATAATATGTCATCCACATATAATATCAGAAATGCCACATTGCTCCCACTCACTTTCTTGTAAATACAAGCCTCTCCATAAGTTTGGACAAATCCAAACTCTTTGATCACCTCATCAAAGCGGAGATTCCAACTCCGGGATGCTTGCTTCAGTCCATAGATGGATCGCTGAAGTTTGCATACCTTATTAGCATCCTTAGGATCGACAAAACCCTTAGGTTGTATCATATACAACTCTTCTTCAATATTACCATTGAGGAATGCAGTTTTGACATCCATCTGCCATATTTCATAATCGAAATATGCAGCAATTGCTAACATAATCCTAACCGACTTAAGCATCGCTACGGGAGAGAATGTCTCATCGTAGTCAACTCCTTGAATTTGTCGAAGCCCCTTTGCGACAAGTCATGCCTTATAGATGGTCACATTACCACCAGCATCAGTTTTTCTTTTGAAAATCCATTTATTCTCAACGGCCTTTCGGTCGTGAGGTAAGTCCACCAAGTTCCAAACTTGGTTCTCGTACATGGATTCCATCTCTGATTTCATGGCTCCTAGCCATTTGTTGGAATCCAGGCACATCATCGCTTCTTCATACGTCGCAGGGTCATCCATTTCATCAACCATGAAATTCACAACAGGATTGCCGTACAGTTCAGGAGTTGCACGTGTCCTGCTTGACCTGCGAGGTTCGGTAGTGTCCTCTTTCGGAGTTTCATGATCATTATCATTAGCTCTCTCTTCATCAGGTGAATTCAACTCCGAAACAACTTCTGGTGCTGCGCCACTCGCCATTCCATGAAGAGAAGGTTCAATAACCTCTTCGAGTTCTACCTTCCGACTACTCACACCTTTCGCGAGAAACTCCTTCTCAAGAAAGGATCCATTCTTGGCAACAAAAACCTTGGCCTCGGATCTGTGATAGAAGGTATACCCAATTGTTTCCTTAGGGTATCCTATGAAGGCGCATTTTCCGCTTTGGGTTCGAGTTTATCCGGTTGAAGTTTCTTCACATAAACATCGCATCCCAAACTTTAAGAAATGACAGCTTAGGTTTGTTTCCAAACCATCATTCATACGGTGTCGTTTCAACGGATTTAGATGGTGCCCGATTTAAAGTGAATGCAGCTGTTTCCAGTGCATAACCCCAAAATGACAGTGGCAAGTCAGTCAGAGACATCATAGGTCGAACCATATCCAATAAGGTACGATTACGACGTTTCGACACACCATTACGTTGTGGTGTTCCTGCAGGCATGAGTTGTGAAACTATTCCACACTCTTTCATGTGTGTGCTAAACTCGTAACTTAGATACTCTCCTCCATGGTCAGACCGTAGAAATTTGATCTTTCTATTACGATGATTTTCCACTTCATTCTGAAATTCCTTGAACTTTTCAAAAGATTCAGACTTGTGTTTCATCAAATAGATATACCCATATCTACTCAAATCATCCGTGAAAGTAACAAAATAACGATATCCACCTCGCGCCGACACACTCATTGGTCCACACACATCAATATGTATGATTTCAAATAGATCTGTCGCCCGTTCCATTGAACCGGAACGGCGTTCTACTCATCTTGCCCATAAGGCATAGCTCATATGTATCAAATGATTCAAAATCAAGTGATTCCAAAAGTCCATCAGAATAGAGTTTCTTCATGCATTTAACTCCAATATGACCTAGACGGCAGTGCCACATATATGTAGACATATCATCATCAAGTTTAATCTTTTTAGCATTAACATTATGAATGTGTGTAATATTACTATCGAGATCCAATAGAAATAAACCATTCAACATATGTGCATGACCATAAAAGATATCATTCTTATAAATCGAACAACCATTGTTTTCAGATTTAAAGGAATGACCACTTTGCATCAAACACGATCCAGATACAATCTTCATGCTCAGTGCAGGCACTAAATAAGAATCATTTAGGTTTATAACTAATCTCGATGGAAAATGGAGAGGTAGCGTCTCGACGGCGATCACATCAACTTTTGATCCATTGCCGACCCGCATTCTGACCTCATCCCTTGCTAGTTGTCGCTTGTTCCGTAGCCCCTTTGTTTGCCTTGCCGGACTTCTTGTCCGCCAAATACTTGGGGCAGTTGCGCTTCCAATGGCCAGTCCCCTTACAATAGTAGCACTCGGTGTCAGACTTAGGGCCAGCTCGGGGTTTCTTTTCAGGCGTGGCAACAGACTTGCCACCCTTCTTTCCCTTGTTCTTGCCTTTCTTGTCTTTCTTGAAACCGGTGGTCCTATTGATCATCAACACTTGATGTTCTTTCCTAATCTCCACTTCTGCAGTCTTAAGCATTGACAGAAGCTCGGGAAGAGACTTCTTCATGCCCTGCATATTATAGTTCATCACGAAGCTCTTGTAGCTAGGTGGCGTACCCAGACATTTTGAGTACGTGCTCACTAACGGAGCTGTTTTCCTCCATCATGCAGCTAAAGAACTTTTATGTAGCATTATAACTCTCTACGGCAGCATGGGTATCCAAAATCATTTTCAATTCTCCCATGGTATCAAAGGCATTGCCATTTTCGAAACGCTTTCGAAGTTCTGGCTCTAGCCCATACAGTATGCCGCAATGAACTAAGTTGTGGTCCTCCTGACGAGTTACATAGACATTCTTTTCTTCGTCAGGGGCATCAGGAGCTGGTAGGGGGCCTAGCGGCGCATCTAGCACATATTGCTTTTGTGCAGTAGTGAGGAGAATCCTCAAATTCATAGGGTGAAGTTGCTACCATTCACAGCAAGTTTCTCTTTCTCCATGAACACATTGAAATTAAAAGCAGGTGGTGCCATCTACAATAGAATTTGTAAAGTTTATTTAGACTAAATTTATGATAGATTGAGTTCAACTAATCCAAATTACTAATGAACTCCCACTCAAAAACGACATCCATCTTGTCTTTTTGGTGATTACATGAACCAAATCCACTACACCAAGTCCGATCATCACGTGAGTTGATGTAGCTTCAAAGGAGAGCATCTATATGGGCATCATATCAACTATATGACTCATGCTTAGCCTTTCGGTCCGTGTTCCGAGGCCATGTCTGTATATGCTAGGCTCGCCAAGTAAGAACCTTAGTATTCGCGTGTGTAAAACTGTCTTACACCCGTTCCTATGAAAGCGTAGATTCGAGTACACCCGATCATCACGTGATGTCTCGAAACACGATCCACAGAACGGTGCATACTTAAGGAAGAACACATTTTTATCTTGATATCTAAAAGAGGGATTATCTTATAATGCTGCCAAAAGCGCCAAACTAGCAGTATAAGATGCTAACATCTAATGTGTAAAGTGAGATGATATGGTCCATGCATTTGATCTCTATCACTTGCATCGTGGTATGATCTCTATCATTCCTTTGGGTGTAAGGCCAAGGTCTATGGAACTTACACGTTGAGTGTGTTGTAAGAGTATCTATTATACATCTACTTACAACAATACCATATCAATACACTAGCCCAACAACGATCTAAACTAGACGCCTCTAATTTATCAATTGCAAGTTTTACGTGGCTTAGGGCTTTCGGAGATAGAACCATTCTCACCTACGAACATGAACCACAACGAGGATAACTAAGTTATTAGCAACTCGTTGTAAATCAGATATTGAATATAGTAGGAGAGACAGACACCCGCCAGCCACTTATGCAAAAAAAGTTGCATGTCAGTCGTGGAACCGGTCTCATGTACGATGACATGTAAGGTTGGTCCGGGCCGCTTCATCCCACTATGCCACCAATATGAAAAATACATAGAAGATGCAATAACATGATCATCATCGCCCACATATAAACATATGTGTACTACCCGTGGGGGTGGCCTTTTATAGGAGGAGGGGGGTGCCCCCTCTCTCCATGGCCGGCGCATGGGGGGGTGACCCCTCACCTCCCCCATTCATGTGGTGGTAACCCCTCCACATTAAAATGCCTCTTCACATTCCCTTTTAAAGTCTCCACTTTAAATGCATTAAATTTCTCCAAATTTAATGCTCTCTCATTTAATAAAACTCTTTTTATTAAATTTATTCAGAATTTTGTTAATTACTTTAATTAACAAACATTCACATATAGCCCCTTGCAATATTTCAATATCACATGTAGAACCACTTTCTGCAATTTCACCCGAAACAATTTCCGGTTTCTATTGAAACAATTCCTGCGCTTTTGCAATTCTTTCGTCTGAAACATATGTGCTCCAATATGGTGTCCGGTAACTCTTAAGTGTGTCACCCTACGGTTCGCGAATAATGCAGACATGATCGAGACCCTTCTCTGATCAATAATCAATAGCGGGACCTGGAGATCCGTACTGACTCCTACACATTCAACGATGACTTCTGTGATCGTGAGAACCTTTAATGCTTGTAACTAAATCCCTTTGTCTCTCGATATATGACATGTCCGAGATTCGATCATCGGTATCTCCATACCTACTTTGATCTCGTTACCGACATGCACTCTTTTCTCGTTCCCGTGATATAACATTCTAGTGATCACATCACTTGCTTGCAAGCTATCTTAATGTGATATCACCGAGAGGGTCCAGAGTATATCTATCCATCATCTGGATTGACAAATTCCTCTCTTGATTCATGAGCCTCAACATAACACCTTCATAGTACTGAACCCATCTTTATAGTAACCCTGTTACGGTGTGACGTTTGATGTTATCAAGATACTCTTCCGGTGTTAGCAATTAACATGATCTCATGGTCTAAGGATAAAGATTACTTCGTATGATGTTATAACAATATAAACATAATGACTCGATCGTAATGCTATACTTCGGATGAATGTTCATCACATCATTCCACCAATGGTGTGACCTTGTTATTAACAACATCCAATGTCCATGATCAGGAAACCTTGATCATCTTGTTAATCAACAAGCTAGTCTATAAGAGAGGCATAACTAGGAACCCTTTTTGTTTATCCAACACACATGTATTGATGTTTCCGGTCAATACAATTCTAGCATGTAAAATAAACCTCTATCATATATAAGGAATATATAATAACAACTTTATTATTGCCTCTCAGGGCATATTTCCTTGAAGTAATGCATATTTTATCTTGCAAGATGAACCAACTTGAGTCACTATCAAGGGAATAATGTTGAAGAAATTAGCAATATCATGACTACATTGAGCAACAGTGATAACCACCAACTTCAACTGATGAACAAAGCAATGAACATAGAATGCATATGGAGCTTCATCTCTAACCAATTTTTGCAAACCATTGAATTCTCCTCTCATATTAGAAGCCCCATCATAGCCCTCTCCGCGTAGCCTACAAATTGGCAAATCATGATAATCCAACACAGCAAGGAAAGCTTCTTTAATTCTAGCAGATGTACAATCTGTGATGTGCTTAATCATAAGAAATCTATCTTGTAGCAACCCATGATCATATACAAATCTACATGCATCAAGAAATTAACCAGATTAGTAATAAAACAAGTAAACAATATTGAGCATGGTATGCATTACCTCACAATCATTGCCATTTGCTCCTTTATTGAGAAATCTCTAGCCTCATCAATAAGGATTGAGAACTTCTTATCTCCAATGGCATCCTTAACAACCTTGGTCTCACCTCCATTGCCCAACATGGAGCAAGGTCCTTTTGGATGTCCGAACAAATCATATATAAATTTCCTTGCCCCTTATCAAATGCCTCCTTCACGTCATCCTTCTTGTTCTTGTACCAGTCCAATAACTCCAAGAAATTTCCCTTGTTGATGGAAGTGGAGGATTCGTCAAGCCCACAAAAAGCCTCCCCTTGTGCTATGAGATACCTTGCACAATCTAATGATGCAGTTAGACGGATTTTATTTAATATCTTAGACTCCTTGTTGTATACACGAAATTTGGTAGCCACACTTGCTCGTTGATTGTTGAAATCATCACAATCATCCCTAGCAATGTTGTGGCGACTAGATAGACCACCAACATGCTTTTTAAAATTATCCAGACCTGTTTTCCAACTAGTGTAACCATATTTTGTAAACATATCATTTCCCAATCTGCAGCATGTGATGGTTTCTTGAAAAGATATCAATAGAAGCAAAAAGCAGCCTCCTTTTCCACATTGTATTCCAACCAATCATACTTATCCAACCAGTGTGCCTAAAATGATTTCCAAATAGTGCCATCTTGTGTCTTTTTAAATTTATGCCCTACAGCCTTATTTCACCCATTCAACAAATAAGCTCTTCTCATAGCACTTCTAATTTCGGGGGCATAATCTTCTACTGGTGTTCTAAGTCCTGGATCATGAATAATTTGACTTGGATGAAATTCTTGAATAAGCTGACTTGGTTGGTTTGTGCTCTCATCAAATGTGGTGGCATTGCTCTCATCAATTTGGGGACCAGTTTCAGGCTAAGGTTCAGGTTGAGGTCCTTCATGTTCAGGTTGAGATTCAATTTCAGGTTCAGATTGAGTGCTACCGACAGAACTAGGTGTATAATAGCTAAGGATGCTCACATGCTTTCTCTTCATTTTTAAAAATCTGGAAATATATTACACATAGATAAATTAACCAGAGCTAGTACGTAATTACAAATTTGCAACACATATGAGGATTGGAGGACAAATAGCACCGACGATTACCGAAGAACAAATGTTGATGGTTCTGATGCTGACGATGCGCCCAGGTGGCCAGGCGGGAGCTCCTCTCTCCGGACTCCGAAGGCCGGCTGTCTCTAGGGTTTGGTGGTTGCCGGCTGGGCGCGTCCGCACGTCCCCTTCTGTCGCCAGTGGCCGGACGCCGGACGCTGCTAGGGTTTGGTGGCCGCCTTTGTTTCTCTCTTTGCGTTGCGTCTTGCCTGAGTCTGGAGATGGAAGAGTTGTGTTACGTGATTGTGCATGCATGTGTGAGTTGGGCTGGAAACTAAGCTAATGGGCCTCCTAGCATAGGATTATTAGTAGTAATTTTTTTTTACAATTTCGGAGGGCAGGCTTCAGCTTGTTAAAGCATTTCGGGGGCATAATCTTCTATTGGTATTCTAAGTCCTGGATCACGAATAATTTGACTTGGATGAAATTCTTGAATAAGCTGACTTGGTTGGTTTGTGCTCTCATCAAATGTGGTGGCATTACTCTCATCCATTTGGGGACCAGTTTCAGGCTGAGGTTCAGGTTGAGGTCCTTCATGTTCAGGTTGAGCTTCAATTTCAGGTTCAGATTGAGTGCTACCAACAGAACTAGGTGTATAATAGCTAAGGATGCTCACATGCTTTCTCTTCATTTTTACAAATCTGGAAATATATTACACATAGATAAATGAATCGGAGCTAGTTTCTTTACTAATTACAAATTTGCAATAGATATGAGGATTGGAGGACAAATACCACCGATTACCGAAGACCAAACGCTGATGGTTCTGATGCTGACGATGCGCCCAGGCGGCCAAGCAGGAGCTCCTCTCTACGGACTCCGGAGGCCGGCCGGCGCTAGGGTTTGGTGGCTGCCGGCTAGGCGCGTCCGCATGTCGCCTTCTGTCACCAGAGGCCAGACGCCGGACGCTGCTAGGGTTTGGTGGCCGCCTTTGTTTCTCTCTTTGCGTTGCGTCTTGCCTGAGTCTGGAGCTACGTGCTTGTGCATGTGTGTGTGAGTTGGGCTAGAAACTAAGCTAATGGGCCTCCTAGCATAGGATTATTAGTAGTAACTTTTTTTACAGTTTCGGAGGGCAGGCTTCAGCCTGTTAAAGCATTTCGGGGGCATAATCTTCTATTGGTATTCTAAGTCCTGGATCATGAATAATTTGACTTGGCTGAAATTCTTGAATAAGTTGACTTGGTTGGTTTGTGCTCTCATCAAATGTGGTGGCATTGCTCTCATCAATTTGTGGACCAGTTTCAGGCTGAGGTTCAGGTTGAGGTCCTTCATGTTCAGGTTGATCTTCAATTTCAGGTTCAGATTGAGTGCTACCAACAGAACTAGGTGTATAATAGCTAAGGATGCTCACATGCTTTCTCTTTATTTTTACAAATCTGGAAATATATTACACATAGATTAATTAACCGGAGCTAGTACATAATTACAAATTTGCAACAGATATGAGGATTGGAGTACAAATACCACCGATTACCGAAGACCAAACGCTGATGGTTCTGATGCTGACGATGCGCCTAGGCGGCTAGGCGGGAGCTCCTCTCTCCGGAATCCGGAGGCCGGCCGCTGCTAGGGTTTGGTGGCTGCCGGCTGGGCGCGTCCGCACGTCGCCTTCTGTCGCCAGAGGCCGGATGCCGGATGCTGCTAGGGTTTGGTGGCTGCCTCTGTTTCTCTCTTTGCGTTGCGTCTTGCCTGAGTCTAGAGACGGAAGAGCTGTGTTACGTGCTTGTGCATGCGTGTGTGAGTTGGGCTGGAAACTAAGCTAATGGGCCTCCTAGCACAGGATTATTAGTAGTAATTTTTTTTTACAATTTCGGAGGGCAGGCTTCAGCCTGTTAAAGCCTTCTTGCTAGCCTCGCCTTTGGTGTCAATGCTATACACTAGACGTTGGGACTAGAACTAGACTCGGGATTAGCGATTTTATACTTAGGTACCACCGGTGCAGCGTTTAGACCTATGTCTAAGGCCTCTTTGGCTTAACGTTTGACCAACGCTGCACACGTCCTCAAGGCGCCAACGATTCTCCCGTGAGCTGTGTTGTGAAGGGCCGAAGCAGTAAAATAAAATATTTTAAGGGGTTTTAGTATAAAAATGAAGGGGTATGATAAATTTTTCTACGTGTTGCGGGCGGGGGCTGGTCATAGGTATGGAGATTTGTTTGAAAACATGTATCATACACGCGGAAGAGTGGCTACCAACTACAGACAAAGAAAAAAATTGCACACAAATAATTAGGATCGGGTATGCAGGACATTTTTCTGGTGGATCAAAGTTTGCTCAACTAGATTGTAGCTTGTGCAGGCAAGGACGGGTGATGTTGCATAAAGTCTAGAGTAGACTAGAGTACATCGTGATGATCATGCATATACATCACGCGGTGCACTGCAGCACCAATGCGGCGGGGTGAACGTAAGGTGGAGCATGGGCAGTCCGATGCATTCGGATGGGTCGGAGTGAGCATTCATACAAATCGAGAGGGGAATCATTTGAAATATAACATAGTGTCTGAATTCTGTTGGTGCAGCAACATGTGGCACGTGTCCGAGGGTTGATTGCTTCAATATGGTGAGTGTTGACTAATATCAAGTTCAAGTTGGTAACAAGGTCTATCGGGATTGTCGTCAAGTAATGGAAGAAAGTTTAGCCATAGATAATCTGCGAAGGTTGTGACGAGACAACCACGAATTTTATAGCTTTCGTTCTGTAGCTGAATTGCTAACATGCACAACAAGGGTGTTCCAACTATCAGAAATGGAATTCAGTAGCAATAATTCTCCACCTCATCTTCAATGTTGACTTCATGGTTGAAAGTTGATTTATACGGTATTAGAAAAAAATCAAGTGTTCAATCACACTACTACCAGCTCATTACTCAAACTTTGCAAGTCTTTTCAATATCGAGGCCTCATTAATAGGAATTCTTCTATCATACATTCAATCAAACCTCTCTCATATCTCATACGCATTTGTGTCCTTTACAACACGGCGAAATGCTTTGTGGTTGATATGCAGTCGGATCATATATATTGCCTTTCGGTTTAGCACTCTCCATTTCTCTTCTGTGAAACTGTTTTTTAGCAATTATGTGACACTGGATGATATCTTTTATTCACAGTTGGCTCATACAAATCATTGCAATAAAGGATGTATTTCATAATGGGCTTTTGTAATGAGTTTTTGAAAGAATCAAGTTTTATCATACCACTTGTGGTGGTGTCCTCTTTTAAAGCCATTGCGAGCGGCGACCTTAAGTTCTAATACCAACCTACTAGGAAAACTAGGCACACAGCTAAAACATTAAATTGTGATTAGCGTTCTCTTAACATGATAAAAAAGTGCAGCGAAACTAAAGTAAATTTCAGCACCACATGTATACTAACCAACGGATAGTTGTTCTTGTCGGAAGAAACGTATGCCTCAAAAATATATGGAGAGAATAACACCACTTCTCAGCTCTCTCCTAACTTGAGATAATGTGTATTGTATGGAAAGAAATTCTCTCCTAGGCAGACATATTTTCTATGCTAGGGATAGAAGTTCTCAGAACAACGACATAAGTACCAAATCAACGTACAGGGATATCAATATCTTTTACGTGGAAGAACCATCAACATGAGTGGGGAATCTACTCTCTAGTTGCCGAGATTTTTCCATCAAGCTCAGCATACAAGGGCTAAACGCCACCGGTACGCTTGGCATATAAACAACACATGACAATGTTATCGTTTCGTGTAGTGAATCATATGCTGCACTCTTCCATTCTATGCCATCCAAGGTAGTTAATAAAGTATATATTATGTAGGCCTTGTTACGGCTTAGCAGTGGATTAAACCCCTCCAAGTCAAAATCCACCCAACTCCACCTCAATCCACTCCAATCCTCTTGAGCAGGGGATTAATCGAACATAGCCGTAATAAGTTTTATCTAAGACCGGCTTAATGCAGGGTCTATGGTGAAACTTTATTGATGCAGTTCATACAAACGAAGACCAATTGGGAAAGAGTCACCCAATACTGAAGCAGCCACCAGCTCCGCATGAAAGATCACCGCGACCGTTGAAAACTTCCCATATTCGTATGAACTGATTCCACTCGCTCCTCCATCGCCGACATCCGATCTTTCGATGTCCATGTGTGGTGGTGCCTATATCGTGTTGACACTAGGGGAATGGTTGGGCAGTGGCGGATCTAGGATTTTTCCAAAGGGTATGCCACACCAAATTTTTAGCGTGCCTATTGACAAAGGTTTTGCCTCAAAATATTTAAAAATAATGATTGTAAAATATGATAAAATAATGAAGTAAAAAAAGGGACTTTGCATTATACTAAAAAAGCTAAATTGTTAGACACATGCATGGTTGTCGGAGTGTTCTAATATTGAACTAAATTCTTGTTGTTCCATGCCACCCTAAATTTCTAAATTATCCAACTGTGAAATAATCATTTCGGCAACGCTATAAGATATAGTTGATTGTAATAAAATAAACAACAAAATAAAAGATCTTACAAAAAGCTACAACGTTATCTATAAAAAATTAACCATGTACTTGACTTCCAAAGATTAATAATCAGTTGATTAAATTATAAGCTAATGCTAGACAGGTAGCCCATATACTACATAAACACCGCATAGAGTAGCTCCAACGTACATACAGTAGTTAAATATTTCCTTTGATTAGTTGTCATAGCAAATCAGATCAAATCCATTAGCAAAATAGCTACGTTGTATGCATGGTGCATAGCCATAGCTGGCTTACACGAGAGAGGCTAAAGCTCTCACATCAGTTATTAATCAGATGGTCAAGCAACTACCGACGAAGACAGAGTAAAGCTCACATCGGTAATTAGTCGGATGGTCTGCAACTACCATGCATGGCCGCTGGCTGCATGTATAACCCAGCTCCAGCTCGATTACAACGTTGATTCAAACGAAGATTAGCTAGCTAGGCCGGGCCGCAGGGTATGCCAGGGCATACCTGGCATACCTTATAGGTCCGCCACTGTGATTGGGTACTCGCGATGAGGAGAAGAGGATGCTAGGGGAATGAGTCGGTACTCGGGTCGGCACCGCGTGTAGGATGAACAGCCACCACGCCATTTACTCCAGCTCGTGGGGAGACGAGCCATCATGCGTGCACTGCCATCTGAAACCAACGAAAATCCACATGTGCAGGTACGGGAATGGCGTAGGGTCATTAATAACATTGACCGCCCGTGTTGAGTGGCTGCCAACTGGCCCCGACACGAACGGAGGCAGTTTATTCCACGTGGCTTGTGTTGTCGTCAAACTCAGCCCAGCCCTTGGTTGCCGAGGACGGCAAGGCAGAAAGTTTAGTGGGTGTCTCAAACTGTCGGCACATATTGCGGACCACCAGTGTGGAGCCTTTTTTGGCCTCCACGCCCCAACTCGGGTAGGGGGCTGGTTTTGGAATGCCGGTGGAGATACTCTAAGGGGAATTCCAATATTACATGGTTCACGCCCTGTGTTGTAGCCCGGGCAGCCCTGGGCCCACCCTTGGGGCACCCTACAAACACCAAAAGTCGCACGCCACTAGTAGCCTTTTTCTACTTGTGTGTCTGGCTCATGTTGTGTAGGATGATGGTATTCCGAGCGAAAGCCTCACACCTAGCATCGAGCGTTGTTTCCTTTAAGTTTCTTCTCTGAAAGGTGGGTTATTTATGGTAAGGCGGCACAAAGGGCACATGTGCGAGAGAGAAATATGCAAGGGCATTTTTGCAACAAAAAATAAGTCGCCACATGTCCCCACTTCTTGTTCACTTGGACCAGTTTTTGCAGGGGAAGACAAGTTACAAAATTATGGGACTGCCGGTTTGTATATATCTCAATTCTATTCTTTTGTGTGTTCTGTCTAACCGTGGTGCCGACATGCTGCGTGATTGCGATAGTGTTGAATTCGTTTGTCTATACAAGACGAAAGAGCAACATCTTTCCATGTGATCTATATTTGTCAGGACTGCCTCGTTGCTATCAAGCCGTTTTGCATGACATTAGACCGTTTACACGCGAGTCTCTCCATGAGACCATGACCAAGAATAATAGAGCCACTAGCGTTGCTGAATGTAGCGCGTAGTAGGTACTAGTAATGTTCGACAATCATATCGTTCCCTATATAACCACGGACAAGGAGAAAAAAATTAGAGGATCAGCCGAGAGCCTGTGACTTCGGAAAGAGGAAGGACCATGGAGCCTTCTTTTTCTTCTTCCTCCTCTTTGGCACGCAGCGTTGCCATTCTTGCTCTCGTATGCAGTTCCCTGGCATGCTCCGCGGCGGCCCGAGGTAGCGATCAACGAGAGATACCACGCCGGTTTCATGCGTGCATCTTCTTCTCTAACCACTAAGCTAGGTGCCTAGCTAGGTTAATTGTTGTGTTTGTGCATTTACTAACTGATGATGCTTGCATGCAGCTGCTCTTGATGGACACCGACACCGTCGGCCAAATGTTCCTCCCTCGCCGGACCCCGGGAAGAGCCCAACAGCGGTGACACCCACCCCAACTCCAGTTCCAACTCCAGGAATCCCTATTCCTCCACCGCCACCGGTGCCCGGGAAGAACCCCGTGATCACTCCAGGGCGAGTCCCCTTTCCTCCGCCGCCGCTAGTGCCTGGGAAGAGCCCGGTGATCACCCCAAGTCCAGTCCCTTTCACTCCTCCGCCGCCGGTGCCCCGGAAGAACCCGGCGGTCACTCCATGTCCAGTCGCTTTCCCTCCGCCGGCGCTGCCGCTCGTGCGGTAGATGTCGGCACTGGCGCCGCACCGCAAGACCTTGCAGCAGTGCGGTTACACGTGAAACGTTGCCGTGTGTACTTACCATCGATGATGATGCTAATTAATAAAGAAAACAAATAATACTCTAAGTATTAATATTATCAGCGTATGTAAAACCACAATTCCTGTTATATCGGACTACCGAAAGGTTGCTTACCAAGGTGTCAAGTAGGATCCCACAGAATTCCCCACTTGTAGTTAATCTTGAAATTTCTAGTGTAATTAATCTCAAAAAATAAAACTAGTGTAAATTTTGTTACTTTCGTGGAATCTCATTTAACACCCTATTGCTTACCTGTGTTGCTCTGCATGGCTTGATATTCGAATGCAGAAAACTAAAACTGTACGCCGGACGAAAAACGGTCAGCCCACAATTCCACATGCAATCTTTTAATTTTTCTTATTCTCGAAAACAGGCACATGTCACTCTGATAGAGCACTTTCTAGCCCTGTTTGGAAGATGGTACCCTAAAAACTTCAAGGTCTTTCAGCTCAAGATCCAATACATAACGCCCTTAGAGCATTTCTAACAGATACCGCAAAACCCGGAACCGCAAAAGTCGTTTGCGGTGAACCGCAAACCTGTTTTGCGGTAAGATTTGTGTCCTAGCAGAACAGATCCTTATATTTAGATAGGAAACAAACTATATCGTGAATATTCTCTCTCGAAACAGGCTTGCGCCCTGCTTTATAAATAAATCAACATCCAGTTATAACCAAGATCCAACACAACACACACCTAGCCAGAGCTAACAAAAAGGAGAAAGAGCAACAAACTCTGCTAGAGCCTCAACACAAGAGGGACGAGACCAGCCCGTAGGCGCCTAAGTTAGGGAGGGTCAGGTGCCGAGAAGGGGAGCGTCGCCTCTCGCAATGCCGGGAGGGTGCCTTCCACGTGCTCCTGATCCCGCCATCTAGCATGCGGGTACCACTGCTACAAGTAGGTGATAAAAGAAAAAATGGAGTTAGAAGCACGGCTAGGGAAGATCCGCTCAATCACCATCTTGTTCCTAACGTTCCAAAGGGTCCAAACCAAGGCTGCAAATACAAGACAGAAGAGGTGGCGCCGCCTTCTAGTACGGTTTGCCTCATTCTGTAGGAACTCTCCGAGATCCTGGGTCTGCCACGCAGGCCCTAGGGCATCCCCGGACAAAGCTCCACAAGAACTGAGCCACCGTGCATGTGAACATAATGTGGGTGTACGTCTCTAGGGTCCCACATAATAAACACATGCTATCACCGGGGCCATTGTGCATAGCCACTTCGATGCCAGTCGGCAAGCGATCCCCGAGAAGCTGCCAAAACAAAAATACGGGTATTCAAAGGAAGGGGAGCCTTCCAGAGCAGGGTGGTCCAGCCTAACTCAGGGCCATGTATGCCGAAGTAACCAAGAAAGCGCCCACTGGTGACAGCCTCCAAGAGACAGGATCCCTCTCCGAGGAAAGCAATCCTAGGAGGGAGGTACTCAGTCTCAGGAAATACGCGGCCTCAGCCTGACTGAAAGTCCACCGGAGAAAGATGTTATAGTGTCCCTCTTGAAAGGTATCAACCACCAGGATCGAGGGGGCGCACTGATGGCGAACAAAACAGGGAACTCCTCACAAAGAGGAGCATCCCTTAGCCAAGGGTCCATCCAAAGGAGAAACCCCCTCCCGTCACCAGCACTAAAGGTGGCTCCCCACTGGATCAGCTGCTTGATGTCCTGAATGGCTCTCGAAAATTGGGATCCCTCTCTACGCACGCATGCTAATAGGGGTTGGCCCTGGAGGTATTTGTCTTTGATAAGCTGCAACCAAAGCCCTCCATCATCCCTAAGGATGTGCCAGACCCATTTTAGCATCAGGGCCACATTGAAGTGGCACAATTCGAGGATACCTATGCCCCGAAGAGCCCCGGGGGCGCACATGTCAGCCCATTTAACCATGTGATAATTCTAACTACCATCCCTAGCCTCCCAAAAGAAGCAGGACAACTCTTTCGTGAAGTCCCCATGGGTGCCTTCTAGTAGCAGGTAAAGCCCCATGTGATACATGGGGAGGTTGGACACGCATGTGTTGATCAAGATCTTCTTGCTCCCCTTAGTCGTGAGTCTAGCCCGCCAGGGTTCAACTTTCGACCGAACTCTCGTGACTAGGGGGCAAGGTCTTTAATCAACACAATGTCTCCCTGATAGGCATCCATAGGTAGGTGATAGGGAAATCAACCAACCTACAGTTGAGGTTATCAGCTATGCGTTGTCTATCCTCATATGAGTACCCCAAGATCATTACCTTGCTTTTATCGAAGTTCATATTTAGGCCGGGCATGGATTTGAAGAACATCAACGGGAGTTTGAGGTTGATGATGTCAAGGTCAGAGCCCTACACCATAATCATCATGTCGTCCGCATATTGGAGTTACGTGATACCACCTCCAGGGATCAGATGCCCGACCACACCAGCAATGTGTCCAGAGATTTTGGCTCTATCCAGAATTTCTGCAAGGGAATCTAACGCCGAGTTAAATAGTGGGGAGAGATAGGGTCCCTATCTAACTCCACATGAAGGCCTAAAATAAGGGCCATTCTCCCCATTGTCATTAATTGTCGTACTACCGCTTATGACGAACTGCACAGTCCAGCATATCATTTGTCATCGATACCTCTCCTTTCTAGCACTAGGGGAAGAAAGGTCCAGTCCACCCGATCATAGGCCTTTTGGAAGTCTAACTTTAGCAACACTCCTTTTTGATGGCGTGTCTTGACTTCATGAATAATTTCTTGGAGTTCAAGAACACCATCATGAATCAAGTGCCCCTCCAGGAAGTGAAACTTGAGAGGATGAGTAAGCCGCTAAAACCTTAATTTGCAAGTAAAAATCCACCCAACTCCACCTCAGTCCACTCCAATCCTCTTAAGGAGAGGATTAATCGAACATAACCGTAATAAGTTCTATCTAAGACTGGCTTAATGTAGGTTCTATGGTGAAACATTATTGGTTGCAGTTCATACCGACGAAGTCCAATTGGGAAAGAGTCGCCCAACACTGAAGCAGCCGTCGGCTCCACACGAAAGATCACCCCGACTGTTGAAAACCTCCCATATTCGTATGAATTGATTCCGCTGAGTCCTCCGTCACGAACATCCGATCTTTCGATGTCCATGTGTGGTTGTGCCTATATCGCGTTGACACTATGCCCGGCTATGACAATGCGCAGGACTGCTACTCTCATGGGCTGGAGATGAAAACTCTTATTAATTATTAGTACCAACTAGCACGGTGGGTGTAACACCCTCGAATCGGCCCTATGCAAGTTTTAGCGCTTCCCGCCAAACCCGCATAGAAACGATTCAAGGACGCCCACCAGGCACTTTCGTGCGGGTGGAAAACGAAGTAATACCATTACACAACAGTCCTCGATGGGACCCACAGAACAGATATATATACAACAGTGACTCCATGAGTCAAGAATACAGATATACTATTCAAAGATCCAAATCACCTTGAAAACGATAGAGCGTCCGACTCCGGACAAGATGCAAATGGGGCTAAGAGCCCTGAAGAATAACCAATGGCGTCCATAACCCTGCCCAGGCCAAGCCGGAAGGGGAACCCTGCTAACGACGTCGATCTCAAACCTGCTAAAATAAAAGGGGTGCCGACGAAGGGCAAAGGAAAAAGAGGAGCGTCAGTACTAAGGCCAGTACATGGCGAGGCTAGAATTCGGCGGCTCTCGCCTACATAGGTATGGTGGGCTGAAGCGGCAGCACAGCGACACTAAACAACCTATAGAGACTCAGTATCACTGGCGGCTATTGGAGAGGGGTAAGTAAGACCTATTCGGATCCTACCTGAAGCTAACACCAATCATACCCATCCTGGTATTTCCCCTCGAGACCAAACGAGGAAGTCAGACCAAGGAACTCACACAGTTGGCAATTTTACTCATTCCGTTATAGTTGCAGCACTTACTAATCAAATATGTAGCTTTAGTCATCCTGAAGCATAAGTAATGGGCAATTTTAATTAACATTCAGTTGTAGTTGGAACATTTACTAGTCAGATATAATTGTCCTGAGGAATCCCAAACCCAGCAATTGTTGGCACTTTTATCACATTCCATTGGAGTTGCAATACTTACTAGGCATGTATAGTATGACACAGATCACTACAGATCCACCAGTTGTTGGCATTTTTATTATCCATTCCATTATAGTTGAAGCTGAATAACTAATCACATATTAAGTCAAATTTATAGCACTACTTTAGTTATGCTTGTCTATGATCGAGATACTGTGCTCCAAGTCGTCCATAACCGCGGACACGGCTTTCAGAAAGTTTTACCCTGCAGGGGTGCACAAATAGCAACACACACTCAATCAACCTCGGAAAAACCAACTCAAAACCCAACGAGGCATTCACGACAAAGCGATCACAGGATTCAGAAATATTTCAGGGGGCCACTCCACTAAGCTACCCGCAACAAAGTTGGCCGGCTCCAGAACGGACCCAGGGTTTGCGACGACGGCTGTAAACGACTAGGAAACCGAAAGTGTGACTGGGCTTGTCGATACCGCGAAAACGTGGCGCGATCCAAAACAGTACCGGTGCTCCACGCACAATCTTAAATAAAACAGTAACATGGCATAAGTACAGGATAGTAATAAAGCCCCAAACTACTTTGTGGCCCCAATAAATAGAAATGAATCAAGCTCTGGCTCAGGGGGGTCCACGGCCTCCCGGATGTGGATAGTGGGAAAAATCAAGGAACAAGTGTCAATTACTCGGGGTCCAACGGGACACAAGTGGGCGTGGAAGAACCAAATAACATCTATTGCCCACCGATGACTCTTCATTACTTATATCCAGCAATTTAATAGTTGTGTTTAAAGTCATGATCATCTCCACCACAAACATCTCCGCCATTAAGCATCTGCCAACCTTCGAACAACTGTGGTACTTGACAACACGAGATCGCACCTGAGCAAGCAACTACGACTCGCAAGGCCAACTATCTACCAAACACAGGTAATAGGAGGTGTCCAGGGCAATATAGAGGTTGTACGGGATATATCTGGTACGGAACACTAACGCGTCGCGACATAGATAGCAATAGATCAACAGGAGGAAATAAAGACTATAAATGCAAAATAGGTAGAAAGGGGGAGAATGCTCGCCTGGGGAACCCTGCCGAAGTATCATATCCAGAGAACTTGCCGACACTCGCATCCACTCATCGGCCTAATCCGCGAAGAAGCAAACACTAGAAGAAACACCGGATGTAATATTTAATACTACGGCAGAAGATCCGGTATGATTATGATATGATGCAGATGCGGTGCAATTAGGCAGTATTAAGCGGAACCGGGGTCCCGACAATTAATGGCTCAAGTTGTTTAGAACCCCCGCAATGTAAATGTTGTCTTAACAAGACAGAACATGGCATCGGTTCGCTACACCAATTTAAATGGAGTCCGGAATAAGACAAAGATATCCCGCATAAACACTCCATATTTAATTATTAGGTGAATCGGCATAATGCCCCCAACCCACGATGATATGCATGCCAGATGAACAATTAATATGCAACCAGTTTTATATATAGCATTTAAAAATTAGGGATAGGTAGGGGTCACACATCTAGGGTAGAAGATCTTGGGGTTCCGAAGGTTTGATGGGGTTCAGGCTTGGAGGATCGGTCTTCGGACTCCGGGAACGGGGCTCCAGGATCCGTGAGGAGATCTTGGCGTCCAGGGTCTCGGCGTCTTCGGACTCCGGGTCAGAGAGCTTGGCGTGGCGCCGGGGTTCGGTCTTCGGATCCATGTAGGAGACCTTGCGTGTCCAAGCCGGAGTGCTTGGAATTTGTGGCAGAGATCTTTGGGTCCATGTCGTCGACAACTTTTGGTTCTTCGGTTTCAAACTTTGACGGCCACACGAACATAGTCGGGGTATCCAAGCCGCGTCTTCAAATTCTCTATCTTGTCCAAGGGCATCGGCAAAAATTGGGGCACTGATCTCTCTTCACCGGGTCATCAACTCCCTAACACCATCTCTCCACGTTGTCCATCGTTCCTTGCATACAAGCACTGTTTCAACCAGAAAACTAGCAGATCATCACATCGAAGTGGTTAAACGGAGGATTAACCGAGCGGCAGAGAAACGACCTGGTCGCATCGGACCCGAGTGTGGCCGCTGGCCTCGCAAGCCAGAGAGGCGGCGATGGAACACCACATCAAGGTGAGAAGGGAGGCGCCGGGGCGAGCTCGCGGGTTGGTGCTGGGGCACGCCGCAGAGGAAGGCGATGCCGGGGAGGGGGGACGCTGAGAGGAAGGCGCGAAAGAGGGGCGTCGACGACGGTGACAGGGCTAAACGGAGAGGAGGCAGTCCGAGGTGGCAGACGGCGACCTTGGGGCGCGTGGCGGCGGGTACCGCGGGAGAGGAGCCCCCGGTCGATGGAGAGGCGCTGGCGGCGCTGGAGCTTGCAGAGGAGGCGAGGCGGTCGCGGTCGGGTCGGGGGCCCGCAGTAGTACGGTGGCGAGCTCTGGCCGGCGGACTCGACGAGGTGGAGAGGGTGGCTCTGCAGGGGCCGAGGCAGAGCGGCGGTCGATGACGGCAGCGGTCCGGGGTTAAAGCCGAGGGCGACAGCCGAAGGCGAGAGGAAGGCGGCCGGGCTGAGGGGAGCATGCCGACGAGGTTGCCCGGCGGCGGCGCTCGGTGCCACGGGTTGCAGCAGAGGTAGGACGCGGGGCTGGGGAGCGAACAGCGGTCAACGACAACCTGTAGGAGGAAGGTGCCGGGGACAGGAGGACGACGACGAGTGGGGGCCCGCCGCGGCGCGATGGCGAGCAGGAGGAGAGAGGACCGGGGCTCGGGCTGACCGGGCTCGCCGGAGCGGAGGAGGGCGGCGGTGAAGAACGGCGGCCGGAGACGGCTCGTAGGGGGGAGGTGATCTCCGGGGCCGGAGTGCTGGCGACGGAGAGGGAGGGGCTCGGCGGAGACGGGCGAGGCCGGGGCGGCGTGGTAGGTGGGGAGCGGGGACGAGGAACGGGTCGCGAGGTGGGGATCGGATCGAGCGAGCAGGGTGGGGCGGTTGGTGGGATCGAAAACGAGGGAGGGCAGGGTAACGTGCGTGCGTTGTCGGTGGGGCGACCAGGTGGGCGGGGGCCACACGGATAGGCGCGGGGAGGCGTGCAAGTGGGACCTGGGGCTGTGGTTGGTGGGGGGTGAGTGCATGCGGGGGGGGGGGGCGTGTCCAGGCGGGAGATGGGTGCGGGTCGGTCGGGTGGGGTCAGGGAGAGAGGCAGGGGTTGGGTTGGGGGTGTGTGCGTTGTGTGCTGTGTGCGTGTGGGGATGTGGCAGGGGGTAGGACCAGGAGGCTGAGGTGGCGCACCGCGAGTGACCGGAGTGAGGTGGCAGGGGGAAGGAGGTTGGTGGGTGGGTGAGCTGAGGTGGACAGGCGGGGGTTGGTGGCACTAGGTGTGGTGGGGCTGGCTAGATATTTTGGGGGTGGCCGGCTGGGCCGGTCCGGGCCTGGCGGGCTGCCCCTTAAAAATAATATAAAATTTTATTTGTTTAAAACGGGGTGTTTGAAAACTGTTTGTAGACGAAGCAAAATATTCCGGACAACCCGGGGTTTTAATTTGAATAGAGACGGAATATTTAGAAAACAAAACTAGGCGTTTCGAAAATAGTTTAGACAAAATCCATGCAAGATGACATGACGATGCTCAAATGCAAGGTGGCATAATGACATGAGCATGCGGTCACGACGATGCAATGCACAAAAACAACGCGATTTTCTAGTAGTGGTTTTGCGGGATGCCACAGTGGGCCTCGTAAATGTGAGACCATTTGATTTAATTACTTAGAATAATCCATTGACTTTTTTATGCATTTATTATGATATTGAAATTAAATGGATCTACTGGCCTTCTCTTATTGAGTGAAATTTTTATAGGATTTTATTGAGGTATTTTTCCTAAGGCTTAAAGCGCAGTAATTGTAAAATTGTAGGATTATGTGTCGTTGAACCATACATATTAAAAAATAGAAATCTGAATATAAAACATATATCATAGGAGAACAAAAGTAATTCTATAAAGAGATTTGTACTACTCAAATTTTCTTCCAAAATAGAGTCCAAAAGAATTAGTATAGATTTTTAATGGATTATGAACATATGAATTAAATAACGTACATACAATAAATATCTAAGAATCCATATCATCTAATAATCTTAAGAAATTTCATGGAATCAAAGAAGTAGAATCCTTTGTATTTCCTACTTCCTGCTTTTAGATTCATGATGTCTCTAACCTTTGATCTAATTAATCCATTCTTTTGATCCCATGTATTTTAGCCTCACTTATATAGTTCAGTCGATGTGATATGTTTGCGTATATTTATGAAGATATATTATTGTGATTTATGTACTAGCTATGTGATGATCTATTGTTTTAATCTTGTGTGTAGTAATAAAAAAAGGGTTCACTATATTGACATTTAGTTATTTAATATTTTAAGTTACAACTTCTACCATATCACCTTCTTGAACATAATGTGCTCTAAAATAGTCTAGGGCCTACGATATGATTTATTTAAATTATGACATGTATTGGCCTGGCCGGGACATGTTTGTGCAATTTTAAAGTCTGACGGGTCATGATCCACTAACAAAAGTATGGCTCATTAGATGTTATCATTTTTCTTGACAGATTATTCATATTTGTTTCGGAAAACACCAAGTACATTGATGCACATACACATGTTTTCTTTCCATTTGACCCTACTATGCTTTAAGCATAAATATGCAATATGTTTTAGATAATAGCTGATTAATGTGATATTTGTTAGCTATTTTATCTATAAATAATCAATGTGGAAGGCATGCTACCATATGGACCACATGCTCAACCAAGCGCAACATGAGCTACTGTGAGATTTTCACTCTTTTAGTGGTAGATGGAAGACCTGCACACGGATGAATTGTGTGGCCATAAATGTTACCAATATCTATTGGATTGTCGGTCGGTTGTACTTTGTTTTTTAATCGGTTAGAGTGGATAATCGTAGCACCAAAATGTGTGTGAATTAATTATCAGAGCATTTGTGCTATATACAATTGTAGTCTAAATTGCAACATAGGTTTTCTTGCGAAAAATGTTATCATCGGACTATTACTTATGTACTCACGCATGTGTCTATAAAACAATCAACTTCCTAGATCTGCTTAGTTTTCTTGGTCAGGTTAATTAGTTCAATTGGAAACAATGCATGCATGTCCATCCAAGTTGAACAACTAGCTTGATCGATCGGCTTCAGAGTTAATCTCCATGTCCATACGTGTATTTTACACGGACTCTGTCTGGCCAGATCGATCAACTTCGCAGTTGATATCCAAGTCTGTAAGTATTTTATGCGCATTATGCATTCATATGATCTCAGAAATATTCCGAACGCAAAAGTAGGACATCAAGTACTACTAGTTTGCAGCTACCTCCAAAAAAATGTAGCTTGCAGCTGATTTATGAGCGGCAGTATGTGACCTTGCCTGCTCATGACCTCGGTGTATGTATGTGCATCCTCTTGATACGTACAGTTGTGAAGATTGAGCTATTTAATAGTGCTGGCTAGTGGGTTGGTAACGATAACGCACGAGTGGTGAGACAGTTAAGGTTGTACGTATCTGGTTAATTGCGAGCAGGACTAATTCAGACATTTGCCTATAACCATGGTTTTGATCGAGCTATACCATAACTTGCGCCCGGATTGCGTTTTAGTCCTACTTCTTGCAAACTGCACACCGCACACCCCACAACTTGCATATCGGGTTCGTTTTTCGTCCTAGCCATTCAGCTACCGGCACGTGGCTGCCAACGTGGACAGGTAAGTTTGCAGAGAACCCCTTGGGCTGATTAAATATCGCGAAATCACCAGGTCCTCATAATCCGGCCCTGCTCCCGTACTCGTACGCCTCTTATCCGTAGAAATCCCCAACGCGAAGCAATGACGACGACAATCTTGGCGGCGCTCGTCCACCGGCTGCTGCGGCGAGAAATCTTGGTGGACGTGGGAATCCTCGTGGCCGGCTGCGGCGCCCCGCCTCCGTGCCGCGCAGACGACCAGGCTGCTGTCGTGGAGAAGCTCGCTGCGGACATCGTCGGCATCCTCGGGCTCGGCGCCGGGACGGGGGTTCTCCAGTGAAATCCAAGGCGGCGAGCGCTCGACGGCGATCGGCGCGAAGGCGGATGGCCTCCGGCTCCATGGCAGAAGGCGTCCCATGCGCCCATTCGCGGAGGGGTGTGGCTCAGGGGCGGCAGGAGCTCGGCCGCACCTCGACACAGAGGGATGCGGCGCCATCGGCTGCACCTCGAGGCGGAGTAGCGATGGAGGAGGTGGATGGGCAGGCGGAGGAGGAGCATCAGGCTGAGGCGGAGTATCAGTTCCAGTTTGTGCAGATCCTTTTTCGATAAAATCAGTTTTTGAGGTGTGTTATGGTCAGCTGCAGGTGTTCTAAGAGGAAATTTGTGTCATCACCTGACCTTTGCCGTGATGTGTTCTTGTGGATGCAGGTGCCCAATGTCATCGGCGTCGTGTTGCTGCTACTGCAGGTCCTCCTCTATGCCATGCACTGCAGGGCCAAGCCCCAGGAGGAGGCGACCGTGCCCAATACCAATTGCTGCTTCATGCATATTTGCATTGCAAAGGCCCCTGCCTATGGATTTAGAGAGAGGATGAAGCCTGATAACATTTTCCCCAACAATGTCATCGCAACTTTACTTGCTAGTACTAATCCATTCAACCAGAAGAGAGGATGAAGACCGACGAGACCTACAACGCCAGCAACAACTCTTCTGATTTTGGCACTAATCTGGTAGCAACGTCCCCAAGGATGAAAACCAACAAGCCGTGACCAATATGTGTGTGTCCTCAGAGATTTGCCGCATTGATCAGGTGGAGCTGTATTTAGTGTTGTGTTTACTCGAAGTGACATAGATACATGAAAAATGTAGAACAAGTAGTCTTGTATCAAATATGTGTGTGTATGTGTGAGAGAGGGATATGTGTGGCTACATACTGTCAATGTATGAGATATATTATATGAGCAATATATGAGTGCTTGGCTATATTATCCGAGCAATATATTTTGCTATATTATCTGAGAAATATATTTTTCTATATCTACTACTGTCAAGGTGTAGCAATATTGGCTATATCTAGTACTGTCAAGGTGTATGAAGGTGTAGAAATATATTTGGCTGTATCCACATAAATGGCTGGAAACCATGTAATTCACATAAATATCTAGAAATCCATATAAATGGCTGGAAACCATGTAAATTCATAGAAATGGCTAGAAAGCATGTAAATGGCTGGAAACCATGTAACTTCACATAAATGTCTGGAAATCCATATAAATGGCTGGAAACCATGTAAATTCACAGAAATGGCTGGAAACCATATAAATTCACATAAATGTCTGGAAATCCATATAAATGGCTGGAAACCATGTAAATTCACATAAATGTCTGGAAATCCATATAAATGGCTGGAAACCATATAAATTCATAGAAATGGCTGGAAAGCATATAAATGGCCGGAAACCATGTAAATTCACATAAATGTCTAGAAATTCATATAAATGGCTGTAAACCATGTAAATCCACATAAATGGCTGGAAACCATGTAAATCCACATAAATGACTGGAAATCATGTAAATCCACTTAAATGATATAAACCCATATGAATCCATATAATTCCATCGAAAGCTATAGAAATGCAACATCACATTTATTATTTGAACTCAACCTCACTCACAAACTCACAGTACATATCAAATGTCATCAAAAGTTGGTGCATTTTGAATGACATGAGACTCTTCTGTTCTTAGATCAGGAACTTCTACATTGAGATCAGGAATATGACTTGCAGGTCTTTTTTCCCCTTCCCTCTTTCTCTTGTGCTGTTGTTGCCTTGAATCTAATTCCTCTAACGGCTGTTCTAGGTGCATTGCTTCTTCCTCTAGTACCTCTTCCCGTCACACTTCCTGTAGTGGATGATGTTGTCACTCTTCCTCTTGATGATGGGATACTTTCTCTAGCAGCAACAATGAAAGCATTCTATGGAAGTGGGCCAATTAACCTCTAGATGGGCACATGTTCTTGTTCCTGCCAATATAATAATTATGAAAACACATCACAATCGAATATTCAGTTGGAAATGAAAATAATTAGTAAATTCAAACCTCCGCTTGCATCATGGAAACCATGGTATCTGGTTGGTTTGTAGGGTCCATTGTTGGATTAGGAGTGTGAGGGATGACATGCTGAACACATTAATTAAGTTAGAACAAAATAGCTGAAACAATTGAACTTATGTGGAAGAAATGAAAATTGTACCTCAATAATGGAAGGGATGTCAATTTGTTCATCTTCCTCTACAATATTATTCTGCCTTTGTTCTTCTAGGTTGTCAAGATATTTTTGGTTCCCCTTCTTATTGTGATTTGCTTTCCCACATATGGAACAATGAATTGTGACCCCTGCCTTTGTAAAGATTTTCACCCCCTTCTTTACTATCTCCTCAGGTGCTTTCCTCCTATTTTTCTTAGGCCTTCCCATAACTTTGGTGAAGAGAGGTGGGTGAATGGTTGGACCATTTACTTTCTCCCAAAATGGCCTTCCTCTCAATGGTGCCAAGTTGAATGCATATGCTTTGTTAAATGTGTCAACAGTGTAGCAACTATGCACAAGATTCTCTGGATTGATGTTGTCTTTCCTACAACAAGTTACTACACGATGACAAGGTATTCCACTAAGTTTCCACCTCTTGCAATCACATGTTCTTTCTTTGAAATCTATAGTGTATTCCTTCTCAAACTCATGGCTACTGACAGAGTACTTGTAGTTACCAGCTGGTGTAACAGCACACTCATTGCTCCACTCTATGAATTTCTCCAACTTCTTCCTAATCTTTGGACAAATCCTCCTTGTCATCTGCAAACCTTCTCTCTACTTGCTCTCAATCCTTTGTAGAATCTTGTAGAATAGAGTTTCCAACATGGATAAGAAAGGCATTTCTCTGGCATCTACTATGTAGCTGTTGAAAACCTCTGAATGGTTGTTCAACAACATATCACACTTGGGGAATTCACTGAAAAATGCTTTTACCCATGTTTTTGGCACAAGCTGCTCAATCCATGTGAATGCTGCAGTGCTGTCCACCTTCAGCTTGTCCATGCTTCTTTGCCACTTGGGAACAAATGTTGATCTTGCAATTGCCCATATGTCATTCTTCAGTGTCTCTCCTCTACTTCCCGCCCTCTGGAAATTCTGTATCAAGTGTCTTACACAAAATCTGTGTTCTGCATCTGGAAATACCTTTTCCACTGCATTTATTAGACCCTGAAAAAGAAGATGTAATTACTTGTTAGTTGCTGCATAAATGTGACAACAATAGGAACAATGTTGAAAATTATTCGTTAGTAGTTGTATAAAAAGAAACAATGTGCCAAAAATGCATACCTTCTGCCTATCACTCATAATTGTCCATGGGCCAGTGTTAGTTATGTTGAGGTCATCTTTCAGATTGGTAAGGAACCATTCCCATGAACTAGTGCACTCAACTTCATCTAGACCAAAGGCAACAGGAAATATGCAATCATTTGGGTCTATTCCTACAGCAGTCAAAAGCACACCCTTGTATTTAGTTTTGATATGGCACCCATCTAAGCAAATAAAAGGCCTACATCTAGCAAGGAAACCCCTCTTGCAAGCATCATAACTCCAGTAAAGTGTGGCCAAGTGTTCCTTGTGGTCAGGACTATGTGGATCATTTACTAAATTTGTTGTCAAGAAAAAATGTGATCCAGGGTTGCTTCTCCTCAACTCTTGCCCATAATCAAGAAGTTGATTGAATTGTTGAATCTCATCACCATGGATGTGTTCCAATGCTGCCTTTCTTGCCCTTCTTAGCTTCCACCTTGGAGGGCACATTTGAATTCTCTTGTAACCTTTGCACCAAAGCTTTGAAGCCCCAACTTCTGATTATCTCTAAACTCATGCATGAATTTGTCTGTAAGAATTTTTGAAGTTATTGCCTTGATAGGCCAGCTTCCCTCACATGTGTGATTTCCCTCATATGAAGTGATAACAAAACCACCTGTCCTTTTTGCATCATTGGCAGATTTCAGGAACCAAGTGCAGCCAGGAGCACAATGAGCTTCGAGCCACCTCCTATCATTCTTTGTTTTCTTGATGTGCTTCCTATTTCTGATGGCATATGTGGTAATTGCCTTTCTTAGTTCCTCAACTCCACTAAACTTCATCCCTAGCCTAAAATAAGGATTATCCATGTCCACTTCCGGGTTGAATGCCAGTATAGCCTTGCTCAACTTCCGCCTCTCTCCATCTTGAATGTTCAAATCATTATCTTCTAGTGCACCTTCATCTTATCTTTCATCACAAATTTCCTTTTCATTGTGATCATTCACTGATTTATCTATGTTATCAGCAAATAAATCATCATCACCTGACTCAGCATTATAGTTACTGTCATGACTACTTGCATAATCACTATCAGCTGCAACTTCCACATCATCATCACCTGATTCACCATCATATTCAGAAGGTACCGCTTTGTTTCTCACTATCACAGAAGAGCTAGAACTAGCAATATGTCCAGGAGCTGCAATAGATGGAGAAGGTCTTGGATCAAGTGTAGGTGGATCTGATTTGGGAGCAAGTTTACGTACAAGAGCTGCTGTAGATGGTGGAGGCCTTGGAGCATGAGCATTTGGGTTTCCTGGCCTAATAATTACATCACCTCTCAACCCCTTCAAAAAGTTTGTGTGATCAACATACATCACAAGGGTCTTCACAGTCTTGCTTGCATTGATCATTTGCCTTATTCCTGCTTGATTCTTAATTAAAACCAAACCATCATTCAAATCCTTGCCTGGCATGCACCAATACACATGCACTCTCCCTTCTCTTTTATAACCCAATATCCTCAGAATATTATCAACCCAGCCCAGTGACCAAGTGTCAGTAGTGCAATTATCAAAACTACCTGTCATGGCTGAGACATACTCCAAATTTTCTCTTACCCCACAAAAGAAACCATTATGCACCACTTCTACTGTAAACATGCAAGTATCTTCCCCTGGGAACATCACTGCACAAGATAACTCCATTGTTAATGCTTTGACAAACAAAATCCAAATTGCAACAGAGAGTACTAATAACAATAACTAAAACTACACCGATTGCACATGTTCAGTTTACTGAAAAATAAGTGTTCAATATGACTGCACAATTTGATAAAAGTTTCAGCTTTTAATATATACCATCGAAAACTTGGTCAAGATAAATCATCTGTTTAATACTTACAAATCATGAAAACTTGTGATTATGTGCACACATACTCGTTCATTACATCACCAAAGCTTAGTGCATAATTATTTGAACTGAACTCAAACTGCACTTATTCAAGTAATATTCAGAATACGGATCCTCCTAAACGATCCGATGTAACTAATTACACTACAGGCGCATGATTCCAGCCCTTAAAACTGGATCAGATTGTTGCGATCATATGCAGGCCGGGAGCTCTGCTGCGACCGTCCACGCGAGAGGAGAATTACATGTGGGAGAAGTGGGAGACCATACCGTACGGCGGCGGGTCTTCTCCATGCTCCCGGTAATGCATGGTGGCGGCGGCAGGAACACAATCCTAAGGCGTCGTCGACCTTGGTGATCTCCAGGACTCCAACTGCACGCAGCCGCGGTGCCGTAATTATCGCTCTTACTCGTAACAGCTACGGCAAGGCCTAACAGCTGAGGGGTTACTAGTAACAGCACGTCCCACGCGCAAGGACCTAAGGCATTAATTCTTGGACCTTTCCTGGACATGAGCGCAAAAAATAATACCACCTAGGCAGCAACGTGGACAATTCGGACTGTTAGGACGAAAACTGTTTAGCCTATGCGGGTGTGCGGCAAGAAATGGGACTAAAACGCAATCTGGTCACAAGTTGTGGTACCAATAGTGTTAATAGCTCGTTTTGATCCTTGGTGGGCTGGCTATAACGCCATAACCTTCCTACTGTCGCCTAACCGGTCCTAATGCGTTTTCATTGACTATTATTTTCTTCATAATTATGCTCCAGTTCACTAGAAAGTGATGGCCTGGGCACGTGTCCGTAGTCAAAGTTTTGAACTTTGACCTAGGTGAAGTAAGTAGGATAATACTTATGTCTATTTTTTGAGTGAGACAAAACTTCTATCTATATTAAAAAGAGTCCATGGGGATGGGATACATGTGAACAGTTTTTCCTTTTGAAAGCTATTGGAGGTAATATTTGGCCCCACCCCACTTAATTAACATGGAATCGAAGGCGAAGGCGCAGTGCTAGTCTACTAAATTACAAAATGTCTATATATGTCTCTATTTTCAACGTATATATCTCCATCAAGATGAATCTTTGGTGCAGAACCTATACATTTCAATGTGCAGGATACAATTTTCAGCTCTCAAACAGTTTCTACATTTTCAAGGTCAGAAGGCAAATTTTTCCAAATGACAAACTGTTGCCCGAGGGACGACTTGGACCATTGGAATCGTACGGTTCGCGAGTTGCGCGCTCTCCATGAGATCAAGCCTACCAGCCTAGCTTGCTCCAGCAAGATAATTGTCCGGCGCAGGACTAGTACTTCACGTTCTCTATCTATATATATATATGAACTTCTGAGGTTATTCCCAAGGCAAGGCAACACTTGACACAATTGCGCAGTTTTTGTTACGACGTCGATTGGAGCACGTAACTGAGAAGAGGATCATCATGGAGAGATCTTGGAGTACCATTGCACGAGCTTTGGCAATCCTTGCAATCATATGCTGCTCGCTGCCATGCTTGTCGGCCATCCAAGGTAAGTAGCGGTAATATATTGTAATAGGTCTGGCTTCATGCGACGTTCTAGTAGTATTAAATTATGAGGTGCATATATGTATGCATATCATCAGGCAGGAGACCGTCCGCCATCTTCTCCTCCGGCGCCGCAAGAGGGGCCAATATTTGGCTGCCATAGTGGATGCGCCGGGCCGCCGGGAACGACGACAGTTGCGGCACCGCAGCGCAAGACCCTGGAGTTGCAGGCTGTTGCCAATTGAACGTCCCTTAGGTTTATTATGAAACATGTACAACCTATGCAACCCGAGTGGAGCACCAGGTTTCTATCCATAGAGAGGCGTTTGCGGTAACTTCTTCAACCTGGAAGCTCTGCGATTCTGGTCTCCAGCAGACGTTGTTGTATGAGTTGTATGTGTGGTGGTGGATTGTGTGCGTATAGATTTGGTACTCGGCAGTTCTGAAAAAAGAAAAACTGTGAAACACGTTTTTGCCCATTTTGTCCTACATGGCTCCATACAACGTTACCTTCTTGTCTTCTCTCTGTCCATGACATATTTTTTGCTGAATTTTTGGACACTACATAAAATTGTGTAATAAGTTACAGAATGGTAACCTTTTTTTCAAAATAGGGAGCGGAGCCCCGGCCTCTGCATCGAGCGATGCACATAGTCTTTATTTATTATTAGAACCACAATGCTTGGCTAAGACCATTAGAAAAATCATACAAACCCGAACTGTCAAAACAAAACACCGAGAAAAAACGATAACCATATCGCCAGCTCCCCAACGACATCTATCAAAAACCTATGTACCTCTTTCGACCCCGCCCAATGGTCACTCACACTATTGACACTCGTCAAGAGAAGCTGGAGAGCCTTGGCGCGGCGGTTCGAACTCAAGCAAAAGGAGCCCTAGAACCGCACAGCTTATCCACGGAGCGGCGCCCACGCACACGCTTCGGATGTCGCCGCCTTCACTATCTTCCGCCAACCATCTTCAGCGTGTAGATCGATGTGCCGACTCTTGCCACAGCAGCCACCGACACCACCGCGGTGCCAAGCAGCACCACCCCCCGCGCGCTAGCCGCTCCACCTCTCCTGCCACTTCCATCCAAACGCTTCTCCACAGGCAATGCTCCCAGGAGAGAAAGAGATACCGACACCTCAGCACCGCCATTGCCCGATCCAAAGATCTTAGGGTTTCCCTCGAAGTAACACGATTGAGGTCGACACAAGGTGCACGACAATGCCTGTTAGCGAACTCATATTGTACCGTTCTAGTTGACACGTATGGTTGTTGAAGAGTTAGTTAGCTAGATAAGGACTCTTGTAAACCGATCTAATCTAAATATAAAGATTAGATCGATCCTATCTCTTTAGCCGTACGTGATCAACCACTTGTACTTATCTGCCGATGTTGAGGCTATATTAACACGCAACCGATGCAGCTCAAAGCATCGTTAAACCAAAACCCTCTAGCGATCATAATGCCTTCATCAAGGTAACGACATGGTAACGCCACCATCGCCTGCCAATGGCTCGGTTTTCACCGGCACCTAGGTCTTCCTGCCTCGCTGCTGGGACTGAAAGACGCATCGGGATATCTGCCAATCCAGCTGCAGGCCGGCCACCTTCGACGGAGAAGATGCCACCAAAACCAGGGCCTCCACCCCGGGCGCCCTCATGATGCAAAGTAGGCCGCAGAATACCTCCGGCCGACAGTGGCCGACATCGAGGAGGCGAGGACGTCATCGATCTAGGAACCCTAGATCTCGACACATGCTAATTAACGGTTTATTTTGTCTAGAGGTAGCAACTAAGGAGTTGAATTTGATGCGCTCCTTCTTTGTGTGACATTTATTTTAAAACGTGGAGCAAAAGATGTATCTGATTCTATTAGTTAAGAAGGAGTTGTATCAACATGATGTGATAAAGCTATAAAATGTCCCATCATATATTTGGCCCAACGGCCCCCACCGCACTTAACTAACATGGAATCGGAGGCAACTGCTAGTCAGCAAGAGGTGCGTAATCCTGAACAGTCTACATGACAATAGTCAGAAGGGAAATTTTTCTGAATGTTCTCTACGTTGCCCAAGGGGCGACTTGGACTAATTGAATCCTACGTGGCAGCTCGCCCCACATGAGATCGATAGCCTATATTCAACTTATCTCCATCAAGATTAATCTTCGGTGAGGAAGCTGTACATTTGAATGTACAATATTACCCACACAAAAAATGTTACAATATAAAATTTCCAGCTCTCAAAATGTTTCTACATTTCAAGGTTAGATGGCAAAATTGTCCAAATGCCACCACAATGTTGCCCGATCGAGGGACGACTTTGACCATTGGAATCGTACACATCGTGAGTCGCTCTCCATGACATCGAGCCTATCAGCCTAGCTGGCTCCTGCATCTTCAGTGCCTATACTTCACGTCCTCTATGTATATATGACCATTAGAAGCAAAACGGCTCCATGCACCATTAGACTCTTCCACGATTTACACAATTATTACAGAGTCAGTGTTACGTAGAAGCACGAAACCGAGATCGGAGGATCATGGAGAGATCTTGGTCTACCATTGCACAAGCTTTGGCAATCCTTGCAATCATGTGCTGCTCTCTGCCATGCTTTTCGGCCATCCGAGGTAAGTCTGTAGAAGGTTAAGTAATAACGTAGTAGCGGTGATATACATAGAGAGCCATATACATATTCTAGGGCCGGCTTCTGCACGTACTAGTAGTAGTATAACTTATGATTGATGTCCATATATGCAGTTCTTCAGGAAGGAGACCGTCCTCCATCTGCTCCTCCGGCGCCGATTCCGGGGACACGGGTTGTCTGCTCTAGTGGATGCACTGGGCCCCCGGAACTGACCGCGGTAGCGACGCCGCAGCGCGAGACCCTGCAGCTGCAGGCTGTTGCAAATTGAACGTCCCTGATGTTTATTATGAAACATGGGAGTACCACCGATGATGCAACCGCAATGGAGCATAATGTCTCTATCGATAGAGAGTCGTCCATTGTAACTTTATCAATCTGGAAGGTCCGTGATTTTGGTCTTCAGCACATATTGTGTGAGTAGTACTTGTGGTGGTGGTGTGTGTCCATATAGAATAGATGGTAGTTCTCGGCGTTCCTCAAATAATAAAAATTGTCAAATATTAGTTTTTGCCTGTTTTCTCCAACAAGGCAGCCACACAATCTTATCGATGTACTCCCTCCGTTTCGAAATGTAAGATGTTTTAGCTAAGATGTCTAGATACATTCGTTTTACAAAAGCTAAAACATCTTATGTTATGAAACGGAGGGAGTATATCTTTGCTTTGACCATGTCACATATTTTACTGAAATTTCTGAAAGTTGACAAATTTTTATGATAAATTGCAGAAAAGGTAAGAATAAATCATGCTTAAATTTCACCTCATTTAAGTGAATAGTATATGTGTGTGAACGTCCGAGGCGCAATATAGATTATAGGATAAGCAATCACAACATTACACTGAGATTTAATAATGTGGTTCAGCAATCTTGCCTGTATTTGTAGGGCATACTTAACAGGCTCCTTCCCATGTACTATATAGTTGTACCGTCGACTACAAGTCCATTCAAGATCTTACAGACACATCAGATCTACAACGCCATGCTAGTTCGGCAAGCCACGAGCGCCGGAGCATCCTCAAACTTAATCATGTGTCTAACCTACAACTTGCGTCTCGTCTATTTTGGCTACTCCTGGTGACTTTATATATTAGGCCAGTTTATATGTGTCTGACTCAAACACCTAATATTCTGTTAATTAGAAGCCCAACTGTAGCAAAACTCGTACACATATTCGACATAAATGCAAAAAGTCCACCTTGGAGAATATGACACTCGCCATCTTGAGACACAATGCACGCACCTATGTGTATCTAGACTTGAACCATTATCGTGAGCTTCCCTGCTACTCTCATGACTTCACACGACTCCACCTACAATTGTAGTTCTTTCTTATCGTTATCATGATTAACGCGCCCACGAAAACACACTCTTTTCTTGTGTTCCCAATTTCGCGGAAAAAAACTCACATATCAGGTGCCCATATAAGAGTTACCAAACTCATTATACTTGCTATTGTTGACTGCACATCTAAAAATTTGAAGGAATTTTTTCGTTGCCTTAAGTCATCTCGATTCTTGAGCCAAATTCACATATTTATCATCCACTTTTGCAAATTCTCCATGTCCAACCTTCGTCCATCTCTCGGTCTCGATAAACAGTTGCCATCATGAACCTGTTACTCGTCAACACAGCTCACATCCATGCTTTATTGACCGCATGTCTAACCACAAGTGCCTAGGTCGATCACCGTGTTCATCTACAACCCCGCCGAGTCACCTGGGTTGCAAACACGCACCACCTCAGCCCCACTATAGACTACCATCGATCATACTCCGACCAATGATGAGTTCACGTATCCAGCGAACCCCCACGCGGAAGTCCTAACAACGTGTCTCTCGCTTTTCAGTTGAAATAGGATATGACTCGCTGTCAACTTATGCTAGCCGAGTGGAATCTTTTATGAGAAACCAGCTCCACCTTCAACTTGACTCCATTTAGCTAGCTAGGCTACCTCGCGCCCCTTCGACTTCAAGTTGTCCCATGTACACTGTCTTGAATTGACCCGCTCTGGACGTTGAAGTGCGCATACCATGCCGCATGTTGTCACTCCACAGAATTCAGTAAACTATCAACAACATTCTCTAGCATCAATGTTGTCGATCTCGTCGTCCTTTCTTTGATGAAGCCCCAAAGTTGAATGGTGAACCAGCAATTGACATGTAGATGGTTGATTGCTTCTGGATCTGTTCGCAATGCAGGAAATCACACAATTTGGCCAACTCCTTTTCTACCAACGGCCGTCCATCAAAAGTCGGTTTTGTATGGATAGCCACGCGAAGAATTTGGTCTTTGGTGGTGCTTGAATCTTCCAAACCGTCCTATTTATTTCGGAGAAAGTTGCCTGCAAAATTGCGTCTTGTAGGCCGAGGCTGACTAGTCTCGACTAGTCGAAAACTTCCAAGTGATCTCATACCCAAAGGCGTCATTTAATTGGACACACCTTAATAATTGTCTTTTCGTGACAAGGCTGAACTGCTCAAAGCTCTGAAGACATGCTGGAAGTGCTTGGTGGGCATTGCCTGCCAGCCTACAGCTCTATCAAAAATCCAACGGAACAAGGAGGCCTCGGGATCAGAAATCTACAACTGTATAACAAAGCGCTAATGGCTAACCTTGTCTCTATGCTCCTATCAGGGGCGCAGCACACCCTGCTTCAGCTAGCTGGGATAGTGGTACCTACAGCTGCATATCCCGGAGGTGCAATGCCCTCACGAGACCCCTTCCTGGCGTCTGGCGATCTTCGGCTGCCTCGATTTGAACGGTGTTGTCCTGGAATGTATGCACGGTCACCGTTGTCTCCTTATAGCAAGATAAGTGGACTACTCTCGGACGGCTGAACATGAATTTCCCAATCCTTTATTCATACACCTCTGACCAACAGAATTTCCCAATTCTTTATTCAATCTAGAAGGAAATGCTTAATCCCAAGGAACTACCGACTACGTAGCTTGGTGTTAGTACTTTGCATGGCACTTAATCATAGAGGTGCAACGTGGCTGAATACTAGAGGGAGTAGGATTGTGTTGGCACGGTAGAAGTGCTGTGGACTCGTGCATGTAGGCCAGCCTGTTAATGTTCGACAGGTGTGGATGAGACTGACCATTGAGACACTTCTATAGGCAGCACCTGTCATCTCGAAGGATCAGGCGGTCAGACGGTCGGGCGGCGACGCTCAGATATTTTTAGCTTATAGGCGGTTGTTGCATCTATAAATAGCAGTAGTCCAGAGTTCAGCATCTGCACCGAGCCACACCTGGGCAGGCATGGTATGAGAGAAAGAGAGCAAACCAGACAGAAGTTGAGTGTGCCATCGTGAGAGAAATAGAGTGAAAATAGGTCAGAAACATAGTATGGAAGAGCGCTGTCGGAGATACTGCTAATTTCGAGAGGAGAGATGATTGGGAGAATATATATATACTACTATCAATTTATGTGATGTTGGTGCTGGCTTTCTACCGGAGTATATTGATCTAGATATTTTTATCAGGCAAGCTTTTCATATTCTTTCATATATTTTGTAAAGTATGTTTTTGTTATATTATGATGCACTATTTTGGTACTATGATATACATACATATATATATATATATATATATATATATATATATATATATATATTCGGTTAAAATATTCGTGGGCTACTACGCTGGTGTCGTGATACGGTGATGGATCCGTTTGGAGCCACCGGTACGAACCGGGTATTTTTCGTGATATGGATTTGGAGAATAACATCAGAAATTAATAAGACTGTTTTTGTAAATAAAACTTGGTGCTGCGAAGGTAACCGTATTGTACCGGTCACAGTCCAGGTATGGGACTGGCTGAGTTCACCGCTGGGGACGGCCCTGAAACGGAACGTGTCGGTGATGGATCCGTAGGAGCCATCGACATAAGTAAATTCAGGTGTCTGGGTTCTAGTGGGTTAAAGATCTCTGCTCTTCTAGAGTCATGTGTGGTTCTAGTTGAGATTGTCAGCGTCGGAGTACCGTCTGCAGAGTGTAAAAGTGTTAATATTAACGCCTGCGACTTCCGGGTTTGGGAATGCTTACTTTCATGTGTGGCATCATGTGTTTTTAAATTGTCTAATTATTTTATTCACATGGTTTAGAAAAGCAAGTCTATTTTACAATTTATATGACTATTATATGATTAGTTTGCTGAGTAATTTTTTGCTTCAAATGTTTTTATCAGAGTTGCGCTGCGGAAGATGTCGAGGCTGGACCAGTGGGCGGGAAGCGAATTTAGAGAATTTAGTTGTACTCCTTTGTAAATGTGAATAAAATTGTAATAAAATTAGTTTGAACTTCTCGAGATCCACTGTTCCGGCTTTTGCCTGTATTTTTAGGCTTACGTGTATATAGGCCTCCAGGTCTATATACGCGTGGCGGTTGTCATTCTACCGGGTCGGGTCTCGGGGCATGACATTGGTGCTTAATCAAGTTTAAAAATTCTGATACTCATGCTTAATGGTTGTGTGCATCTCTAGTTGGTGAAGAGGCCGGGGAAGTGAAATCCTCCCTCCATATAAGGCCCGAGAAAAAAACTCCGTGTGTCGCTCCCTAGGGCGACACTGGGGGCGCCGCCGCCCGCCGCCAAAGCCCCCCTCCGCCACTGCTCCTCACGCCACAGCTGCCGCTGGCCTCGCCATGGTGGCGGCGAGCCTAGCCGCCGAATGGTGGTCTGGGGTCGGTGGAAGCCGGAGTTGGCCACCATGGATGCTAGGGCAGAGATGGCCTGGTTCGACGACGACTAGTGACCAGGGCGGCGACCTTGGTTGGGGTGGAGGCGGAGGTCTCTCCTAGCAGCGCCTTGACCGGCGGTGGAAGTCCTGGGCCAAGCCGGCTGGTGTTGGAAACCCTAGATCTTGAGATCTGGGGCTCCGATGCTGCCTTCCCGGACCTCCCCACTGCTAGTAGGGCCGGATCCGGTGGGGATCGACCCTGCTCTACTATCATCTCTCTCGTTACTAGCCTAGCCGCAAGGCTGCTGGTAGGGTTTGGTGCGGCGGATCTTGCAGGTTGCCGGCGGGTGGCAAGGGGGCTCCCGGCTCGGTTTGAATAAAAGGGGTGGTCCTCGGATCTCTCTCGCACTAAGACGAAGATCTACTTGATGCGTGTCTCCACTGATCTGGCCGGAGTGTCTGGTTTCGGAAGGCTCCGCCGGCGAACTCCCATGGGCGCATATGCCTAGAGCTTGCTGGATCGGAAGGAATTCAGTCATGCGCATCTGTGTTTTTTGCTGGCCGTTTGGTTTCAGTGGGAGCGCGGTAAAGCGCTGCTACCTGTTACCATCATGCGACATGTATTTGACGATAGACATGATGAAGTCAGATGCGGAGAATGTCATGAAGGCAGAGACATGTGGGCGAGCTATGGTGGATTGAGTCTTTATGGCGATGAGGATCTGGCTTAGATATCTGTGACTCGCAGCAGCGTCTGTTAGAGGGGGCAACATCATAGGAGAAGTTCACAGTCTTACCTTGCAGAGTTAAAATCCAAGGTCTGGCCTTTATTGGTTGTGCCTGGCAATGGTCTTGCAGAAGGCATTGCTTTGCGAGCGAGGACTTTCTCCAGGGTGAAAACCTAAAATCTTTGATCGGGCGATGATAGCGATTGTGCACGGTTTCCTTCTTGGAGGCGTCGCTTTTGGAGGGGCTGAACTTCTGGTGTTGTTTTGGTGGCGGTAGTGTCGCTGCTGCTAAGGATCGGATCCCTGCAGCGGGACTTTTTTTTTGTAATTTTTCTTTTTTTTGACTGTGTGCATCCGTATTGCCATTAGGATATGCGTTGTTGCAGATGCTAGGTGTAATTGGTATCCGTGTGATATTAATATATGCTCGTTTCCAAAAAAAACTAGATAAGAACACAACGTTACTTATGTATATATGAACTACTGCGGTTATTCCTAAGGCAGGCAAGCTGGCTGTCTTTTGCACGTACACTTCTCACAATCGATCGAGAAGAGTATAATGGATCGATCTTCCTCTTCCTCCATCGCACCAGCTGTGTCTGTCCTGGCAATCATACTTATATTGGGCTCCCTTCAATGCTCGGCCGTCATCTAAGGTAACTACCTGTCATCATGCGCATATTCAGCTGATACAAACGGAGACATATTTGATGTGTGTCTTCCACCACGACTGACGCACGTGAAGATCAACCGTAGGCTCTTACAAACATCCCTTGTTCATACAGATGGTGACCGATTGGGAGTGGATCCTCCGTCACCAATTCCGGGGAGGAGCGGAGCAACAATCCTTGATCAGGCGATATTGACACTATGACGCGGGGTGAAAATCGGCACTTCAACACTGAAGCAACCTCTCACGAACATCTGTTGCTCGTATGCTCAAGTTGCCATGGATGAGCACATTTATTAATTACTAATTAGCAAAGATTTATTAAATCATGGTAAAAATATATGTTTTATTAAGTATTTGTGAATGGGTGGTTAACATTGATAGGAGGTGCTCTTATATATGTAATACAAATGGCACAACATAATTCCAGTACATTAATATGAATAAATTATTGTTTTATATGTAATTCTTTTTGGAAGAGGAGAGTAAAACACCCGCCTCTTGCATCAAGTGATGCACACAAGTTTAATTATTAGAAAGTTTAATATTATTAATTGTAGCCCATGGCTCACACAAGGTCGTTATACTAATAAGCCAGCAAAAAATATCTACCATAAAGTGCTATATATATGTATTATATAGTCTTCTAGTGATCTGCCAAACACTCCGACTGAAGATATTTTGAACCACCGCCGGTAGACAGTTGCATCTAGAAGTTATACACTCCCGCTCAGCAAATCCCCTGCACGTACCCCCAGCCTAGTACCTTGCTTGGCCGACACAACCGAATGAAAAAAGGTTGACCTCGACTCTATCTCAATCCCTAATTCCCTGCTCGCATGCACGGCTGCGCCCCTTTGCCCCACGCCACCAACTCGCAGCAGCACGGCAATATGTCGCGCCGCCGGCCCGCGCTGCTCAATCTTCTGCCCGACGGCCCATGCCTCCTCTTCGGCTGCACTCTTATCCTGCTCTGAGTGCTGGCGAACGGAGCAACACCGTCGTAGCGTACTGATGAACACCGAGGAGTAGGCCACTTGGATACAGGCCGAAGAAGAAGAAGAAGAAGCAACACTGGCTGAGGAAGAAGAGGACGCATCACAGTTTTCCCCTTTGATTTCAGTTTTTAATTTTAATTTTGAAGTATACTTGGTCTAGAAAATGTGTTCGACAGTAGGAGATTGCTCACTATTTGATTTTGATTTCAATATTGTAGGACACTCAATAAGCAAATGTTCATGAAAGAGTGTGATGACTGGCTCAATGATTTCAGGATTTTCCATGTTGAGAGAAAGAGTTATTTGCTAAAATTGCCGACAAGAAGATTATGATATGTTTACATTCATACTAGAACCGCCGAGGTCATCTTTCTCGATACTTTCATCTTGAGCACCCAATTGTGCAATGCGCGTGCCAGCAGTCCATGTTAATAAATTGCAAGTCATTTTTATGGTTTTTCATGTCGTTGGTGGTTATACTTCCTTAATTACAAAAAATGAATCTTTGTGGACTATTTATTTTCTTGTATAGGCTTTTTTGTGCCTTTAAAAAAATAGAACTTATATATTCGACCAGGCTCGTCTCAATTCATTGCCTCGCCACTGCTCCCGCTGATTCAAACAGAGTATAACAGACCATAGTTGCGTTCAGTACATAGTCAGGTTGGTAAGCCCCAAAATGCTCCAGCCTTGCTGC